>JBBPBO010000001.1:41039436-41544642 GCA_037974295.1 Cicer cuneatum
GAGTAGAATAAGCCTTGGGATGAACAAAATGACTTAAGTGTTAATCCAATGACCCAAATGGACTTATTAAAGATACTAGATTCATTACGAACGAAAAGGGATTTGAATAACCCTAGGGTTGCACAAAATGACCTCAATATTAATCCAATGATACAAACGCATTTATTGGATGAACTTAATTGGTTAAGAACGAAAAAGGATTAGAATAACTCTTGGGATGCACAAACTGACCTAAATAATACTTTAATGACACAAATGCACTTATTAGATGAACTACATTAGTTAAGAACGAAAACAGATTAGAATAAGTCTTGGGATGAATAAAATGAGTTAAATGTTAATCCAACGACACAAATGCACTTATTAAAGAAACTAGATTCATTACGAACGAAAAGGGATTTCAATAAGCCTAGGGATGCATAAAATGACTTAAATGTTAATACAATGACATAAATGCACTTCTTAGATGAATTACATTCCTTAAGAAGAAAAAGGGATTTGAATAAGGCTAGGGATGCACAAAATGGCTTGAATGTTAATCCAATGACACAAATGAAGTTATTGGATAAACTACATTGGTTAAGAACGAAAATGGGTTAGAATAAGCATTGCCATGCACAAAATGACAAAAATGTTTATCCAATGACACAAACGCATTTATTGGATGACCAATATTGATTAATAACAAAAAGGGATTGGAATATGCCTTAGGCTGCAAAACTGACTTAATGTTAATCCAATGATAAAAACGCACATATTGGATGAACTTCATTGTCTAGGAACGAAAATTGATTCGAATAAGCCATGGGGTTACGAAAATTAACTAAATTATAATCCAATGACACAAACGCACTTAATGAATGAACTACATTTGTTAAGAACCAAAAAGTATTTGAATAAGCCTTGGGATGCAAAAAATGATGTAAATGTTAATCCAATGACACAAACCTACTTATTTGATGAACTACATTGTCTATGAACGAAAATCTATTAAAATAAGCCAGGGATGACGAAAATGACCTAAATATAATCTAATGATACATGTAACTTATTGGATGAACTACATTGGTTAAGAACGACAACGAATAAAAATAACCCTTGGGAAGCACAAACTGACCTAAATGTTAATCCAATGACACAAATGCACTTATGGGATGAACTACATTAGTTAAGAACGAAAGCGGAGTAGAATAAGCCTTGGGATGAACAAAATGACTTAAGTGTTAATCCAATGACCCAAATGGACTTATTAAAGATACTAGATTCATTACGAACGAAAAGGGATTTGAATAACCCTAGGGTTGCACAAAATGACCTCATTATTAATCCAATGATACAAACACATTTATTGGATGAACTTAATTGGTTAAGAACGAAAAAGGATTAGAATAACTCTTGGGATGCACAAACTGACCTAAATAATACTTTAATGACACAAATGCACTTATTAGATGAACTACATTAGTTAAGAACGAAAACAGATTAGAATAAGTCTTGGGATGAATAAAATGAGTTAAATGTTAATCCAACGACACAAATGCACTTATTAAAGAAACTAGATTCATTACGAACGAAAAGGGATTTCAATAAGCCTAGGGATGCATAAAATGACTTAAATGTTAATACAATGACATAAATGCACTTCTTAGATGAATTACATTCCTTAAGAAGAAAAAGGGATTTGAATAAGCCTAGGGATGCACAAAATGGCTTAAATGTTAATCCAATGACACAAATGATGTTATTGGATAAACTACAATTGTTAAGAACGAAAATGGGTTAGAATAAGCATTGCCATGCACAAAATGACAAAAATGTTAATCCAATGACACAAACGCATTTATTGGATGACCAATATTGATTAAGAACAAAAAGGGATTGGAATATGCCTTAGGCTGCAAAAACTGACCTAAAAGTTATTCCAATGACAAAAACGCACTTATTGGTTGAATTACATTGTCTAGGAACGAAAATTGATTCGAATAAGCCATGGGGTTACGAAAATTACCTAAATTATAATGCAATGACACAAACGCACTTAATGAATGAACTAGATTTGTTAAGACCAAAAAGTATTTGAATTAGCCTTGGGATGCAAAAAACGATGTAAATGTTAATGAAATGGCACAAACCTACTTATTTGATGAACTACATTGTCTATGAACGAAAATCTATTAGAATAAGCTAGGGGATGACGAAAATGACCTAAATAATAATCTAATGACACATGCAACTTATTGGATGAACTACATTGGTTAAGAACGACAACGAATAAGAATAACCCTTGGGAAGCACAAACTGACCTAATTGTTACTCCAATGACACAAATGCGCTTATTGGATGAACTACATTAGTTAAGAATGAAAATGGAGTAGAATAAGCCTTGGGATGAACAAAATGACTTAAGTGTTAATCCAATGACCCAAATGGACTTATTAAAGATACTAGATTCATTACGAACGAAAAGGGATTTGAATAACCCTAGGGTTGCACAAAATGACCTCAATATTAATCCAATGATACAAACGCATTTATTGGATGAACTTAATTGGTTAAGAACGAAAAAGGATTAGAATAACTCTTGGGATGCACAAACTGACCTAAATAATACTTTAATGACACAAATGCACTTATTAGATGAACTACATTAGTTAAGAACGAAAACAGATTAGAATAAGTCTTGGGATGAATAAAATGAGTTAAATGTTAATCCAACGACACAAATGCACTTATTAAAGAAACTAGATTCATTACGAACGAAAAGGGATTTCAATAAGCCTAGGGATGCATAAAATGACTTAAATGTTAATACAATGACATAAATGCACTTCTTAGATGAATTACATTCCTTAAGAAGAAAAAGGGATTTGAATAAGCCTAGGGATGCACAAAATGGCTTAAATGTTAATCCAATGAGACAAATGATGTTATTGGATAAACTACAATTGTTAAGAACGAAAATGGGTTAGAATAAGCATTGCCATGCACAAAATGACAAAAATGTTAATCCAATGACACAAACGCATTTATTGGATGACCAATATTGATTAAGAACAAAAAGGGATTGGAATATGCCTTAGGCTGCAAAAACTGACCTAAAAGTTATTCCAATGACAAAAACGCACTTATTGGTTGAATTACATTGTCTAGGAACGAAAATTGATTCGAATAAGCCATGGGGTTACGAAAATTACCTAAATTATAATGCAATGACACAAACGCACTTAATGAATGAACTACATTTGTTAAGACCAAAAAGTATTTGAATTAGCCTTGGGATGCAAAAAACGATGTAAATGTTAATGAAATGGCACAAACCTACTTATTTGATGAACTACATTGTCTATGAACGAAAATCTATTAGAATAAGCTAAGGGATGACGAAAATGACCTAAATATAATCTAATGATACATGTAACTTATTGGATGAACTACATTGGTTAAGAACGACAACGAATAAAAATAACCCTTGGGAAGCACAAACTGACCTAAATGTTAATCCAATGACACAAATGCACTTATGGGATGAACTACATTAGTTAAGAACGAAAGCGGAGTAGAATAAGCCTTGGGATGAACAAAATGACTTAAGTGTTAATCCAATGACCCAAATGGACTTATTAAAGATACTAGATTCATTACGAACGAAAAGGGATTTGAATAACCCTAGGGTTGCACAAAATGACCTCAATATTAATCCAATGATACAAACGCATTTATTGGATGAACTTAATTGGTTAAGAACGAAAAAGGATTAGAATAACTCTTGGGATGCACAAACTGACCTAAATAATACTTTAATGACACAAATGCACTTATTAGATGAACTACATTAGTTAAGAACGAAAACAGATTAGAATAAGTCTTGGGATGAATAAAATGAGTTAAATGTTAATCCAACGACACAAATGCACTTATTAAAGAAACTAGATTCATTACGAACGAAAAGGGATTTCAATAAGCCTAGGGATGCATAAAATGACTTAAATGTTAATACAATGACATAAATGCACTTCTTAGATGAATTACATTCCTTAAGAAGAAAAAGGGATTTGAATAAGGCTAGGGATGCACAAAATGGCTTGAATGTTAATCCAATGACACAAATGAAGTTATTGGATAAACTACATTGGTTAAGAACGAAAATGGGTTAGAATAAGCATTGCCATGCACAAAATGACAAAAATGTTTATCCAATGACACAAACGCATTTATTGGATGACCAATATTGATTAATAACAAAAAGGGATTGGAATATGCCTTAGGCTGCAAAACTGACTTAATGTTAATCCAATGATAAAAACGCACATATTGGATGAACTTCATTGTCTAGGAACGAAAATTGATTCGAATAAGCCATGGGGTTACGAAAATTAACTAAATTATAATCCAATGACACAAACGCACTTAATGAATGAACTACATTTGTTAAGAACCAAAAAGTATTTGAATAAGCCTTGGGATGCAAAAAATGATGTAAATGTTAATCCAATGACACAAACCTACTTATTTGATGAACTACATTGTCTATGAACGAAAATCTATTAAAATAAGCCAGGGATGACGAAAATGACCTAAATATAATCTAATGATACATGTAACTTATTGGATGAACTACATTGGTTAAGAACGACAACGAATAAAAATAACCCTTGGGAAGCACAAACTGACCTAAATGTTAATCCAATGACACAAATGCACTTATGGGATGAACTACATTAGTTAAGAACGAAAGCGGAGTAGAATAAGCCTTGGGATGAACAAAATGACTTAAGTGTTAATCCAATGACCCAAATGGACTTATTAAAGATACTAGATTCATTACGAACGAAAAGGGATTTGAATAACCCTAGGGTTGCACAAAATGACCTCAATATTAATCCAATGATACAAACGCATTTATTGGATGAACTTAATTGGTTAAGAACGAAAAAGGATTAGAATAACTCTTGGGATGCACAAACTGACCTAAATAATACTTTAATGACACAAATGCACTTATTAGATGAACTACATTAGTTAAGAACGAAAACAGATTAGAATAAGTCTTGGGATGAATAAAATGAGTTAAATGTTAATCCAACGACACAAATGCACTTATTAAAGAAACTAGATTCATTACGAACGAAAAGGGATTTCAATAAGCCTAGGGATGCATAAAATGACTTAAATGTTAATACAATGACATAAATGCACTTCTTAGATGAATTACATTCCTTAAGAAGAAAAAGGGATTTGAATAAGCCTAGGGATGCACAAAATGGCTTAAATGTTAATCCAATGAGACAAATGATGTTATTGGATAAACTACAATTGTTAAGAACGAAAATGGGTTAGAATAAGCATTGCCATGCACAAAATGACAAAAATGTTAATCCAATGACACAAACGCATTTATTGGATGACCAATATTGATTAAGAACAAAAAGGGATTGGAATATGCCTTAGGCTGCAAAAACTGACCTAAAAGTTATTCCAATGACAAAAACGCACTTATTGGTTGAATTACATTGTCTAGGAACGAAAATTGATTCGAATAAGCCATGGGGTTACGAAAATTACCTAAATTATAATGCAATGACACAAACGCACTTAATGAATGAACTACATTTGTTAAGACCAAAAAGTATTTGAATTAGCCTTGGGATGCAAAAAACGATGTAAATGTTAATGAAATGGCACAAACCTACTTATTTGATGAACTACATTGTCTATGAACGAAAATCTATTAGAATAAGCTAAGGGATGACGAAAATGACCTAAATATAATCTAATGATACATGTAACTTATTGGATGAACTACATTGGTTAAGAACGACAACGAATAAAAATAACCCTTGGGAAGCACAAACTGACCTAAATGTTAATCCAATGACACAAATGCACTTATGGGATGAACTACATTAGTTAAGAACGAAAGCGGAGTAGAATAAGCCTTGGGATGAACAAAATGACTTAAGTGTTAATCCAATGACCCAAATGGACTTATTAAAGATACTAGATTCATTACGAACGAAAAGGGATTTGAATAACCCTAGGGTTGCACAAAATGACCTCAATATTAATCCAATGATACAAACGCATTTATTGGATGAACTTAATTGGTTAAGAACGAAAAAGGATTAGAATAACTCTTGGGATGCACAAACTGACCTAAATAATACTTTAATGACACAAATGCACTTATTAGATGAACTACATTAGTTAAGAACGAAAACAGATTAGAATAAGTCTTGGGATGAATAAAATGAGTTAAATGTTAATCCAACGACACAAATGCACTTATTAAAGAAACTAGATTCATTACGAACGAAAAGGGATTTCAATAAGCCTAGGGATGCATAAAATGACTTAAATGTTAATACAATGACATAAATGCACTTCTTAGATGAATTACATTCCTTAAGAAGAAAAAGGGATTTGAATAAGGCTAGGGATGCACAAAATGGCTTGAATGTTAATCCAATGACACAAATGAAGTTATTGGATAAACTACATTGGTTAAGAACGAAAATGGGTTAGAATAAGCATTGCCATGCACAAAATGACAAAAATGTTTATCCAATGACACAAACGCATTTATTGGATGACCAATATTGATTAATAACAAAAAGGGATTGGAATATGCCTTAGGCTGCAAAACTGACTTAATGTTAATCCAATGATAAAAACGCACATATTGGATGAACTTCATTGTCTAGGAACGAAAATTGATTCGAATAAGCCATGGGGTTACGAAAATTAACTAAATTATAATCCAATGACACAAACGCACTTAATGAATGAACTACATTTGTTAAGAACCAAAAAGTATTTGAATAAGCCTTGGGATGCAAAAAATGATGTAAATGTTAATCCAATGACACAAACCTACTTATTTGATGAACTACATTGTCTATGAACGAAAATCTATTAAAATAAGCCAGGGATGACGAAAATGACCTAAATATAATCTAATGATACATGTAACTTATTGGATGAACTACATTGGTTAAGAACGACAACGAATAAAAATAACCCTTGGGAAGCACAAACTGACCTAAATGTTAATCCAATGACACAAATGCACTTATGGGATGAACTACATTAGTTAAGAACGAAAGCGGAGTAGAATAAGCCTTGGGATGAACAAAATGACTTAAGTGTTAATCCAATGACCCAAATGGACTTATTAAAGATACTAGATTCATTACGAACGAAAAGGGATTTGAATAACCCTAGGGTTGCACAAAATGACCTCAATATTAATCCAATGATACAAACGCATTTATTGGATGAACTTAATTGGTTAAGAACGAAAAAGGATTAGAATAACTCTTGGGATGCACAAACTGACCTAAATAATACTTTAATGACACAAATGCACTTATTAGATGAACTACATTAGTTAAGAACGAAAACAGATTAGAATAAGTCTTGGGATGAATAAAATGAGTTAAATGTTAATCCAACGACACAAATGCACTTATTAAAGAAACTAGATTCATTACGAACGAAAAGGGATTTCAATAAGCCTAGGGATGCATAAAATGACTTAAATGTTAATACAATGACATAAATGCACTTCTTAGATGAATTACATTCCTTAAGAAGAAAAAGGGATTTGAATAAGCCTAGGGATGCACAAAATGGCTTAAATGTTAATCCAATGAGACAAATGATGTTATTGGATAAACTACAATTGTTAAGAACGAAAATGGGTTAGAATAAGCATTGCCATGCACAAAATGACAAAAATGTTAATCCAATGACACAAACGCATTTATTGGATGACCAATATTGATTAAGAACAAAAAGGGATTGGAATATGCCTTAGGCTGCAAAAACTGACCTAAAAGTTATTCCAATGACAAAAACGCACTTATTGGTTGAATTACATTGTCTAGGAACGAAAATTGATTCGAATAAGCCATGGGGTTACGAAAATTACCTAAATTATAATGCAATGACACAAACGCACTTAATGAATGAACTACATTTGTTAAGACCAAAAAGTATTTGAATTAGCCTTGGGATGCAAAAAACGATGTAAATGTTAATGAAATGGCACAAACCTACTTATTTGATGAACTACATTGTCTATGAACGAAAATCTATTAGAATAAGCTAAGGGATGACGAAAATGACCTAAATATAATCTAATGATACATGTAACTTATTGGATGAACTACATTGGTTAAGAACGACAACGAATAAAAATAACCCTTGGGAAGCACAAACTGACCTAAATGTTAATCCAATGACACAAATGCACTTATGGGATGAACTACATTAGTTAAGAACGAAAGCGGAGTAGAATAAGCCTTGGGATGAACAAAATGACTTAAGTGTTAATCCAATGACCCAAATGGACTTATTAAAGATACTAGATTCATTACGAACGAAAAGGGATTTGAATAACCCTAGGGTTGCACAAAATGACCTCAATATTAATCCAATGATACAAACGCATTTATTGGATGAACTTAATTGGTTAAGAACGAAAAAGGATTAGAATAACTCTTGGGATGCACAAACTGACCTAAATAATACTTTAATGACACAAATGCACTTATTAGATGAACTACATTAGTTAAGAACGAAAACAGATTAGAATAAGTCTTGGGATGAATAAAATGAGTTAAATGTTAATCCAACGACACAAATGCACTTATTAAAGAAACTAGATTCATTACGAACGAAAAGGGATTTCAATAAGCCTAGGGATGCATAAAATGACTTAAATGTTAATACAATGACATAAATGCACTTCTTAGATGAATTACATTCCTTAAGAAGAAAAAGGGATTTGAATAAGCCTAGGGATGCACAAAATGGCTTGAATGTTAATCCAATGACACAAATGAAGTTATTGGATAAACTACATTGGTTAAGAACGAAAATGGGTTAGAATAAGCATTGCCATGCACAAAATGACAAAAATGTTAATCCAATGACACAAACGCATTTATTGGATGACCAATATTGATTAAGAACAAAAAGGGATTGGAATATGCCTTAGGCTGCAAAAACTGACCTAAAAGTTAATCCAATGATAAAAACGCACTTATTGGTTGAATTACATTGTCTAGGAACGAAAATTTATTCGAATAAGCCATGGGGTTACGAAAATTAACTAAATTATAATCCAATGACACAAACACACTTAATGAATGAACTACATTTGTTAAGAACCAAAAAGTATTTGAATAAGCCTTGGGATGCAAAAAATGATGTAAATGTTAATCCAATGACACAAACCTACTTATTTGATGAACTACATTGTCTATGAACGAAAATCTATTAAAATAAGCCAGGGATGACGAAAATGACCTAAATATAATCTAATGATACATGTAACTTATTGGATGAACTACATTGGTTAAGAACGACAACGAATAAAAATAACCCTTGGGAAGCACAAACTGACCTAAATGTTAATCCAATGACACAAATGCACTTATGGGATGAACTACATTAGTTAAGAACGAAAGCGGAGTAGAATAAGCCTTGGGATGAACAAAATGACTTAAGTGTTAATCCAATGACCCAAATGGACTTATTAAAGATACTAGATTCATTACGAACGAAAAGGGATTTGAATAACCCTAGGGTTGCACAAAATGACCTCAATATTAATCCAATGATACAAACGCATTTATTGGATGAACTTAATTGGTTAAGAACGAAAAAGGATTAGAATAACTCTTGGGATGCACAAACTGACCTAAATAATACTTTAATGACACAAATGCACTTATTAGATGAACTACATTAGTTAAGAACGAAAACAGATTAGAATAAGTCTTGGGATGAATAAAATGAGTTAAATGTTAATCCAACGACACAAATGCACTTATTAAAGAAACTAGATTCATTACGAACGAAAAGGGATTTCAATAAGCCTAGGGATGCATAAAATGACTTAAATGTTAATACAATGACATAAATGCACTTCTTAGATGAATTACATTCCTTAAGAAGAAAAAGGGATTTGAATAAGCCTAGGGATGCACAAAATGGCTTGAATGTTAATCCAATGACACAAATGAAGTTATTGGATAAACTACATTGGTTAAGAACGAAAATGGGTTAGAATAAGCATTGCCATGCACAAAATGACAAAAATGTTAATCCAATGACACAAACGCATTTATTGGATGACCAATATTGATTAAGAACAAAAAGGGATTGGAATATGCCTTAGGCTGCAAAAACTGACCTAAAAGTTAATCCAATGATAAAAACGCACTTATTGGTTGAATTACATTGTCTAGGAACGAAAATTTATTCGAATAAGCCATGGGGTTACGAAAATTAACTAAATTATAATCCAATGACACAAACACACTTAATGAATGAACTACATTTGTTAAGAACCAAAAAGTATTTGAATAAGCCTTGGGATGCAAAAAATGATGTAAATGTTAATCCAATGACACAAACCTACTTATTTGATGAACTACATTGTCTATGAACGAAAATCTATTAAAATAAGCCAGGGATGACGAAAATGACCTAAATATAATCTAATGATACATGTAACTTATTGGATGAACTACATTGGTTAAGAACGACAACGAATAAAAATAACCCTTGGGAAGCACAAACTGACCTAAATGTTAATCCAATGACACAAATGCACTTATGGGATGAACTACATTAGTTAAGAACGAAAGCGGAGTAGAATAAGCCTTGGGATGAACAAAATGACTTAAGTGTTAATCCAATGACCCAAATGGACTTATTAAAGATACTAGATTCATTACGAACGAAAAGGGATTTGAATAACCCTAGGGTTGCACAAAATGACCTCAATATTAATCCAATGATACAAACGCATTTATTGGATGAACTTAATTGGTTAAGAACGAAAAAGGATTAGAATAACTCTTGGGATGCACAAACTGACCTAAATAATACTTTAATGACACAAATGCACTTATTAGATGAACTACATTAGTTAAGAACGAAAACAGATTAGAATAAGTCTTGGGATGAATAAAATGAGTTAAATGTTAATCCAACGACACAAATGCACTTATTAAAGAAACTAGATTCATTACGAACGAAAAGGGATTTCAATAAGCCTAGGGATGCATAAAATGACTTAAATGTTAATACAATGACATAAATGCACTTCTTAGATGAATTACATTCCTTAAGAAGAAAAAGGGATTTGAATAAGCCTAGGGATGCACAAAATGGCTTGAATGTTAATCCAATGACACAAATGAAGTTATTGGATAAACTACATTGGTTAAGAACGAAAATGGGTTAGAATAAGCATTGCCATGCACAAAATGACAAAAATGTTAATCCAATGACACAAACGCATTTATTGGATGACCAATATTGATTAAGAACAAAAAGGGATTGGAATATGCCTTAGGCTGCAAAAACTGACCTAAAAGTTAATCCAATGATAAAAACGCACTTATTGGTTGAATTACATTGTCTAGGAACGAAAATTTATTCGAATAAGCCATGGGGTTACGAAAATTAACTAAATTATAATCCAATGACACAAACACACTTAATGAATGAACTACATTTGTTAAGAACCAAAAAGTATTTGAATAAGCCTTGGGATGCAAAAAATGATGTAAATGTTAATCCAATGACACAAACCTACTTATTTGATGAACTACATTGTCTATGAACGAAAATCTATTAAAATAAGCCAGGGATGACGAAAATGACCTAAATATAATCTAATGATACATGTAACTTATTGGATGAACTACATTGGTTAAGAACGACAACGAATAAAAATAACCCTTGGGAAGCACAAACTGACCTAAATGTTAATCCAATGACACAAATGCACTTATGGGATGAACTACATTAGTTAAGAACGAAAGCGGAGTAGAATAAGCCTTGGGATGAACAAAATGACTTAAGTGTTAATCCAATGACCCAAATGGACTTATTAAAGATACTAGATTCATTACGAACGAAAAGGGATTTGAATAACCCTAGGGTTGCACAAAATGACCTCAATATTAATCCAATGATACAAACGCATTTATTGGATGAACTTAATTGGTTAAGAACGAAAAAGGATTAGAATAACTCTTGGGATGCACAAACTGACCTAAATAATACTTTAATGACACAAATGCACTTATTAGATGAACTACATTAGTTAAGAACGAAAACAGATTAGAATAAGTCTTGGGATGAATAAAATGAGTTAAATGTTAATCCAACGACACAAATGCACTTATTAAAGAAACTAGATTCATTACGAACGAAAAGGGATTTCAATAAGCCTAGGGATGCATAAAATGACTTAAATGTTAATCCAATGACACAAATGCACTTCTTAGTTGAATTACATTCCTTAAGAAAAAAAAGGATTTTAATAAGGCTAGGGATGCACAAAATGGATTAAATTTACTCCAATGACACAAATGAAGTTATTGGATAAACTACATTGGTGAAGAACGAAAATGGGTTAGAATAAGCATTGCCATGCACAAAATGAAAAAAATGTTTATCCAATGACACAAACGCATTTATTGGATGACCAATATTGATTAAGAACAAAAAGGGATTGGATAATGCCTTAGGCTGCAAAAATTGACCTAAATGTTAATCCAATGACGAAAACGCACTTATTGGATGAACTACATTGTCTAGGAAGGAAAATTGATTCGAATAAGCCATGGGGTTACGATAATTACCTAAATTATAATCCAACGACACCAACTTACTTATTGGATAACCTACAATGTCTAAGAACAAAATGGATTTGATTAAGCCGTGGGATGACGAAAATGACTTAAATAATCATCCAACGACACAAATGCACTTATTGGATGAACTGCATTGGTAAAGAATAAAAATGGATTAGGATAAGCCATGGGATGCACAAAATGACCTAAATGTTAATCCAATGACACAAATGCACTTACCGAATGAACTACATTGGTTAAGAACGAAAATGGATTTGAATAAGCCTTTAGATGCACAAAATAACCTAAATGTTAATCTTATAACACTAACGCACTTATTGGATGAACTACATTGTCTAAGAACGAAAAAGGATTAGAAAAACTGACCTAAATGTTAATCCAATGATAAAAACACACTTATTGGATAAACTTCATTGTCTAGGAACGAAAATTTATTCGAATAAGCCATGGGGTTACGAAAATTAACTAAATTATAATCCAATGACACAAACGCACTTAATGAATGAACTACATTTGTTAAGACCAAAAAGTATTTGAATAAGCCTTGGGATGCAAAAAACGATGTAAATGTTAATTAAATGGCACAAACCTACTTATTTGATGAACTACATTGTCTATGAACGAAAATCTATTAGAATAAGCTAGGGGATGACGAAAATGACCTAAATATAATCTAATGATACATGTAACTTATTGGATGAACTACATTGGTTAAGAACGACAACAAATAAAAATAACCCTTGGGAAGCACAAACTGACCTAAATGTTAATCCAATGACACAAATGCACTTATGGGATGAACTACATTAGTTCAGAATGAAAACGGAGTAGAATAAGCCTTGGGATGAACAAAATGACTTAAGTGTTAATCCAATGACCCAAATGGACTTATTAAAGATACTAGATTCATTACGAACGAAATGGGATTTGAATAACCCTAGGGTTGCACAAAATGACCTCAATATTGATCCAATGATACAAACGCATTTATTGGATGAACTTAATTGGTTAAGAACGAAAAAGGATTAGAATAAGTCTTGGGATGCACAAACTGACCTAAATAATACTTTAATGACACAAATGCACTTATTAGATGAACTACATTAGTTAAGAACGAAAACAGATTAGAATAAGTCTTGGGATGAACAAAATGACTTAAATGTTAATCCAATGACACAAATGCACTTATTAAAGAAACTAGATTCATTACGAACGAAAAGGGATTTGAATAAGCCTAGGGATGCATAAAATGACTTAAATGTTAATACAATGACATAAATGCACTTCTTAGATGAATTACATTCCTTAAGAAGAAAAAGGGATTTGAATAAGCCTAGGGATGCACAAAATGGCTTAAATGTTAATCCAATGACACAAATGATGTTATTGGATAAACTACAATTGTTAAGAACGAAAATGGGTTAGAATAAGCATTGCCATGCACAAAATGACAAAAATGTTTATCCAATGACACAAACGCATTTATTGGATGACCAATATTGATTAAGAACAAAAAGGGATTGGATAATGCCTTAGGCTGCAAAAATTGACCTAAATGTTAATCCAATGACGAAAACGCACTTATTGGATGAACTACATTGTCTAGGAAGGAAAATTGATTCGAATAAGCCATGGGGTTACGATAATTACCTAAATTATAATCCAACGACACCAACTTACTTATTGGATAACCTACAATGTCTAAGAACAAAATGGATTTGATTAAGCCGTGGGATGACGAAAATGACTTAAATAATCATCCAACGACACAAATGCACTTATTGGATGAACTGCATTGGTAAAGAATAAAAATGGATTAGGATAAGCCATGGGATGCACAAAATGACCTAAATGTTAATCCAATGACACAAATGCACTTACCGAATGAACTACATTGGTTAAGAACGAAAATGGATTTGAATAAGCCTTTAGATGCACAAAATAACCTAAATGTTAATCTTATAACACTAACGCACTTATTGGATGAACTACATTGTCTAAGAACGAAAAAGGATTAGAAAAAGCCGTCAGATGATGAAAATGACCTAGAGAACAATCCAACGACACAAATGCAGTTATTGGAGGAACTACATTATCTAGGAACAAAAATGGCTTAGAATAAGCCAATGGATAACGAAAATGACCTAAATAATAATCCAATGAGACAAACTCATTTATTGGACAAACTACAATGTATAAGAAAGAAAATGGATTAGAAAAAGCCATGGGATGACGAAAATGACTAAACAAATAATCCAATGACACAAACGTACTTGTTGGATGAATTACATTGTCTAAGAACGAAAACGGATTAGAAATAGCAATGGGATGACGAAAATGACCTAAATAATAATCTAATGACACAAACGTACTTATTGGATGAACTATATTTTCTAAGAACGAAAAGGGATTAGAATATGCCCTGGGATGCACAAAATGACCTAAATGTTAATCCAATGACACAAACACACTTGTTAGGCGAACAACATTGTCTAAGAACAACAATGGTTTAGAAAATACAATGGGACGATGAAAATGACCCAAAAAATAATCCAATGACACAAACGGAGTTATTGGATGAACTACATTATCTAAGAACAAAAATGGATTAGAATAAGGCATGGCATGACGAAAATGACCTAAATAATAATCCAATGACACAAACGCACTGATTGGATGAATTAAATTGGTTAACAACAAAAATGGAATAGAATAAGCATTTGGATGCACAAAATGACCTAAATGTTAATTCAATGACACAAACTAACTTACTGGATAAACTACATTTTTTACGAACGAAAAATGATCCGAATAAACCTCAGGATACACAAAATGACCTAAATGATAATCCCATAACACAAATGCACTTGTTGGATTAACTACATTCCATAAGAACGAAAAGGGATTAGAATAAGCCTTGGGATACACAAAAAGAACTAAATGTTAATCCAATGACACAAATGCACTTATTGGATGAACTACATTGGTTAAGAACGAAAATGGATTAGAATAGGCATTGGGATGCACAAAATGACCTAAATGTTTATCCAATGACAGAAACACACTTATTGGATAAACTTCGTTGATTAAGAACAAAACAAGATTAGAATAAGCCTTGGGATGCACAAAATGACCTAAATTTTAATCCAATGACACAACGCACTTATTGGATGAACTACAATGTCTAAGAACAAAAATGGAATAGAATAAGCCATGAGATGACGAAAATGACCTAAATAATAATCCAATGACACAAACGCACTAATTGGATGAACTACATTGGTTAAGAACGAAAATGGAATAGAATAAGCCTTGGCATGCACAAAATGACCTAAATGTTTATCCAATGACACAAATGAACTTGTTGGATGAACTACATTTGTTACAAACAAAAAATGATTTGATTAAGCCTTAGGATTCACAAAATGACCTAAATGTTACTCCAATTACACAAACACACTTACTGGATGAACTACATTCGTTACGAACGAAGAGGGATTAGATTAAGCCTTGGGATGCACAAAATGACCTAAATGTAAATCCAATGACACAAATGCACTTATTGGATGAACTACACTCCTTAAGAACGCATTTATTCAATGAACAAAATGACCTAAATGTTTATTCAATGACACAAACGCACTTATTCGATGAACTACATTGGTTATGAATGAAAAGGGATTTGAATAAGCCCTATGATGACAAAAATGACCTAAATCATAATCCAATGACACAAACGCACTTTTTGGACGAACTACACTGTCTAAGAACAAAAATAGATTAGAGAAAGCCATGGGATGACGAAAATGACCTAGATAATAATTCAATGACACAAACGTACTTATTGGATGAACTATATTGTCTACGAACATAAATGGATTAGAATAATCCATCGGATGACGAAGATGACCTAAATAATAATCCAATGACACAAACCCACTAATAAGATGAACTACATTGGTTAAGAAAGAAAATGGATTAGAATAAGTCTTCGGATGCACAAAATGACCTAAATGTTAATCCAATGAACCAAATACACTTATTAGATAAACTACATTCGTTAACAACGAAAATGGATTTAAGTAAGCATCGGGATGCACAAAATGACCTAAATGTAAATCCAATGACACAAATGCACTTATTGGATGAACTACATTGAATAAGTACGAAAACAGATTAGAATGAGTCTTGGGATGCACAAAATGACATAATTGTTAATCCAATGACACAAATGCACGTATTGGATTAACTACATTCCTTAAGAACGAATATGGATTAGAATAAGCATCGGGATGCACAAAAAGACCTAAATGTTTATCCAATGACACAAACGCACTTATTGGATGAACTACATAGGTTATGAATGAACAGGGATTAGAATAAGCCTTGGGATGCACAAAATGACCTAAACTTTACTCCAATGACACAAACGTACTTATTGGATGAACTACATTGTCTAAAATTGTAAAAGGATTAGAATAAGCCATGGGATGACGAAAATGAACTAAAAAATAATCGAATGACACAAACGCGCTTATTGGATGAACTAAATTGTCTAAGAATGAAAATGTTTTAGAGAAAGCCATCGAATGACAAAAATGACCTAAATAATAATCCAATGACACAAACGTACTTATTCGATGAACTACATTGTCTAAGAACGAAAATGGATTAGAATAAGCCATGGGATGACGAAAACGACGTAAATAATAATCCAATGACACAAACATACTAATAAGATGAACTGCATTGGTTAGTGTTGGATCCAAGTTGGTTCTATACTTAGAATTTTGATGTTTACAGAAGTACTTTTATGTAATCTTATTTTTGACTTTGAATAATAATGAAAAATGCCACCAGAAGATGACGTCACCAGAGGTAGAAGATGACATCACCAGAAGAAAAAATCATAAGCAGAAGATGAGGATACCAGAGGATACACCTCCAAAAGATATCAGAGGATGTGATCAAAGGAAAAACATCAAAGGACAAATAACATCATCAGAGGATATCTTTCTTGGTCCAGATCAGAAGGAAACAGAGTCTATAAGGAGACTTGGTCCAGACCAGATGGAAGCTTGTTAGAGGGAGACTTGGTCTTGACCAGAAGGAAACATAAGTCAAACATGGTCCAGACTTAATCCTGACCAGAAGATAGCTTGGTCATGAATATAAGATTCAATCCATACTTTTTCCAGACTTGGTCCAGATCAGAGGGTAAATGTTTAGATTAAAAGATCAATCGTCCAGATTAAAGTGTCATGATCCAGTGTTGGCTGAGATCAGAGGATCACAGAATTGGCGCAGATCAGATTACATAGTCCAGAGTTGGTCGAGATTAGAAGATCATACGGTCCAGATTTTAATCATGATGAAAATCAGTGAAGACTTGATTAAAATTCAAAAAAGGCTTGATTAAATTTTGATAGAAATTTGATCAAAGTATTAAGGGGATTTGATACAAAAATAAATTGAAGTCTTGGAGGGAATTTAAAAGCAATTGGAGGGAAGAAAGATACGGTCCAGAATTAAACAAGAACAGGATTGGCCAAAGTTATTTTCAGAACAAATCTGAAGCAAAAAGGTTCGGATCAAGCATAAAGCTCAAACATGATTGGCCAAGTTATTTTTGCAAGAGAATCTGGGCAGATACAGCTCGAATTTGATCATGGAAGAAACCCTAATTTTCAACTATAAAAAGAGGCTCAAGGCAGAAGACTTTGTGATCGAAAATCAGTAAAAGAGTCATAAACTTCCAAAGGCAAACACTCGAGTTTTCAGTGAGGTTAATTGTGAGTATCGGCTTTCCAGAAGCAAGTACTCTTGTTTTTCGTTCCCTTGTGTCAGATCTATATTGTTGAAGTAAAGTCTACAATCTGAAGAGTCAGAAGAAGTAGCAGGTGACTTAGCAATTAGATTCAAGGTGTTGAAATCCCTTATGCAATATAGGGTTGTCTGATTGGTAGGAGAAGACTTGACTTGTGAAGTCAAGGTGCTATGTTCCTTAGAAGTCTAGGATTGTTAGACTGTTTGGGAAGACTGACTTGGAGGGTCAGTAGTGTTCTTGTAATTTAGAGGTTTTGAATTAGTGGAAAAATCCTTCAAGGTGAAGAGACTGGATCTAGCCTAGTTAATGGTGAACCAGGATAAATCTTTGTGTTTAATATTTTACTTTATCCGCTGCTAATTCTGCTTGCTTATATATCAGATTTTAAATAATCATCAAAAACAGAAAAAGAATTCAAGTATTACAAACACAATTCAACCCCCCATTCTCGTGTTTGCACCTTCAGTTAGGAACGACAATGGATCAGGTTAAGTCTTGGGTTGCACAAAATGACCTAAATGGTAATCCAATGAAATAACTACACTTATTAGATGAACTACATTCGTTAAGAATGAAATAGGATTTGAATAAGCACAGGGATGCACAAAATGACCTAAATGTTAATCCAATGACACAAATGCACTTATTGCATGAACTACATTGTCTAGGAACGAAAATGGATTAGAATTAGCCATGGGATGACGAAAATGACCTAAATATTCATCCAATGACACAACCACACTAATTGGATGAACATCATTGGTTAAGAACGAAAATGGATTAGAATAAGTCTTGGGATGCACAAAGTAACCTAAATGTTAATCCAATGACACAAACGAACTTGTTAGATGAAATACATTTGATACGAACGAAAAGTGATTTGGTTAAGCTTGAGGATTCACAAAATGACCTAAATGTTAATCCAGTGACACAAACACACTTATTGGATGAACTACATTCCTTACGAACGAAAAGGGATTATAATAAGCCTTGGGATGCACAAAATGAACTAAATGTAAATCCAATGAGACAAATGCACTTATTGGATGAACTACTTTGGTTAAGCACGAAAAGTGATTAGAATAAGTCTTGGGATGCAGAAAAGGACCTAAATGTTAATCCAATGACACAAATGCATTTATTGGATGAACTACATTCCTTAAGAATGAATATGGATTAGAATAGTATTGGGATGCACAAAATGACCTAAATGTTTATCCAATGACACAAACACACTTATTGGATGAACTATATTGGTTCTGAATGAAAAGGGATTAGAATAAGCCTTTGGATGCACAAAATGACCTAAATGTTAATCCAATGACATAAACACGCTTATTGGATGAACCACATTGTCTAAGAACGAAAATGGATTCGAATGAGCCCTTGGATGATGAAAAAGCCATAAATCATAATCCAATGACACTAACGCACTTTTTGGACGAACTACACTATCTAAGAACAAAAATAGATTCGAAAAATCCATGGGATGACGAAAATGACCTAAATAATAATTCAATAACATAAACGTTTTATTGGATGAACTACTTGTTGAAAATTAAAGATCTATATTTTTGATGAAGACAAAAAGATCATTGATCAAAAAGAAAAAGGATTTTAAGCAACTTATCTTTCATTTATATTTAGGTAAAAGCATTTTGATATTTAATCAAAATACAGTTTAAGTACAATGTTCTGAGAACCTTCTGATAGCATATGCATTAAAATATTTTATGAAAATATTTAATAACATAAACTTGTTTGAAAATACAGTTTTTACAAAACTGGAAATCTGTATTCGAATACAAGTTATTATAGTCAAATACAGACTACCAGTCAGAATCTAAAACTGAAGATCTGTATTCGAATACGAAGTGTCGTAGTCGAATACAAATTGCAAGTCAGTAGCTATTTTTAAACATTTGTATTCGACTACAGCCTTGTGTAATCTAATACAACTCAAGTCAGTAGCTATTTTTAAACATTAGTATTCGACTACAGATTTGTGTATTCGAATACAACTCAAGTCAGTGGCAAAATCTCGTACTTGTATTCGACTACAAGATGTTGTATTCCACTACAAGGTTCAAATTTCAAATACAAAACAGAACGTTAAAGAATTGTATTCGAATACACTAAGACTGTATTCGAATACAACTACGAAACAATGCAACTTTTCAGTTTTGAAACATTGCACAAGTTCATCAAAATGTTTGGGAATCATTGCCATTGATCTGAAGTGTTACCTTGGAATATAAATACTTCAAAGTTTCAGTTTTAAACTTACAACTTTCGACTGACTTTTTAGAATCAATTTTCTGAAACATCAAACACTTCAAAAACTTAATTTTCATATTTTCAAGTACATGCTTATCATTTTCATATCATTAAGAAAGGTTCTCAGTTGTACTTGGAAGTGTGATTGATTAAGTATCAAATACTTAGTGTTATAACCTTGTTCTTAGTCAAGAACATCTTTACAAAATTCATTACAAAATCACTGTATCACTTGAAGAATTTAGTGTAGATTCTTCAAGTTTTGTTAACAGAAATAGTGGTGTACTATCTTCTGTTAAGTGTTAAAGAATATGTAACTTAAGTCTTAGGGTTAGACTTGTAACAAATTCGAACAAAGTGGAAAATCTCTTGTGGTGTGCAAGAGGACTGGACGTACCCTTGGTTGTAAGGGGAACCAGGATAAATCTTCTGTGTGTTTTTATCTTCTGCCATTTACTGCTTTCATTTACAAACACAACAAATATTTGAAACAAAGTTAAAACAGTCCTTTAACAATCTTCTGATCTCTAAAACAAAAATTGTCCAATACCTAATTCACCCCCCCCTCTTAGGTGCAACTCTGTTCTTACAATTGGTATCAGAGCAGGTTTTTGGTAATTTGCTCCTAGATCCATGGCTTCCGCACAACCTGTTTTTAGAGATGGTGGTAGCAGTAACAAACCACCCTGCTTTGTAGGTGAACATTTTGACTTCTGGAAAATACGTATGCAAGCGTACCTTGAGGCTCAAGGAGACGACATATGGGAAGCAGTAGAAAACGGTCCATATGTTCCAACAACAGTTATCAACAATAAAGAGGAGATAAAAATAAAAGCCTCTTGGACAGATGATGAAAAGAGAAGAGTACTGTTTGATAAGAAAGCAAAAAATATGTTACAGTCTGCATTGGGTATGGATGAATTCTTTCGCATATCCCACTGTAAAACAACAAAAGAGATATGGGATACTCTGGAAGTAACCCATGAAGGAACAATAGAGGTAAAACGTTCAAAACTGAACACTTTATCTCAAGAATACGAAATGTTTAGAATGCAACCAGGAGAAGCAATCCTGGACATGCAGAAATGTTTTTCCCACTTAACAAACCACTTAACAGCACTTGGCAAGAACTTTACTAATGATGAATTGAACCTAAAGGTTCTAAGATCATTAACCAGAGCATGGCAGCCAAAAGTGACAGCAATTTCTGAAAAGAAAAGTTTGTCAAAAATGTCACTCTCAGCACTCTTTGGAAAGTTACAAGAACACGAAATAGAATTAGAAAGACTGGATAAGAATGAGAATTTAGAGAAGAAAACCAGGAATATAGCATTAAGGATAGAATCAAAAGAATTAATAAATGAAGAAGATTCAGATGAAGAGAAAAACATCACCCTCCTTGTCAAAAAATTCGGAAAATTTCTTCAAAACGATAAAACGTTTACTAGAAAGAAAAACTTCAAGAAGAAAGATGCTTCTACTGCAAATCAGAATTTTACTTGCTTTGAGTGTGGGAAACCAGGACATATAAAAGCAGAATGTCCTAACATCATCAAGAAGAGTTCTACTAAAAGAAAAGAATTCAAAAAGGCGTACATTGAATGGGAAGATAATGAAGTAAGTTCTTCATCAACTTCAGAAAGTGACGATTGCGCTAATGTTGCCTTGATGGCATCTCATCATTCTGACAATGAAGAAGAGGTTAGTAGTAATACTATTTGTTATGATAATAATGATTTTTGTTTGAAAATAATGATGCACAACAAGCCATTAAAGAACTACTTAATGAATGTAAAAATCTGTACAAAGTAGTGTCAAATCAAAAGAAACATATTTTATCTCTAAATAAAAAGATTGACACTATGGAACAAAATTCTGAAAAACAAAAACATATTTCTACATGCATTAAATGTGATTCACTTTCTTTTAAAATTGTCCAAATGAATAGAGTTATAGAAAGGTACGAAAATGGACAATTTGGATTGGAAAATATACTTAGCATGCAAAGATATTCAAATGACAAAAAAGGACTTGGTTACTCAAAATTTGATAAACCAAGTATTGGTAAAACTATCTTTGTAAAAGCAAGTAACCAATCTAAAGATAAGAAAGAAATGGTTGTTCAAAAGAATCATCTTTGTTTTAAGAAAAGTATTATTCAAAAGAAACCATACTTTCCTAAAAAGAGTCCAAAGTGTTTTTATTGTGGTCTTAATGGTCACACACCTAATGTCTGTCATGTTAGGAACATTGGTGTTCCACAAGGACATTATGTGTGGGTAAAGAAAGGATCTAACCTTAAAGGACCCAAAGCACTTTGGGTACCTAACAAAATATAAATTCTTTTTGTAGGAAGACACACAAAGTACTTCAAATATGTGGTACTTGGATAGTGGATGCTCAAGGCATATGACCGGTGATAAAACAAAATTTTCAGCACTAACTCTTGAGTCAAAAGGTCATGTGGTCTATGGAGATAATAACAAAGGAAAGATTTTGGGCATTGGAAAAGTTGGCATGGCTCCATCTCCTTCAATTGAAGATGTACTCTATGTTGAAGGGTTAAAACACAATCTCATAAGCGTAAGCCAACTTTATGACAAAGGTTACAAAATCACTTTCAACAAAAATGATTGCATTATTCAAAATCAGGTAACAAATGAAACTCAGTTTATTGGTAAGCGTTTCAAAAATATTTTTACAATTAATCTTGATGATTTATCCTTAAAAATGAAATGTCTTACGGTAAGTGACAACAATGATGCTTGGCTATGGCATAAAAGATTTGCACATATCCATATGGATCACTTAAATAAGTTAGTCAAGCATGAACTTGTTGTAGGCTTACCAAAAATGAAATTTATTAAGGATAAATTATGTGACGCTTGTCAAAAAAGTAAACAAACTAAAGTTTCCTTTAAACCCAAAAATATTATATCAACTTCAAGACCACTTCAATTAATACATATGGATTTGTTTGGACCATCAAGAACTAAAAGCCTTGGTGGAAATTCATATGGACTAGTAATAGTTGATGATTTTTCAAGGTTCACATGGACCTTATTTTTGGCAAATAAAAATGATGCTTTTAAAACTTTTCAGAAATATGCCAAACTAGTCCAAAATGAACAAGCAACCAAAATTGTATCAATTAGAAGTGATCATGGAGGAGAATTTCAAAATGCATCTTTTGTAGATTTCTGTGAAGAAAATGGAATATTCCATAATTTCTCTGCACCAAGAACACCTCAACAAAATGGAGTTGTTAAGAGAAAGAATAGATCATTGGTGGAACTTGCAAGAACAATGCTAAGTGATTCAAGTCTACCAAAATACTTCTGGGCAGATGTTGTAAGTACAGCCTGTTATGTATCCAACCGAGTCATAATCCAACCAATGCTGAAGAAAACTCCATATGAACTCTATAAAGGAAGAAAGCCATAACATCTCTCACTTTCACATATTTGGATGCAAATGCTTTGTGTTAAATAATGGTAAGGACAATCTCGGCAAATTCGATGAGAAAGCCGTTGAAGGTATTTTTATTGGTTATTCCTTATCTAGTAAAGCATTTAGAATTTTTAATAAAAGAACTTTGATAGTTGAAGAATCTGTACATGTATCTTTTGATGAAACTAACCCCTCAAAAGAGGATAGAATTATTTATGATAATGATGATGAGACAAGTACAGAAAATCAAGTTGATCAAACAACTAAAACACACGAAATCAACAATGAACAACTAGATCAACACACTGATCTTCCTCAAGAATGGAAAACCCATCGTGATCACCCAATTTACAACATAATAGGTGATATCAACAAAGGAGTCACTACAAGGCTGAATCTCAAAGATGCTTGTTTAAACATGGCATTTGTTTCTCAAATAGAACCCTCCAAAATCGGTGAAGCCCTCAAAGATGATCAATGGATACTTGCCATGAATGAAGAAATAAATCAGTTTGAAAGAAACAAAGTTTGGGAACTTGTTCCAAATCCAGGAAATAAACACATCATTGGTACCAAATGGGTGTTTAAAAACAAATTAGATGAAAATGGAATAGTTATCCGAAACAAGGCAAGATTGGTCGCACAAGGATACAATCAAGAAGAAGGGATTGATTTTGATGAAACATTTGCTCCAGTAGCAAGATTAGAAGCAATCCGACTACTACATGCTTATGCTTGCTCCATGGGTTTTGAACTATTTCAAATGGATGTCAAGAGTACGTTCCTAAATGGATATATTAATGAGGAAGTCTACGAAGCCATTGCCAAGAGAATCATTTTACAAGATACGAAGGGAACTAGGCATTCTAAATGAGACTGATATCTAAAAAGGTTTGAAAGATCTGTAAGTCATACCACTGTTAATTCTAAAAAATTTCCATCTTCTTTTACTTGATATATGATTCTTTGACATCTTTGTATGTTTTTCTACATGTTTAAAATATTTTTGGTTTGCTTACTATTAAAAATCTCACTTTGAAATGAAATCTTTACTATCGTATTCGAATATAGACAAGTTGTAGTCGAATACACGTTTCAAGAAAAATCTGTATTCGAATACACCAAATCTGTAGTCGAATACAGTTTCGAATTTTTTTTATATAAAAGGGATTGTTAACAGTTTTAGGTTACAAATACAAAAACTGGTAGCCGATTACTATCAAAGTCTCTGATTTCTTCTCTTCAAAATCTTCATCCAAACCTATCCCTAAACCTTCATACAGGCATATCTAAACCTTCCCCTCATCATCCATCGCATCTGAGATTAATGTGAAATCAAAATCAAAAACCCTAAATTCCCCAAAACACCGTAAACTTCATCTTCTCAAAAATGGATGCACGCAAAAGAGGACCAAGACCAAGGTTGCTTCTGTGGGTCCTTCAAAGAAACGAAGAAACGACAACATGGCTGACCTATCCAGATTACTTCATTCCCCAGAAGAACTGGACAGATTCAGAACCCACTTCTCTGACAAAAAACTGGTAACCCCCAAAATTGGTACGCTTGACTCCTTTTCTAAATTTAAATTTCCTGAGTTGCTGAAGGCTCAAAAATTGGAAGAATTTATTAGATACAATGGTCCCATTTATCCTGACCTAGTTAGGGTTTTTTTCTGTAACCTAGAAAAGGATGGGAATAGATTAGTGTCTAAAGTTAAAGGGAAGATTATCAATTTAGACACTAAGCTTATTGGGGAAATTCTGCACATACCTAGTGAAGGTCAGAAGATGTGTCCAGGACAACTATGTGAATGGGTAAACACTACTAAGTATGATGCCTATATCTCATTGTGCCGTTTTGACAAAGACACTATGGAAAGAAAACGCACACAGTCTGGATCGGAGTATGCTAGACAAAGATATGGTGTTGGTAATCTGACTATTGACAATAGATTACTACATTATTTTTTAAGTTACATTTTGATACCAAAAGCAGGGAACTACTCACAGATCTCTGAATTTGAACTTCAAGTTATGACTTTTATGATTGAAGGTGCTGATTTAAATTGGGCATACTTTGTTCATTCAGTTCTATATGCTTCAAAAGATTCTATAGCTTTACCCTATGCCAGAGATGTCACAAGAATTCTGGATCTTTTTAAGGTTGATTTCTCAGGTGAGGTACTGTACCAGACCACCAAAGACAATCTGCTGGATTTAAGTGTTTTGCCCAGTATGAAAATAGTTTGGAGTGAATCACTTCAAATTTATGTTCATAAGGGTGATCTTGGACAAAGTTCATCAACTGCCCAAGATGAGAATGCAGAAGAAGCAGAACCAACAATAGGCCCAGCAGATGCACCAGAAGCGGCACCAGAAAATGCACCAGAAGCAGCAACAGCAGTAGCACCAGAACCAGATAACTTAGCACATGCTGTAGGCATCATCACAAACAAAATGATCATGGACAAACTTAACTTCCTTCAAACTTTTGTCACATATCAATTCCAACATTTGAATGAGTCTTTCAGTACTCAAACTCAGAACATGACTGCTGCCTTCAACCACAAGTTCCAAGATCTTGAAAACACCATCAATACACAACATTCATTTTTTCATCAAGAACTTAGTGACCTGACCGATAAAGTTGACCAGTTACATATTCCACCAAAATCAGATGATTAAAGTTGGCTATTTGTAGTTTTTTATTTGTTTCTGCTACTGTTTAACTTTTCCTGTTTTAAATACTCTTAAGTTTATTTTAATTGTAATTTTGAACATCATTAATTAAGTTGTTTTCTTCCAGATATCATGTGTTGCCTCTGTTTATTTGTTACATTTGTGCATATCTTGGTTGCTATGTGATATCCTCTTCCTTTTTTATAATGTCAAAAGGGGGAGAAAAAGTGTATATATATTGTTGTTGCTAATTATATTGAACAGATCCTCCAACACTTAAGAAGGAGAAAAATATTTATCAAGGGGGAGTAAGCATACATCTAGGGGGAGAACTCAAGACGTTTGAAATCCAAGCTACAAGATTTTTGTCATCATCAAAAAGGGGGAGAATGAAATTAAAGATCTACATTTTTGATGAAGACAAAAAGATCCTTGATAAAAAAGAAAAAGGATTGTAAGCAACTTATCTTTCATTTATATTTAGGTAAAAACATTTTGATATTAAATCAAAATACAGTTTAAGTACAATATTATGAGAACCTTCTGATAGCATATGCATTAAAATATTTTATGAAAATATTTAATAACATAAACTTGTTTGAAAATACAGTTTTTACAAAACTGGAAATCTGTATTCGAAAACAAGGTATTGTAGTCAAATACAAACTACAAGTCAGAAGCTAAAACTGAAGATCTGTATTCGAATACGAAGTGTCGTAGTCGAATACAGATTGCAAGTCAGTAGCTATTTTTAAACATTTGTATTCGACTACAGCCTTGTGTAATCGAATACAACTCAAGTATTTTTAAACATTTGTATTCGACTACAGATTTGTGTATTCGAATACAACTCAAGTCAGTGGCAAAATCTTGTACTTGTATTCGACTACAAGATGTTGTATTCCACTACAAGGTTCAAATTTCAAATACAAAACAGAACGTTATAGAATTGTATTCGAATACACTAAGACTGTATTCGAATACAACTACGAAACAATGCAACTTTTTAGTTTTGAAACATTGCACAAGTTCATCAAAACGTTAGGGAATCATTGCCATTGATTTGAAGTGTTACCTTGGAATATAAATACTTCATAGTTTCAGTTTTAAACTTACAACTTTCTACTGACTTTTTAGAATCAATTTTCTGAAACATCAAACACTTCAAAAACATAATTTTCATATTTTCAAGTACATGCTTTTCATTTCATATCATTAAGAAAGGTTCTCAGTTGTACTTGGAAGTGTGATTGATTAAGTACCGAATACTTAGTGTTATAACCTTGTTCTTAGTCAAGAACATCTTTACAAAATTCATTACAAAATCACTGTATCACTTGCAGAATTTAGTGTAGATTCTTCAAGTTTTGTTAACAGAAATAGTGGTGTACTATCTTCTGTTAAGTGTTAAAGAATCTGTAACTTAAGTCTTAGTTGTACCCTTGGAACCAAGCTTGTTTTACACTTAAAGAGGACTGGATGTACCCTTGGTTGTAAGGGGAACCAGGATAAATTTCTGTCTGTTTTTACCTTCTGCCATTTACAGTTTTAATTTACTTACACAGCAAGATTAAACAAATGTTAAACAGTCACTTAAACAATCTCCAAAACTCTAAAAAAAAAAATTGTCCAACACCTAATTCACCCCCCCTCTTAGGTGCAACTCTGTTCTTACACATGTTGGAACCAAGCTTGTTTTACACTTAAAGTGTTGATGTTAGCAAAAGTATTTTATGAGAATAATATATTTGACTTCGAAGAAGTGTACCACCAGAGGATGCCACTAGAGGATGTCACCAGAGGATATCACTAGAGGATATCACCAGAGGATCCCACCAAAGCAAAAATCAAAGGATATCAATAGACGCAAAAAAAGGAGGAGATCATCCGAGGCAAAAATCAGAGGATATCATCCGAGGCAAAAAACAGAGAATAGCTTCAGATGCAGGAATCAAAGGATACCATTCAAGGCAAACATCAGAGTATGAAGGAAAGCATGGTTAAGATTCGTAGAAGTTTTGATTCAAATTTGAAGAAGACTTGATTGAAATTTGAAGAAGATTTAAAAACTTTGGATCTACTAATGGCACTCTTTGCCAAGACTTTTCTCAATTAATGCAGCATGAATTTCAAATGAGTAGGATCAGAGATCTTAAGTTCTTCTTAGGGATACAAATTCGGCAAAGTCAAAAAGGTATATACATTCATCAAACGAAATATACAAAAGAGCTTCTCAAGAAGTTTAAGATGAGTGATTGCAAACCTATGGGTACACCAATGCACCCTACTTGCTCACTTGAAAAAGATAATTCAGGCCAAAAACTTGATCGAAAAACATATAGAGGAATGATAGGATCTCTACTTTACCTTACGGCTTCTAGACCTGACATCATGTTTAGTGTATGTGTATGTGCAAGATTTCAATCTGACCCTAGGGAATCACATTTAACTGTTGTTAAGAGAATCCTTAGATACCTAAAAGGCACTACCAACCTTATCTTATTCTACAAGAAATCTCCTAAGTACAAACATAGTGGATACTGTGTCTCTGACTATACTGGAGATAAACTTGAGAGAAATAGCACAAGTGGAAACTGCACCTTTTTAGGTAACAACTTAATATGCTGGTCAAGTAAGATACAAAACACAATTGCAATGTCAACAGCAGAGGCTGAGTACATTTTAGAAACTGGATGCACCTCTCAACTCATTTGGATGAAACATCAGCTAGAAGACTACAAAATCCTGGAAACCAACATTCCCATCTATTGTGACAACACTTCTACCATCAATCTAACCAAAAACCCTATATTTCATTCCAGAGCTAAACACATAGAGATCAAACATCACTTCATTAGTGACTTTGTTCAAAAATGGGTACTCAACATTCAATTTGTAGACACTCAACACTAATGGGCTAATATATTCACCAAACCACTACCTGAAGATAGGTTTGACTTCATCAAGAAAAACCTAAACCTTACATTCATCTCTGAGTGATAGTGTTATCACTTCAAAATAGTTTATTTTTAAATTAGTTTTTATATGTTCTTGTAATTCATATTATTTAAAAAAAATTGTTTATAAAGTATTGTAAACATGTATGCAAAATAAAAGGGGGAGAAAGATCACCTTTATGCCTTTTTGTTTGATGACAAATAGGGGAGAAGATATTTGATAAAGAGAAGATAAAGTGGGGCTTAGACTTAGGGGGAGAAAGATAAATGAGAAAGATATAAAGTGGAGAGAAACTGATGCTTAGGCTTCGGGGGAGTCAAAGAAATAGAAAGAAAAGTGGTTATAAAAAATACAAGTTTTGTCATCATCAAAAAGGGGGAGATTGTTGGAACCAAGTTGGTTTTACACTTAATGTTTTGATGTTAACAAAAGTATTTTATGAGAATAATATATTTGACTTCAAAGAAGTATACCACCAAAGGATGTCACCAGAGGATGTCACTAGAGGATGCCACTAGAGGATGTCACTAGAGGATACCTCCAGAGGATGCCACCCGAGGATGTCACCTGAAGAAGCCACCAGAGGATGTTACCAGAGGATGCCACCAGAGGATGTCACCAAAGATCCCACTAGAGGATATTACCGGAGGATATCACCAGAGGATCCCACTAGAGAATATCACCAGAGGCAAAAATTAGAGGATATCATTAGAGGCAAAAATCAGAGGATATCATTAGAGGCAAAAATTAGGGGATATCATCAGAGGCAAAAATCATAGGATATCATCAGAGGCAAAAATATGAGGATACCTTCAGATGCAGGAATCTGAGGACATCATCAGAGGATACCATCCGAGGCAAACATCAGAGTATGAAAGAAGACATGGTCAAGATTCGTAGAAGATTTGATTCAAATTCCAAGAAGACTTGGTTCAAATTTGAAGAAGATCTTATCAAAATTTGAAGAAGATTTAATTGAAATTAGAAGAAGATTTGGTTCAAATCTAAAAAGGAGCAGAATCAAGTTGAGGAATTTTCAAAAGAAATCTAAACAAAATTCAATTTGAAATTAAACTTGGACCAAGTAGAAGCCCAAATCTCAACTATAAATAGATACTCTAGGATGAAGAAGAAATCATCGGAAAAAAAACAGAAGAGAGTAGAAAAACTCAAGCTTAAAATCCGAATTCATCTTAGAGTTCAAAGAGAGAAACACTTGTGCGAAAGAGAAATATTTTCTAACTGTTCTTTCCTTAGAGTGTGAGAGTCATTGTTATAATCTACTTTCCAGAAGCAACTACTCAAGTTCCAAACACCTTTGTATCCAACCCGATAGTGGTGTAAGTTCCTTCTTCAATCTGGGGTAGTCAGATTGTTAGGAGAAGACTTGGCTTGTAGGATCAAGGTGGTGTAAGTTCCTTATTCAATATGGGGTTGTCAGATGGGTAGGAGAAGACTTGCTTGTAGTGTCAAGGTGTTGTTGTTCCTCAAAAGTGTGGGGTTGTCAGGCTATTTGGGAAGACTGTCTTGGAGGGTTAGGTGCTGTGTAATTCAAAATGTTTAAATTAGTGGATTAAAGACTTCTGAATGACGGGATTGGACGTAGCCAAGTTAATGGTGAACCAGAATAAATCTATATCTCCAAATATTTATGCTTTTATTATTCGCTACTGCTGAATCTGATCGCTTCTTCTCCAAGTATTCAACTTTGGCAAACACAATTCAAACCCCCTTCTCGTGTTTGCACCTTCACAAAATGACCTAAATCTTAATCCAATGACTCAAATGCACTTAATGGATCAACTAAATTGGTTTAGAACGAAAATGGATTACGATAAGCCTTGGGATGCACAAAATGACGTAAATGTTTATCCAATTACAAAAACGCACTTATTGGATAAACTACATTGGCTAAGAACGAATATGGATTAGAATAACCATTGGGATGCACAAAATGACCTAAATAATAATCCAAATGACAAAAATGCACTTATTGGACGAACTACATTGGTTAAGAACGATAAGGGATTAGAACAAGCCTTGGGATGCACAAAATGACCTAAATCTTAATCCAATAACCAAAATGCACATATTGGATGAACTACATTGTCTAAGAACGAAAATGGATTAGAATAATCCATAGGATGCGAAAATGACCTAAATCATAATCCAATGACACAAACAAACATATTGGATGAACTACAATGTTTAAGAACAAAATTGATTAGAATAAGCCAAGGGATGGCGAAAATGACCTAAATAATAATCTAATTACACAAATGCACTAATTGGATGAACTACATTGGTTAAGAACGAAAACAGATTTGAATAAGCCATATGATGCAAAAACTTACCTAAATGTTAATCCAATGACACAAATGCACTTATTGGATGAACTACATTGTCTAGGAACAAAAATGGATTAGAATCAGCCATGGGATGACGAAAATGACCTAAATTATAATCCAATTACACAAACGCACTTATCGGATGAACTACAATGTCTAAGAACAAAATCGATTTGAATAAGCCATGGGATGAAGAAAATAACCTAAATAACCATCCCATAACACAAATGAACTTATTGAATGAACTACATTGTCTAAAAACGAAAATGGATTAGAAAAACCTATGGGATGACGAAAATGACCAAAATAATATTCCAATGACACAAACGCAATGATTCGAAGAACTACATTGGTTAAATACGAAAAAGGAGTAGAATAAGCCTATGGATGCACAAAATGACCTAAATGTTAATCCACTGACACAAACGCACTAGTTGGATGAACTATATTCTATGAACGAAAATGGATAATAAAAGCCATGGAATGACGAAAATGATCTAAATAATATGCTTTTGGATGCACAAAATGACGTAAATATTAAATTAATTACACAAACGCACTTATTGGATGAACTACATTTGTTAAGAACGACAATGCATTAGAATAATCCTTGGGATGCACAAAATGACCTAAATGTTAATTCAATGACACAAATGCACTTATTGGATGAACTCAATTTGTTCAGAACGAAAATGGATTTGGATAAGCCTTCGGATGCACAAAATGACGTAAATGTTTTTCCAATGACACAAACACACTTATTGCATGAACTACATCGGTTAAGAACGAAAACAAATTAGAATAAGCCTTCGGATTCACAAAATGACCTACATGTTAATCCAATGACAAAAATGCACTTATTGGATGACTACAATGTCTAAGAACAAAATGGATTAGAATTAGCCAAGGGATGACGAAAATGGCCTAAGTAATAATCAAATAACACAAATGCACTTATTGGATGAGCTACATTGGTTAAGAACGACAACGGATTATAATAAACCTTGGGATGAACAAAATGAGTTAAATGTAAATCCAATGACACAAATGCACTTATTAGATGAACTACATTCGTTAAGAACGAAAAGGGATTTGAATAAGCCTAGGGACGCACAAAATGATCTAAATGTTTATCCAATGACACAAATGCACTTTTTGGATTGGCTACATTTGTTAAGAACGAAAATGAATTAAAATAGGCTTTGGCATGCACAAAATAACCTAAATCTAAATCTAATGATACAAATGCACTTATTGGATGAAGTACATTGATTGAGAACGAAAATGGATTTGAATAAGCCTTGGGATTCACAAAATGACCTTAATGTTTTTCCATTGACACAAACGCACTTATTCGATGAACTACATTGGTTTAGAGTGAAAAGGGATTATAATAAGCCTTCAAATGAACAAAATGGCCTAAATGTTTATCCATTGATACAAACGCACTTATTTGATGAACTACATTCCTTAAAAACGAAAAGGGATTAAAATAAGCATTGGGATGCACAAAATGACCTAAATGTGAATCCAATGACACAAATGTACTTATTGGATGAACTACAATGTCTAAGAACAAAATGGATTTGAATAAGCCATGGGATAAAGAAAATGACCTAAATAACCATCCCATGACACAAATGCACTTATTGAATGAACTACATTGTCTAAAAACGAAAATGAATTAGAAATACCTATGGGATGACGAAAATGACCTAAATAATATTACAATGACACAAACGCATTGATTCGATGAACTACATTGGTTAAGAACGAAAAGGGGTTAGAATAAGCCGATGGATGCACAAAATGACCTAAATGTTAATCCACTAACACAAACGCACTTGCTGGATGACTATATTATAAGAACGAAAATGGATAATAAAAGTCATGGGATGACGAAAATGATCTAAATAATATACCTTTTGATGCACAAAATGACATAAATATTAAATTAATTACACAAACGCACTTATTGGATGAACTACATTCGTTAAGAACGAAAATGCATTAGAATAATCCTTGGGATGCACAAAATGACCTAAATGCTAATCCAATGACACAAATGCACTTATTTGATGAACTACATTGGTTAAGAACGAAAATGGATTAAAATAAGCCTTGGGATGCACAAAATGATGTAAATCTGTATCCAATGACAAAAACGCACTTATTGGATAAACCTTTGGATGCACTAAATGATCTACATGATTATCCAATGACACAAACGCACTTATTGGATAAAGCACATTGTCTAAGAATGGAAATGGATTAGAAAAAGCCATAGGAAGAAGAAGATGACCTAAATAATAATCCAATGACACAAACACACTTATTAGACGAACTACATTGTCTATGAACAAAAACGGATTAGAAAAAGCCATGGGATAACGAAAATGACCTAGATCATAATCCAATGACACAATACTTCTTATTGGATGAACTACAATGTCTAAGAACAAAATGGATTAGAATAAGTCAGGGGATGACAAAAAAAACCTAAATAATAATCTAATGACACAGATGCACTTATTGGATGAACTACATTGGTCAAGAACGAAAACGGATTAGAATAAGTCTAGGGTTGAACCAAATGAGTTAAATGTTAATCCAATGACAGAAATGGACTTATTAGATTAACTACATTATGTAGAAAGGAAAAAGGATTTGAATAAGCCTTGGGTTGTACAAAATAACCTAAATGTTAATCCAATGACACAAATGCGCTTATTGGATGAACTACATTCATTGAGAACGAAAATGGATTAGAATAAGCCTTTGGATTCACAAAATGATCATAATGTTTATCGGGTGACACAAAGACACTTATTGGATGAACTACATTGGTTAACAATGAAAAGGGATTAGAGTAAGCCATGGGATGAACAAAATGACCTAAATGTTAATCCAATTACACAAACGCACTTATTGGATGAACTAGATTGTCGATGAACGAAAAAGGATTAGAATAAGCCTTGGGATGCACTAAATGACCTAAATGTTAATCCAATGACACAAACACACTAATTGGATAAACTACATTGTCTTTGAATGGAAATGGATTAAAAAAGCCATGGGATGACGAAAATGACCTAAATAATAGTCCGATGACACAAACACACTTATTGGACGAACTACATTGTCGAAGAACGAATATGATTTGAAAAAGCCATAGGATGACGAAAATGACCTAAATAATAATCCAATGACACAGACGTACTTATTAGATGAACTACATTGTCTATGAACGAAAATGGATTAGAATAAGACATGCGATGACGAACATTACCTAAATAATAATCCAATGGCACAAACACACTAATTGAATGAACTTCATTGGAAAAGCACAAAATGACCTAAATGTTAATACAATAACACAAACGGACTTATTCGATGTATTACATTTATTTAGAACGATAAGGTATTTGAATAAGCCTTAGGATGCACAAAATATCCAAAATGTTATTCCAATGACAAAAACACACTTATTGGATGAACTACATTGGTTGAGAATGAAAAGGGATTGGAATAAGCCTTAGGATGCACAAAATGACCTAAATGCTAATCCGGTGACAAAAACACACTTATTGGATGAACTACATTATCTAAGAACAAAAATTGATTATAATAAGCCATGGGATGACGAAAGTGACATAAATTCGAGTCCATTGACACAAACTCACTTATTGGATGAACTACAATGTCTAAGAACAAAATGGATTAGAATATGCCATGGGCTGATGAATATGACCTACATAATAATCTAATGACACATAAGAACTTATTGGATGAACTACATTGGTCAAGAACAAAAACGGAATAGAATAAGCCTTGGGATGAACAAAAAGACTTAAATGTTAATCCAATAAAACAAATGCACTTTTTAGATGAACTACACTGGTTAAGAACAAAAAGGGATTTGAATAAGCCCAAGGATGCACAAAATGATCTAAATGTTAATCCAATGACACAAATGCACTTATTGGATGAACTACATTGTCTAAAAACGAAAATCGATTAGAATCAGCCATGGGATGACGAAAATGACCTAAATTATAATCCAATTACATAAACGCACTTATTAGATAAACTACAATGTCTAAGTGCAAAGTGGATTAGAATATGCCATGGGCTGACGAAAATGACCTACATAATAATCTAATGACACAGAAGCACTTATTGGATGAACTACATTGGTCAAGAACAAAAACGAATTAGAATAAGCCTTGGGATGAACAAAAACACTTAAATGTTAATCCAATAAAACAAATGCACTTTGTAGATGAACTACATTGGTTAAGAACAAAAAGGGATTTGAATAAGCCCAAGGATGCACAAAATGATCTAAATGTTAATCCAATGACACAAATGTACTTATTGAACAAATTACATTGGTTAAGAACGAAAATGGATTAAACTTAGCCTTGGAATGCACAAAATAACCAAAATCTTAAGCCAATGACACAAATACACTTAGTGAATGAAATGCATTCCTTAAGAACGAATAAGGATTAGAATAAGCATTGGGGTGCACAAAATAACCAATGACACAAACGCACTTATTGGATAAACTACATTGATTTAGAATGATAAGGGATTAGAACAAGCCTTGGGATGCACAAAATTACCTAAATGTTTATCCAATAACAAAAATGCATGTATTGGATGAACTACATTGTCTAAGAACGAAAATCGATTAGTATAATCCATTGGATGACGAAAATGACCTAAATCATAATCCAATGACACAAACGAACTTATTGGATGAACTACAATGTTTAAGAACATAATTGATTAGAATAACCCAGGGGAAGGCGAAAATGACCTAAATAATAATCTAATGACACAAATGCACTAATTGGATGAACTACATTGGTTAAGAACGAAAACATATTTGAATAAGCCATATGATGCACAAACTGACCTAAATGTGACAAATGCACTTATTGGATGAACTACATTGTCTAGAAATGAAAATGGATTAAAATCAACTATGGGATGACGAAAATGACCTAAATTATAATATAATTACAAAAACAGACTAATTGGATGAACTACAATGTCTAAGAACAAAATCGATTTGAATAAGCCATGGGATGAAGAAAATAACCTAAATAACCATCCCATGACACAAATGCACTTATTGAATGAACTACACTGTCTAAAAATGAAATTGGATAAGAAAAACCTATGGGATGACGAAAATGACCTAAATAATATTACAATGACACAAACGCACTGATTTGATGAACTACATTGTTTAAAAACTAAAAGGGATTAGAATAAGCCTATGGATACACAAAATGACCTAAATGTTAATACACTGACACAAACGCACTTGTTGAATGAACTATATTCTATCAACGAAAATGGATAATAAAACCCACGGGATGAATAAAATGATCTAAATAATATGCCTTTGGATGCACAAAATGACGTAAATATTAAATTAATTACACAAACGCACTTATTGGATGAACTACATTCTTTAAGAACGAAAATGCATTAGAATAATACTTGGGATGCACAAAATGAACTAAATGCTAATCCAATGACACAAATGCACTTATTGGATGAACTCAATTTTTTTAGAACGAAAATGGATTAGAATAAGCCTTCGGATGCACAAAATGACGTAAATGTTTATCCAATGACACAAACACACTTATTGGATGAACTACAATGTCTAATAACGAAAAAGGATTAGAATAAGCCTCGGGATGCACTAAATGACCTAAACAATAATCCAATGACACAAATGCACTTATTGGAGGAACTACGTTGGTTAAGAACGAAAATGCATTAGAATAAGTCTTCGGATGCACAAAATAACCTAAATATGAATCCAATGACACGAATACACTTATTAGATGAACTACATTCCTTAAGAACGAATATGGGATGCTCAAAATGATTTAGATATTTATCCGTTGACACAAACACACTTATTGCATGAACTACATCGGTTAAGAACGAAAACAGATTAGAATAAGCCTTGGGATGCACAAAATGACCTAAATGTTACTCCAATGACAAAAACGCACTTATTGGATGAGTACAATGTCTAAGAACAAAATGGATTAGAATAAGCCAGGAGATGACGAAAATAACTTAAGTAATAATCAAATCACACAAATGCACTTATTAGATGAACTACATTCGTTAAGAACGAAAAGGGATTTGAATAAGCCTAAGGTTCACAAAATGATCTAAATGTTTATCGAATGGCACAAATGCACATTTTGGATGAGCTCAATTTGTTGAGAACGAAAATGGATTAAAATAAGCCTTGGCATGCACAAAGAACCTAAATCTAAATCCAATGACACAAATGCACTTATTGGATGAACTACATTTATTGAGAACGAAAATGCATTAGAATAAGTCTTGGGAAGCACAAAATGACCTAAATGTTACTCCAATGACACAAATGCACTTATTGGATGAACTACATTAGTTAAGAATGAAAACGAAGTAGAATAAGCCTTGGGATGAACAAAATGACTTAAATGTTAATCCAATGACCCAAATGCACTTACTAAATAAACTAAATATTAATCTAATGATACAAACGCATTTATTGGATGAACTTCATTGGTTAAGAACGAAAAAGGATTAGAATAAGTCTTGGGATGCACAAACTGACCTAAATAATACTTCAATGACACAAATGCACTTATTAGATGAACTACATTAGTTAAGAACGAAAACAGATTAGAATAAGCTTGGGGATGAACAAAATGACTTAAATATTAATCCAATGACACAAATTCACTTATTAAAGAAACTAGATTCATTACGAACGGAAAGGGATTTGAATAAGCCTAAGGATGCATAAAATGACTTAAATGTTAATCGAATGACACAAATGCACTTATTAGATGAATTACATTCATTAAGAACAAAAAGGGATTTGAATAAGCCTAGGGATGCACAAAATGACCTAAATGTTAATCCAATGACACAAATGAAGTTATTGGACAAACTACATTGGTTAAGAACGAAAATGGATTAGAATAAGCATTGGCATGCACAAAATGACATAAATGTTTATCCATTGACACAAACGCATTTATTGGATGACCTATATTGGTTAAGAACAAAAAGGGATAGGAATATGCCTTAGGTTGCAAAAACTGACCTAAATGTTAATCCAATGACAAAAATGCACTTATTGGATAAACGACATTGTCTAGGAACGAAAATTGATTCGAATAAGCCATGGGGTTAAGGAAATGACCTAAATTATAATCCAATGACACCAACTTACTTATTGGATGAACTTCAATGTCTAAGAACAAAATGGATTTGAATAAGCCATGGGATAAAGAAAATGACCTAAATAATTATCAAACGACACAAATTGCACTTATTGGATGAACTACATTGGTTAAGAATAAAAACGGATTAGCATAAGCCATGGGATGCACAATGTAAGACCCTTAAAATTAAGAATTAATTTATGGAATTAATGTCAAGGGTATTTTGGGAATTTTTGTAAAATATTTAATATATGTATGTTTTGAGTAAATATATATATATATATATAAATATTTATTTTGGAAGATGAATTAAAATTATTGGATGAAGATTAAATTAATTTAATTTCGAGTAATGAAATTAATCGGACCATTAATTAAGAATTAGTGGCTAATTGCAAAGGATTAAGTGCTGGAAGAATCCAGCATTATTTTATTATTATTTTTGAGGTGGTAGCACTTGAGTACATTCTATTAGTACATGTGAGGAGGCAGGGCAGAAATCAGAACTTCACATCTCCCCATTTTGTATGTAATAGTGTTGCATGTAACAGTAACCTCTTTTCCATTTTCTGCCTCCTGTTTTCCTGAAACACGGTTTCACGATTTCAAAAATACCAAAGAAAGAGTTGCTCAAAAACACCATAACTGGAAATACAAGCACCAAACCAGAAAACCCCCAGTATTAAAGTTGTTCCCCACGTCATTACGGAGCTAGAGAACCCAGTTTCGTAGCAGCAAACTCAGACAGCAGTTTCACCGTTATTGACGCACACACCTTAGCAGAAGCAGAGCACGCTACAAGGGTAAGGGCACCTTCCAACTTTCTAGTTGCATTAGGGCTATAAATGCTTGTTGTTTCATTCTGTTTTTGAAGAAAAAATATTTTGCAATCACATGTTTGAAAAATGAAGATAATGCATTTTTGTGATGTGTAAGGAATCTGTGATGTTGTTGTTGTTACTGCAAAGCTGTTTTATTTGTGTGGGAAAGCTGAAAAACGTTTTGGCATGTTATTTTAAATATGATTAAAATGCATGTCATAAAACTCTTTTGGAAAAATGGTTTTAAAATGTAAAAATGCATTCTGTTTTGCTGCTCTGTGATGCTGCATGTTATTCTGAGGTGTGTGAACGCTGAAATGCTTGTATGTTATTCTGATGTGTGGTGAAAGTTGAAATGCTTGCATGTTATTTTGATGTGTTGTGAAAGGTGAAATGCTATGTGTTGTTCTGATGGTTTGAAAATCTGGATGATTCTGATGATTGATCATTATGTTTATGTTTATGGATGATTTGGTGTTAATAATTTTGATTTTGTTTTCTGTTGTAAATGATTCTGGTGATGTTGATGATTTAAAAAGAAAAGGGATTTTACTGAGGAAAATATTGTCTGGAAAAAGTGTTGAATCTGTTTTAAAGTTTGGTTGTTTGTTTTTAAAAGAAAACAGTTTGAAAAAGGTTGAAATCTTAGGAAAATTTCACTAGTTTTCGAAGGTGTATTCGAATACAACATGTGTGTATTCGGCTACAACCTATCAAGTTTGTGTTTTACTTAAGTTTTCAAACTTGTATTCGAATACGAGCCCTTGTATTCGAATACAGAGGAAGGATTTTTGCTTTTGTATTCGCATCTGTTTTTCGACTACAGGCATGCTGTATTCGAATACAGAATGCTGTTTTTCACTGGTTCCAGCTTCTGTATTCGAATACAAGGAATCTGTATTCGAATACAGATTCGTGTTTTTCCAGAAGCACTGTTTTTAGCTTCTGTATTCGAATACAAGGAAGCTGTATTCGAATACAGATTCGTGTTTTCCAGAAAATCATGTTTTAAACATTGTGATATACATTTTAAAGTGTTGAGAAACCTTGAGAAGGGTTAAAGTGATTTTAAATGGGGTCCTTGTAAATATTTTGAAGAGGAAAGGATGAAGTATTCATAACCTTTAAGGATCTGGAAGAAAAGATTGAATTTTTCAAGTTTTGTCTTCTGTATTCGACTACAGGCATGTTGTATTCGAATACAGAATGTTAAAATTGCAGTTCCATGCTTCTGTATTCGAATACAAGGAGTCTGTATTCGAATACAAATTCGAGTTTTTAGAATTTCCAAGTTTTTAAGAGTGTTTTGAAAACCCTGAGTGTTTGGGGAATGTTGGGATTGTTGTGGTGAATTAAAATGGAACTGTTGGTGATATTTTGAAGTGGTGGTGATAAGGTTTTTAAGACTTTACTGAGGTAATGAAAGAGGTTTTTTTGTGCACTGAGACTGCCTCTGTATTCGAATACCAGAGGGCTGTATTCGAATACAGAGTGTAGTTCTACACTGTTTTTGGCCTCTGTATTCGAATACATAGAAGCTGTATTCGAATACAGATTTGTAAAATTCTAGAAAATCCCAGTTTTGAACACTGTAATTGAATTTTAAGAGTTTGGGAAAACATTTCAAAGTATTAATGATTAATTGACTGTTTAATCATGATTGCGATGATGTTAATTCTGACTGTGTTGAGATATTTAAAACATGATAAAAAGCATGAATTGTCTGATTTTGCCTTCTGTTTCTAGAGAAGTGAAACACTGCATATTCATGCATTGCATAGTCAAGTGGTACCTGCGATGGGCCACAGAGTAATGCGCAACCACGTGCTGATCTGTTGAGCGATTGCACGAGTGCTGGACTGTTGAGCGTCTGCACTAGGTACTGATCTGTTGAGCAATTGTACCTTGGTATATAAGTGCTGGTCTGTTGAGCGACTGCACTGGTACTGGACTGTTGAGCGTTTGTACCATGAAATGCGCAGCCACGTGCTGATCTGTTGAGCGATTGCACGAATACTGGTCTGTTTGAGCAACTACACTGGTACTGGACTGTTGAGCGTCTGTACCCTGGAATGCGCAACCACGTGCTGATCTGTTGAGCGATTGCACGAGTGATGGACTGTTGAGCGTCTGCACTAAGTACTGATCTGTTGAGCGATTGTACTTTGGTATAGGTCAAACGTGCTGGACTGTTGAGCTCTGCACTGATGCTGATCTGTTGAGCGATTGCACCCTAGTCTTGAGGGCCGTTCAAGTCAAACATATTGTGCTAGTCTGTTGAGCGACTGCACCTTGGTGATTACAAGAAAATTGTATACATGAGCATATACATATTGCATTGAGGGATTGACCGGTGGGTCACGTTTGATTATATGATGAATAAGTGGAAATTAAATGTGTGTGAGTACTATTCCAGAATCTGAATTTCTGAATTAATGATTGTGATTTGCTGAGGTGTTGTTTGTACTTACCACATATTGCATAATAATTGGTTGTTGTTTTTGAAAAGGCATATATGTCATTAAAATTCAAATGAGCATGATTATTTTTCCTCATCATCATATGTTATATCATGGATATATTTGTTGCTGTGAAATATATGCTATGTGATTAATTGTTAATTTCGGTCGGTGACCCTTGCTATTATATTGTGGACTTTGGGCTTTGCCCTCAGATTTTACCCAAACCTATGCCACCCGTGGGTACCCGAACGACGGAAACGTCGTTGGACTTCCTTGATCGCTATTCCCGTACTGCTTGGGTATTTGACCCCATCTCAAGCAGGGCGACATACACGGGGTGGTTGGAGCGGATGAGCAGGACTGACGGCGTGGAGGATTTCATAGAGCGCACACATGCGAGTATAGATTTTCCCATGCCTTCCCGTCTAGTATTGGAGGCGCACTGAATTTTCGACGATGCTGAGGAGTCCGCTAGAGAGGTTGAGACGGAGGACACCGTAGGTGTGGTGACTCCCAACCTGGTGACTGGAGGAGTTGTACATGAGTCCGAGGCAGAAGGGAAGACTGATGAGCCAAAGCTAGTAGCAGCTGAGATTCCGAGTCCGTCCAGGATCTCCGACGATTGTTATGAGATTCCGGCTCTGCCGAAGCGGCCGAGACTATGTATTGATCTGACTTTTGAGGAGACCGACCCCTCTCTGTATGATGAGGAGGAGGAGGAGGTCACGTCGAGGCGAGCAGCAGATTCGGAGAAGACTTGCTTAGGATGCGGGGGAAACCCGTGCTACTGTAGCTTTAGCGCATGATCAGTTAGACTTGATGTATTAGGATTTGAGCTGGAAATGTATTTTGTTTTTATTTTGAAAAACAATTGTTGTACTATTTATTCCGCACTCTCATATTGACTTTTGGGAATGTTATGACATTATTATCTTCCAAAGATGTTTTATTATTTAACATTAAATTTCCAGAATTAAGTAATTATGTTAATTTCTGTCGAATTAATTTTGGAAAACTCATTTTACTTATTAAAATAAAAAAATAAAAAAAAAATGCACCCGCGCTGTGTTTTAAACTCGGGGTGTTACACACAAAATGACCTAAATGTTAATCCAATGACAAAAATGCACTTAATGGATGAACTACATTTGTTAAGAGCCAAAAAATATTTGAATAAGCCTTGGGATGCAAAAAAAGTGATGTAAATGTTAATCCAATGACACAAACCTACTTATTGGATTAACTACATTGATCATGAACGAAAATTGATTAAAATAAGCCAGCGGATGACAAAAATGACCTGAATAACAACCGCATTTATTGGATGACCAACATTCGTTAAGAACGAAAAGGGATTGGAATATGCCTTAGGCTGCATAAACTTACCTAAATGTTAATCCAATGACAAAAACGCACTTATTGGATTAGCTACATTGTCTTGGAAAGAAAATTGATTCAAATAAGCCATGGGGTTACGAAAATGAGCTAAATTATAATCCAATGATTCGAATAAGCCATGGGGTTACGAAAATGACCTAAATAATTCTCCAACGATACAAATGCACTTATTGGATGAACTACATTGGTTCAGAATAAAAATGGATTAGGATAAGCCCTAGGATGCACAAAATGACCTAAATGTTAATCCAATGACACAAACTCACTTAATGAATGAACTACATTTGTTAAGAACCAAAAAGTATTTGAATAAGCCTTAGGATGCAAAAAAATGATGTAAATTTTATCCAATGACACAAACCTACTTTTTGGATGAACTACATTGTCTATGAACGAAAATCAATTAGAATAAGCCAAGGGATGACAAAAATGACCAAAATAAAAATCTAATGACACAGATGCACTTATTGGATCAACTACATTGGTTAAGAACGAAAACAAATAAGAATAAGCCTTGGGATGAACAAAATGACTTAAATGTTAATCCAACGACACAAATGCACTTATTAGATGATATACATTCGTTAAGAACGAAAACGGATTTGAAAAAGCCTAGGGATGCACAAAATGACCTAAATATTAATCCAATAACACAAACACACTTATTGGATGAACTACATTGGTTAAGAACGAAAATGAATTAGAATAAGTCTTGGGAAGCACAAACTGACCCAAATGTTACTCCAATGACACAAATGCACTTATTGGACGAACTAATTAGTTAAGAACAAAAACGGAGTAGAATAAGCCTTGGGATGAACAAAATGACTTATATGTTAATCCAATGACCCAAATGCACTTATTAAAGACTCTAGATTCATTACGAACGAAAAGGAATTTGAATAACCCTAGGGTTGCACAAAATGACATAAATATTAATCTAATGATACAAACGCATTTATTGGATGAAATTCATTGGTTAAGAACGAAAAAGGATTATAATAAGTCTTGGGATGCACAAACTGACCTAAATAATACTTCAATGACACAAATGCACTTATTAGATGAAGTACATTAGTTAAGAATGAAAACAAATTATAATAAGCCTGGGGATGAACAAAATGACTTAAATGTTAATCCAATGACACAAATGCACTTATTAATGAAACTAGATTCATTACGAACGAAAAGGGATTTGAATAAGCCTAGGGATGCATAAAATGCCTTAAATGTTAATCCAACGACACAAATGAACTTATTAGATGAATTACATTCGTTAAGAACAAAAAGGGATTTGAATAAGCCTAGGGATGCACTAGATGACCTAAATGTTAATCCAATGACACAAATGAAATTATTAGATAAAGTACATTGGTTAAGAACGAAAATGGATTGGACTAAGCATTGGCATGCACAAAATGACAAAGATGTTTATCCAATGACACAAACACATTTATTGGATGACCCATATTGGGTAAGAACAAAAAGGGATTGGAATATGCCTTAGGTTGCAAAAATGTGACCAAAATGTTAATCCAATGACAAAAACGCACTTATTGGATGAACTACATTGTCTAGCAACAACAATTGATTCGAATAAGCCATGGGGTTACGAAAATCACCTAAATTATAATCCAATGACACCAACTTACTTATTGGATGACTTACAATGTCTAAGAACAAAATGGATTTGATTAAGCCATGGGATGACGAAAATGACCTAAATAATTATCCAACGACACAAATGCACTTATTGGATGAACTACATTGGTTAAAAATAAAAAAGGATTAGGATAAGCCATGGGATGCACAAAGTGACCTAAATGTTCATTCAATGACCCAAATGCAATTATTGAATGAACATCAATGGTTTAGAACGAAAATGGATTTGAATAAGCCTTTGGATGCACAAAATGATCTAAATGTTAATCTTATAACACAAACGCACTTATTGGATGAACTACATTGTCTTAGAACGAAAAAGGATTAGAAAAAGCCATCGGATGATGAAAATGACCTAGTGAACAATCCAATAACAAAAATGCACATATTGGGGTAACTACATTGTCTAAGAACGATAATGGATTAGAATAAGCCAAGGGATGACGAAAATGACCTAAATAATAATCCAATGACACAAACTCATTTTTTGGACGAACTACATTGTCTAAGAAAGAAAATGAATTAGAAAAAGCCATGGGATGATGAAAATGACCAAATGAATAATCCAATGACACAAACGTTCTTATTGGATGAACTACATTAACTATGAACGAAAATGGATTGGAATATGCCCTGGGATGCACAAAATGACCTAAATGTTCATCCAATGACACAAACACACTTATTAGGTGAACAACATCGTCTAAGAACGAAAAAGGATTAAAAAAAGCAATAGGACGACGAAAATGACCCAATAAATAATCCAATGACACAAACGCAATTACTCTATGAAGTACATTGTCTATAAACGAAAATGGATTAGAATAAGCCATGGGATGACAAAAATGACCAAAATAATAATTCAATGACACAAATGCACTTATTGGATGAACTACATTGTCTAAGAACGAAAATGGATTAGAATAAGCCATGGGATGACGAAAATGACCTAAATAATAATCCAATGACACAAACGCACTGATTGGATGAATTACATTGGTTAAGAACAAAAATCGATTAGAATAAGCATTTGGATGCTCAAAATGACCTAAATGTTAATTCAATGACACAAACTAACTTATTGGATGAACTACGTTTTTTACGAATGAAAAATGATCCGAATAAACCTTAGGATACACAAAATGTCCTAAATGATAATCCAATAACACAAATGAACTTGTTGGATTAACTACATTCCAGAAGAACGAAAAGGGATTAGAATAAGCCTTGGGATGCACAAAATGACCAAAATGTTAATACAATGACACAAATGCACTTATTGGATAAACTATATTGGTTAAGAACAAAAATGGATTATAGGCATTCGGATGCACAAAATGACCTAAATGTTTATCCAATGATAGAAACACACTTATTGGATAAACTTCGTTGGTGAAGAACGAAACGAGATTAGAATAAGCCATGGGATGCACAAAATGACCTAAATACTAATCCAATGACACAACGCACTTAGTTGATGAACTGCAATGTCTAAGAACGAAAATGGAATAGAATAAGCCATGAGATGACAAAAATGACCTAAATAATAATCCAATGACACAACCACACTGATTGGATGAACTTCATTGGTTAAGAACGAAAATGGAATAGACTAAGCCTGGGCATGCACAAAATAACCTAAACGAAGTTGATGAATGAACTACATTTGTTTCACACGAAAAATGATTTGATTAAGCCTGAGGATTCACAAAATGACCTAAATGTTAATCCAATTACACAAACACACTTATTGGATGACTACATTCGTTACGAACGATGAGGGATTAGATTAAGCGTTGGGATGCGCAAAATGACCTAAATATAAATCCAATGATAAAAATGCACTTACTGGATGAACTACAATTGTTAAGAATGAGAACGGATTAGAACAAGTCTTGGGATGCACCAAATGACCTAAATGTTAATCCAATGACACAAATGCACTTATTGGATGAACTACATTCCTTAAGAACGCACTTATTCGATGAAAAAAATGACCTAAATGTTTATTCAATGACAAAACGCACTTATTCGATGAACTACATTGGTTTTGAATGAAAAGGGATTAGAATAAGCCTAGGGATACACAAAATGACCTAAACTTTAATCCAATGACACAAACACACTTATTGGATGAACTACAATGTCTAAGAACGAAAATGGAATAGAGTAAGCCATGAGATGACGAAAATGACCTAAATAATAATCCAATGACACAAACGCACTGATTGGATGAACTACATTGGTTAAGAACGAAAATGGAATAGACTAAACCTAGGCATGCACAAAATGACCTAAATGTTTATCCATTGACACAAACGAACTTGTTGGATGAACTACACTTGTTACAAAAGAAAAATGATTTGATTAAGCCTAAGGATTCACAAAATGACCTAAATGTTAATCCAATTACACAAACACACTTACTAGATGAACTACATTCGTTACGAATGAAGAAGGATTAGATTAAGCCTTGGGATGCATAAAATGACCTAAATGTAAATTCAATGACACAAATGCACTTATTGGATGAACTACATTCCTTAAGAACACACTTATTCAATGAACAAAATGTCCTAAATGTTTATTCAATGACACAAACGCACTTATTCGATGAACTACATTGGATATGAATGAAAAGGGATAAGAATAAGCCTTGGGATACACAAAATGACCTAAACGTTAATCCAATGACACAAACATACTTATTGGATGAACTACATTATCTAAGAACGAAAATGAATTTGAATAAGCCCTATGATGACAAAAATGACCTAAATTATAATCCAAAGACACAAACGCACTTTTTGGACGATCTACACTGTCTAAGAACAATAATAGATTAGAGAAAGCCATGGGATGACGAAAATGACCTTGATAATAATTCAATGACACCAACGTACTTATTGGATGAACTATATTGTCTAAGAACATAAATGGATTAGAATAATCCATGGGATGACGAAGATGACCTAAATATTAATCCAATGACACAAACCCACTAATAAGATGACCTAAATGGTAATCCAATGAACCAACTACACTTATTAGATGAACTACATTCGTTAAGAACAAAAATGGATATAATTAAGCAACGGGATGCACAAAATGACCTAAATGTAAATCCAATGACACAAATGCACTTATTGGATGAACTACATTGGTTAAGTACGAAAACAGATTAGAATGAGTCTTGGGATGCACAAAATGACCTAAATGTTAATCCAATGACACAAATGCACTTATTGGATGAATTACATTCCTTAAGAACGAATATGCATTAGAATACGCATCGGGATGCACAAAAAGACCAAAATGTTTATCCAATGACACAAACGAACTTATTGGATGAACTACATTGGTTATGAATGAATAGGGATTAGAATAAGCCTTAGGATGCACAAAATGACCTAAACTTTACTCCAATGACACAAACTTACTTATTGGATGACCAAAATGACCTAAAAAATAATCCAATGACATAATTGCACTTATTGGATGAACTATATGGGCTAAGAACGAAAATGGATTAGAATAACCCATGGGACTTTGAAAATGACCTAAATAATAATCTAATGACACAAATTCACTTATTAACGAAGTACATTGTCTAAGACCGAAAATAGATTAGAAGAAGCCATAGGATGACGAAAATGACCTAAATAATAATCCAATAATACAAACGTACTTATTGGATGAAGTACACTGTCTATGAACGAAAATGGATTAGAATAAGCCGTGGGATGACGAAAATGACCTAAATATTAATCAAATTACACAAACGAACTTGTTGGATGAACTAAATTCCTTAAGAACGAAAAGGGATTAAAATCATCATTGTGATGCAAAAATGACCTAAATGTTAATCCAATGACACAAATGCACTTATTGGATGAACTGCATTCCTTAAGAATGAATATGGATTAGAATAAGCAATGGGGAGCACAAAATGACCTAAATGTTTAACCAATGACACAAACACACTTATTGGATTAACTACAATTGTTAAGAACAAAAATGTACTAGAATAAGTCTTGCAATGCACAAAATGACCTAAATGTTAATCCAATGTCACAAATGCACTTTTTGGATGAACTACTTGGTTATGAACGATAATGGATTAAAATAAGCCTTGGAATGCATAAAATGACGTAACTGTTTATCCAATGACACAAACACACTTATTAGATGAACTACATTGGTTAAGAACGGTAATCAATAAGAATAAGCCTATGGATGCACAAAATGATCTAAATGTAAATCCAATGACACAAATGCACTTACTGGATGAACTCCATTGTCTAAGAACAAAATGGGATTAGAATGTGCCTTGGGATGCATAAAATGATCTAAGTGTTAATCCTATTAGACAAACATAATTTATGGACGAACTACATTGTCTAAGAACAAAAATGGATTAGAAAAACCATGGGATGACAAAAATGACATAAAAAATAATCCAATGACACAAACGCACTTATTGGGTGAACTACATTGTCTAAGAATGAAAATGGAATAAAATAAGCCATGGGATGACGAAAATGCCCAAAATAATAATCCGATGATACAAATTCACTTATTGGACGAACTACTAGTCTAAAAATGAAAATGGATTAGAAAAAGCCATGGGATGACAAAAATGACCTAAGTTATAATCCAATGACAGAAATGTACTTATTAATTGAACTACATTGTCTAAGAACGAAAATGGATTAGAATAAGAATTGGGGTGCAAAAATTGTCCTAAATGTTTAACCAATGACACAAACGCAATAGTTGGATGAACTACATTGGTTCAGAACAAAAATTGATTAGAATAAGCCTTGCGATTATTGGATGACTTACAATGTCTAAGAACGAAAAGGGATTAGAATATGCCTTGGGATGCTAAAATAGACCTAAATAATAATCCAATGACACCAACGCACTTATTGGGTTAACTACATTGTTTAAGAACGAAAATTGATTAGAAAATGCCATGGGATGTTGAAAATGACATAAACGTTAATCCAATGACACAAACGCACTTATTGGATGAACTACATTGTCTAAAACCGAAAATGGATTAGAAAAAGCCATGGGATGACGAAAATGACCTAATTATAATCCAATGACACAAATCTACTTATTGGATGAACTACATTGTCTTAGAACGAAAATGGATTAGAATAGGCAGTGGGTTGACGAAAATGACCTAAATATTAATCCAATGACACAAATGCACAGATTGGATGAACTAAATTGGTTAAGAACGAAAATGGAATAGAACATGCTTCTGGATGTACAAAATGACCTAAATGTTAATCCAATGACACCAACGAACCTATTGGATGAACTACATTGGTAACGAACGAAAAGTGATCTAAATAAGCCTTAGGATGCACAAAATGACCTAAATGTTAATCTAATGACACTAACGCATTTGTTGGACGAACTAAATTTCTTAAGAACAAAAATGGATTAGAATAAGCCTTAGGTTGCACAAAATGACCTAAATGTGAATCCAATGACAAAAATGCACTTATTGGATGAACTACATTCCTTTAGAACGAATATGGATTCGAATAAGCATTGGGGTGCACAAAATGACCTAAATGTTTAATCAATCACACTAACCCACTTTTTGGATGAACTACATTGGTTAAGAAGGAAAAGGGATTAAAATAAGTCTTGGGATATACAAAATGACCTAAATGATAATCCAATGACTCAAACAAACTTATTTGATGAACTATATTTGTTGTGAAAGAAAATGGATTATAATAAGCTTTGCGATTCAAAAAATAACGTAACTATTTATCGAATGACACAAACGCACTTATTGGATGAACTACATTGCTTAAGAACGAAAATCAATTAGAATCCGCCTAAGGATGCACAAAATGATCTAAATGTTAATCAAATGTCACAAATGCACTTATTGGATGAATTACATGGTCTAAGAACGAAAAATGATTAGAATATGCCTTGGGATGCTAAAATTGAGCTAAATGTTAATCAAATGACACAAACGAACTTATTGGATGGACTACATTCCTTAAGAACGAAAAGGGATTAAAATCAGCTTTGTGATGCAAAAAAATGACCTAAATGTTATTCCAATGACACAAATGCACTTATTGGATGAACTTCATTCGTTAAGAACAAATATGGATTAGAATAAGCATTGGGGTGCACAAAATGACCTAAATGTTTAACCAATGACACAAACACACTTATTGGATTAACTACATAGGTTAAGAACGGCAATCGATTAGAATAAGACTTGCGATGCACAAAATGTCCTAAATGTTAATCCAACGACACAAATGTTCTTTTTCGATGAACTACATTTCGTAAGAACGAATATGGATTAGAATAAGCATTGGGGTGCACAAAATGATCTAAATGTTTAACAAATGAAACAAACATACTTATTGGATGAACTACATTGTCTATGACTAAAAATAGATTAGAAAGGGCCATGGGATGACAAAAATGACCTAAATTATAATCCAATGACACAAATGTACTTATTGGATGAACTACATTGTCTAAGAACTAAAATAAATTCGAGTAAGCCATCGGATGATGAAAATGATCTAAATATTAATCCAATGACACAAACGCACTGATTGAATGAACTGCATTGGTTAAGAATGAAAATGGAATAGAATGAGCCTTTGGATTCACAAAAGGATCTAAATGTTAATCCAATTACATAGACCAACTTATTGGATGAACTACATCTGTAACGAACGAAAACTAATGTGAATAAGCTTTATGATGCACAAAATGACCTAAATGTTGATCCAATGACACAAACGCACCTGTTGGAAGAACTATATTCCTTAAGAACGAAGAGGGATTAACATAAGCCTTGGGATGCAAAAAATGACCTAAATGTTAATCCAATGACACAAATGCTTTTATTGCATGGACTACATTGGTTTAGAACAAAAATGTATTAGAATAAGTCTTCAAATGCACAAACGCACTTATTGGATGAATTACATTGGTTAAGAGCGAAAATATATGTTTATTATTTAAGTGAAACCCGATTGGCCAAGTTATTTTTGCAAGAGAATCTGGGCAGATTCAGCTCGAATTTAAGCATGGAAGCAACCCTAATTATTCATCTATAAAAAGAGGCTCAAGGTAGAAGACTTAGCATCGAAAATACTTGAGAGTCACACACTTCCAAAAGCAAAATACTTGAGTTTTCAGTGAGGTCAATTGTGAGTATCCGCTTTCCAGAAGCAAGTACTCTATGTTTTTCTTTCCCTTGTGTTAGGTCTAAGTTGTTGAAGTAGAGTCTACAATCTGAGGGACTCAGAAGGAGTAGCAGATTCCTTAGCAATTAGATTCAAGGTTCTTTTCCTCAAAAGACTAGGGTTGTTAGATTTTTTGAGAAGACTGACTTGGAGGGTCAGTGCTACTTTGTAATTCAAGATTTTTGAATTAGTGAAATCCTTCAAATTGAAGGGACTGGACGTAGCCTAGTTAACGGTGAACCAGTATAAAATTCTGAGTTTTTATTTACTTTATATCTGCTGCTAACTCTGTTTTAATTCATACATAACAGGTTTTGTTTTAAAACTAAAAAGTATTCAAGTTAGTCAAACACAATTCAACCCCTCTTCTCGTGTTTGCACCTTCAACATTAACACTTGAAAGCTTCTCAAGAAATCAGTAACCTTCTGTTTCGAATTCTCTATCTTTAGTTTACTGAAACCATTTGTAAAGAATCTAAACTCAAACAAGAATTGAGTCAAAACAGATTCTGTTTCAAATCCTATCATTGTCATACAACACTCAAGATTATAAGGCTTGTTTATATCTTGAGTGAGTCATTTTTAGAAAAATCCTTTTAAGGTTAAAATGTGAAGTTGTAAGATCCTATCAAGGGTTGATAGGTGATCCGATTGTATTTCTTTCTAGGTGGAAAGGATTGACAAACTATAACAGATCCAGGCTGATCTGAATTAGGAGTTGTAAAACCAAGAGGGCATTTTGTTTTAAACACTTAGTGGAAAAACTCACTGGTGTGAGGACTGGACGTAGCCCAAGTTAGGGTGAACCAAGATAACTATCTGTGTACTATCTCTTCCTTAACTCTATTTACATTCAGCTCTTTATTTACTTACATTGGAAAAAAAATTTTCTGTTTTTAAAGCAAACCAGAACATTTTGCGTTTTCCAAAACGTTTTTCTGTTTTCTGCCTTTAATATTAAGATCATTCTGCCTTTTAAAACTAACCAAGAACGTTCTTCTTTTTCTGTTTCCAGAATCAAGAACGTTCTCTATTTTTTTAACCAAGATCATTGTTGAGTTATTTTTAAAGTGTTAACAGGAAAATATTATAAAAGACAGCTTTCCAATTCAAACCCCTTTCCTTGTAAAGCAACATTTCTACTTCAATTGGCATCAGAGCACGGTCTCTAAGATTAAAACACCTAAATATTGTTAGAGAAAAGATCTAGAAGGAAATGTTAAAAGCCAAGTACATAGTTGAAGGAGGATCCTCAAACAGACCCCCTTACTTTGATGGAACATACTACTATTTCTAGAAAAACAAAATGAAGCTATTTCTGAAATCTCAAGACACAGGAATGTGGCGTATCATAAATGATGAAGATTACATTCCAAGGATAAATCAAGATGATCCAACATCATCTGAAAAAAGAGAAGTAACTAGACAGTTGAAGCAAAACTAAGGTACTCTTAAACTCTAAAGCTCAATTATTCTTATCATGTGCTTTAATCTGGGAAGAAAGCGAAAGAATTGACGAATGCAATACTGCTAAAGAAATATGGGACACATTGCAAACTCATCATGAAGGAACAAGCCATGTTAAAGAAACCAGAATTGACATAGGCATATGGAAATTCGAACTATTTGAAATGAATGAAGGTGAGACCATTGATGACATGTATGCAAGGCTTACAACCATTGTAAATGAGATGCGCTCCTTAGGAAAGGCATACTCAGTGCAAGATAGAGTCAGAAAAATCATGAGATGCCTTCCAACAATCTGGAGGCCAATGGTGACTGCCCTAAGTCAAGCCAAAATCCTTGATGCATTGGCACTAGAAGAATTGATTGGTACATTAAGAGCACATGACGTGTTGCTACAAGAAGACAAACCAATCAAGAAGAATAAAGCAATAGCATTAAAAGCAGCAATCAAAATTCACCATCACAAATAGAAGAGGACTTAGAAGAAACTGAAGATACTGATGAAGAAGGAGCTCTGCTCACCAGAAAGATTCAAAGAATGATGAAAAGAAGAGATCAGTTAAAAAGAGGATTCCCAAGCAGAAAAGTAAATCCCAAGACAGAAGTAGATAAAAGTCATATCACATGTTTTGGCTGCAACAAACTTGGACACTACAAAGCAAAATGTCCATTAAACAGGAAAACACCAAAAAGATTCCCTTTCAAAAAGAAATCAATGTTGGCCACATGGGATGATTCAGAAGAATCAAAAACAGAAGAAGAAAAAGAATAAGAAGCCAACATATGTCTGACGGAAAGCACAAAAGAAAATGAGGTAAATAAATATGAATCTTGCTCTCTATGTGAACAAATGGGAAATGAGTTTGATAACCTACTTAATGATTCAAATCTTCTTATTCAAAAATGTAGCTCCTTGAAAGAACAATTTTGTAAAGAAAAAGATGAGAAAGAGAAAGCTCAGACTATGAATAATTAATTTAAAAAAATTATTCAAGATCTGAAAATTATTACAAAACTGAAAATCTTGAAAAACCAGAATGTTCTGTAACACAAAAGGAGAACGTTCTCCTTAAAGCTAAAATTGAAATTCTAAAAAAATGATTTATTACAATTCATCAAAGCTACTGAAACCTTTCAAAAAATAGTGGGATCTCAAGTAGGTATCTATGATAAAGCAGGACTTGGTTTTGATAAAACACAAAATGAAATTATATGAAAATTTCTTTGTTCTGGAAAGTAAAGAGAATAAATGCAAAACTAAGTGTTCATATTGTAATAAAATAGGACATCTAGAATTTGCATGTTATTTCAAAAAGAGGGATTACAAAATCAAAAACAAAAGAAATTTTATAAATCTGAAACAATCTGGAATAAAAACAAATAGTTTTCAAAGCCAGAAAAAGGGAGAACGTTCCCTTGGCAACCTAAAAACGGGAGAACGTTCTGAGCAGAAATATTCTCCAAAAATTTTAAAGGGAGAACATTCTGGGATTTTACCAACTCCTATCAAACCTTAGTTTTCAAGAAATTCTCAAACACTAGAATGTTCTCATTGCTCTAAATATGGTCACATTGAATCAGTTTGTTATTTCAAAAGAAAATCCAAACTTAAAACTAACTCTGAAGGACCCAAGACCAAGTGGGTACCTAAAGTTAATGTAACACCTTATGCAGGATGGATTTCATCTTGTCAAGAAAAAGCCATGGTTCTTGGACAGTGGCTGTTCAAGACATATGACAGGAGATAAAAATTGTTTCATGTCATTTGAAAAGAAAGAAGGAGGTTCAGTAACCTTTGGTAACAACAACCAAGCTCAAATCAAAGGTAAAGGAACCATTGGTAAGAAAAACTCAGCTCAAATTTCTGATGTCCAATATGTAGAAGGTCTGAAACATAATCTCTTAAGCATAAGTCAATTATGTGACAATGGCTTCGAGGTTATCTTTAAACCAAATTTCTGTGAAGTTAAAAACAAAATTGGCGAACTCATTTTTTCAGGTATAAGTAAGAAAAATCTTTATGTTTTATACCTTGAAGAACTACCTGATGAATCCTACTTTATATCCATAAACAAAGATAAATGGATTTGGCACAAGAGGACATGACACATCAGTATGAAAACAATTTCAAAGATTTCAAAACTAGAACTTGTTAGAGGATTACCAAAAATCAATTTTGTTAAAGATAAAGTATGTGAAGCTTGTGCTAAAGGAAATCAAGTTAACAATAGTTTCATCCAAAAGATTTTATTTCCTCAAACAGAATCCTTGAGCTTCTTCACATAGATCTTTTTGGTCCTATTAAAACAACAAGTCTAGGTGGAATGAGATATGGTTTTGTTAATGTTGATGATTACTCTCGCTATACATGGGTTTTATTTTTAAAACAAAAAGATGATGCATTTGATGCTTTCAAAAATTTTTGCAAGAAGGTACAAAATGAAAATGATTCCAATATCATTTCTATAAGAACTGATCATGGAGGAGAATTCATAAATGCCTCTTTTAAAAAAAATTCGAAGATCTTGGCATTTCTCATAATCTATCTTGTGCAAGAACTTCTCAACAAAATGGAGTTGTTGAAAGAAAAAATAGAACATTACAAGAAATGGCAAGAACAATCTTGGAAGAATCAAATATTGAAAAATACTTTTGGGCTGAAGCTATAAACACTGAAGGTGCAAACACGAGAAGGGGGGGTTCAACTATGTTTGACTAACTTGAATACTTTTCCTGTTTTTACACTTTTAAAACAAAACTTGATGTATGAATAAAAACAGAGTTAGCAGCGGATATAAAGTAAAAATAAAACACATAATTTTTATACTGGTTCACCGTTAACGAGGCTACGTCCAGTCCCTTCACCATGAAGGATTTCACTAATTCAAACCTTGAAATACAACAGTTCAACTGACCCTCCAAGTCAGTCTTCTCAACCAGTCTAACAATCCTAAACTCTTGAGGAATACAGCACCTTGACTTCCTAAGTCAAGTCTTCTCCTACCAATCTGACAACCCCAGATTGTAGAAGGAATCACAACGCCTTGAATCTAATTGCCAAGTAATGTGCTACCCCTTCTGACTCCCTCAGTTTGTAGACTGCTACCCACACGAGTGCTTGCTTCTTGAAAGCTGGAACTCACAATTAACCTCACTGAAAACTTGAGTGTTTGCTTTGGAAGTGTATGACTCTTTTGTAATTTTCGATGCTAAGTATTCTGCCTTGAGCCTTCTTTTATAGATGTGAATTAAGGCCTCTTCCAAGCTTAATTTCGAGCTGAATCTTGTTGGATTCTCTAGCAAAAATATCTTGACCAATTGGGCTTCATTTAAATAAAAAACATATCTTTTTTAAGCTTCAGATTTTCTTTCAAAAATAACTGGCCAATCATGTCTTTAGTTTCTTCCCGCCAACAGCTCCTGAATTCCACAATACTTCACTTTATTTTTGTAACAAATCTTTTTAATACATTGATCAACATAAGTTCAAATCTCCACCGTTAATCCTCATGATTAAATCTAGACCATTTGATCTTCTGCGCTAGTCCACATCTGGACCATACTAAGTGTATGATGTGATCCTCTAATTTCGGCCAACCCTGGACCACACTTTCTAACCTTCTGATCTTCTGATCTCGGCCATCCTGGTCTAGCAAACTGATCTGTTGTGATCCTTTGATCTCAGCCACTACTGGACCACATATTCTGACCTTCTGATTTTGGCCAACACTAGGCCATGGTCTGATCTTCTGATCTCGGCCAACACTGGGCCAAATACTTAAATATGAACCATTGATTTGAAAATCTTCCCTCTGATCTGGACCAATTCTGGACTTGGTCTTGATTAAACTGAAATTAAATCGGGACAAATAATATTTTGGTCTGGACATTTTACCTTCTGTTTTTGATCAGTTATGGATCAATTCTGGAGATCATTTCTTCTGGTCTAGACTTAGTTTCATACCCTGAACCATGCTATCTTCTGGTCTGGGTCAAATATGGATTGATTCTCTTGTTCTGGACCCATTAACTTATCCTCTAATTAAGTCTGGATCAAGTCTGGGCTGTTTATTATTTCACTGCCAGGCCATCTTCTGGTATAATAACTTCTGGAATAAATCTGACATTTGACATCTTTTGGTCTCGAACAACTCTCCCTCTGGCAGGCTTCCCTCTAGTCTGGTCCAAGTCTCTTTCTGACTTTGCTTCCTTCGGATCTAAGCTAGCAAAGATATTCTTTGGTAGTGTTTTGATATCCTGGTGTATCCTCTGGTAATTCCATGATGCATTCTGGATGCATTTTCTGCCTCTGCAAACTTCATTTTCTGGTGGTATTTAATGTAATAATTCAAGGTACAAAATAAGATTACATGGAGTGCTTTTGTAAACATCAAAATCCTAAGCACTTAGAACCAACTTGGTTCCAAAAATCTCCCCCTTTTTGATGATGACAAAACCTTGACTTATTTTGCTAGCTTGTAACTCGACGACTTGAATTACTCCCTCTCAGACCAATCTCACCCCCTAAGTCTGATACTAACTTTTTCTTCTCCTTTTCAACTCCTTCTCTTTTCACTCTTTCTTTTCTCCTCTTCTCCTCTCCTATTCAACTTCTTCTTTATTCTCTCTTTCTTTTCTCCCTTCACATATCCTTTCCTTTTGAACTCCTTCTTTTTTCACTCTTTCTTTTTCTCTCTTTATTTCTCTCTCTCCCTGTTTCCTCTCCTTTTCAACTTCTTCTCTTTTTCACTCTTTCTTTTTCTCTCTCCCTGATTCTTCTCCTTTTCAACTCCTTCTCTTTTCATCTCTTTCTTTTTCACTCCTCTTTTCTTTTTATCTCTCCTTTTCTACTTATTTCTCCTTTTTCTGTATCTCCCCCTTTTTGTCATCAGCCAAAAAGAGGTCTTACTATTTTTTTATTTTTTGTTTTTCTCTTTACAAATTACAGAAAGTAAAACAGAAAATAAAATTACAAGAAACATAAAAACTCCTAAGATGACTACTTGAGCTAGTCAGATATGGAGGTAATGCTGAGATGCTTCTTGATGAACTCAAACCTATCTTCTGGTAATGCTTTGGTGAAGATGTCAGCCCATTGATGATCAGTGTCCACAAACTGGATGCTTAAAGTCCCTTTTTGAACATTGTCCCCAATGAAATGATGTTTTATTTCAATGTGTTTGGCTCTAGAGTGTAAGCTAAGGTTCTTGGTTAGGTTTATGGCTGAAGTGTTATCATAGAACAAAGGGATATTGGTTTCAAAGATGTTGTAATCTTCAAGTGGATGTTTCATCTAGAGTAACTGTGAACTGCATCCTGCTACAAATATATACTCAGCTTCAACTGTTGACATGGCAATGGTGCTTTGTCTTTTTCTTGACGAAGAGATCAAATTATCACCTAAGAAAGTGTAGTTACCACTTGTACTTTTCCTTTCCAGCTTGTCTCCAGCATAGTCGGAATCACAAAAACCTTTTAGTTTGTAGGTAGGGGGTTATCTTGTATAACAGGGTAAGGTTGGTGGTTCCTTTAAGGTATCTCAAAATTCGTTTGACAGCAGTTAAATGGGATTCCCTAGGGTCAGCTTGAAAATGGGCACAGACACAAACATTAAACAAGATGTCAGGTCTAGAAGCAGTTAAATAAAGAAGGGATCCAATCATACCTCTATATGTTTTCTGGTCTACCTTTTGACTGGTTTCATCTTTCTCAAGTGAGCAGGTTGGGTGCATGGGGTGGCCATAGGCTTACATTCACTCATTTTGAACTTTTTAAGAAGTTCTTTAGTATATTTAGATTGGTGAATGAGTATAGCTAATTTACCTTGGTGAATCTGAATTCCCAGGAAGAACTTGAGTTCTCCCATCATGCTCATTTGGAACTCTTTCTGCATTAGGTCAGAAAACTCTTTGCACAAGGTGCCATTAGTCGATCCAAATATGATATCATCAACATAAACTTGAATAATCAAAATATCATTTTTAATGGATTTCCTAAATAGAGTATTATCAATCTGGCCTCTATTAAATTCATTCTTAAGCAGAAAGTTACTAAGTCTGTCATACCATACCCTTGGTGCTTGTTTTAAACCATATAAAGATTTTTTAAGTTTAAAAACATGGTCTTGAAAATCAGAATTTTCAAATCTTGGGGGTTGTTTGACATAGACTTCCTCACTTATGTAGCCATTTAAGAATGTACTTTTAACATCCATTTGATACAGCATTATATCATGATTAGCAGCAAACGATAAGAGAATTCTAATTGCTTCTAACCTGGCCACTAGAGCAAAAGTCTCAGTGTAATCTATACCTTCCTGTTGACTGTATCCTTGAGCTACTAATCTGGCTTTGTTCCTTACCACTTCACCTTTTTCATTTAGTTTATTCTTGAAAACCCACTTGGTTCCAATAATGTTTTTGTTTGGTCTGGATACCAGTTCCCAAACATTATTCCTTTGAAATTCGTTTAGCTCTTCTTGCATTGTAAGTATCCAACCTTTTACTTCAGATTTGAAGATTTGTCGTATTCTTGCTTGCAGCTTCTGCTTTTTCAAGTTCTTTTGCCTGCAACAGCTTCTGATTCTGATAAATCAACTTCTGGTTCTGGTAAATCTGTAACAGCTTCTAATTCTGATAAATCAGTTTCTAGTTCTGGTAAAACTGTAACAGCTTCTGATTCTGGTAAATATCCAGATTTCTCTTCTGACTTATCTTGGCTGTTTCTGACTTGATTAGATTTATCCTTTGAAGATTTGTCATGTGTTGCTGACTTGCTTGTATCCTCTACCTTTCCAGGTACTTCTGTTTCTTCTGCTTCTGCTTCTGCTCCCTTTGGTTCTGGTGAACTTGTACTATCTTTATCTTGCTTTGATTTGTCAAGATCAAGCAGTTTGTCATATAACATAATATAAATCAAATAATTTAAAATTGAACTCAATACATCCAAACCATTAATTTCCGCTTGTTTTTGAAACCACTGGAATACTGTTTCTGCTGAAGTGTTCAATTCATGTGAATCACCTTGTTCCTTTGATAGTTTGAAAACCTGCAGAATACTTATCTGGCTTTGATTTTTTAAGATCAAGCTTCTTGTTATCACAGTACACATAAAGATCAAACAATAATAGTATTTATAGCAAGATGTAACCTCTGTGTCAACAGTTTCTTTTGAAAATCCTCTTGCTTCTGATTTTCAGATTCCGAATCTGTATGTTCTGTGATTACATGGTTTGGATTAAGGGATTTGAATTCCATTGCAGGTTTGTAGTCTTGATGAATCTCAGTGGAGTGTTTGAAGAACTCTCCTGATTCTGATTCCTCTCTTTCTGCTTTGGCTGATACACCATGTTCCTCTGGTGATTCTGGAACTTATGGTGATTCTGGTGATTATACTGATTCTGGTAATTATGCTGGTTCTAGTTCTGGTTCGGGTACTGATTCATATTCTGGTTCTAGTGTTGATTCTGGTTCCAGTTCCTGTGTCTCTGATACTCGTTCCAGTTATGGTTCTGGTTCGAGTTCCTGTACCTCTGATACTGGTTCCAGTTCTGATTCTGGTTCCTGTTCTTATATGTGTGATTTCTTTGATATTTCCTGTTCCTCCTATGATTCTGGTTCTGGCTTTGATAGGTATTGTGTTGACTAGTTCTTCTTCTACCAGACTCAATTGGCTTCTGTTTGGTAGATGTTGGAACATAAACCTTCTTCTGCTTGTGCATTGCCAACATCCATTGTCCAGGCACCATTGTTGGTGTCTCCTTCTGGTTGCTCAGAATATATGCAACATAGACAATTTGATCTTTTGGTACCTAGAACTGATTGGGTCCAGGTTTGTTAGTTGTAACAGCTCTCTAATCTTGTTCAGATTTTACCATTGGACAAGATAATTCAGAGTGACCTTTCTTAGCACAAATATCAGAATGAACAGTTTTAGTATCAGCAATAGTTTCTGCAAAACCAAGACCTCTCTTTCCAATGTTACTGTTTCCATAAATCATAGATGCATATTTACTTCTTTCCATTCCATTAGAAATAAAGTTTTGAAAACATTGTTCATGCATATCAGATTTACAAACAGTTTTGGAAGTGAAACATATATTACTTTTGAGAGTTTGGTTTTCAGATTTGAGTCTTGCAACTTCAGTTTTAAAATCTTTGTTTTCAGTTGCATACTCAGAATTTCGACTCCTTAAAACCTGGACTTCTTTGGTTAGATTTTTATTATCTTCTCTAAGAGTTTTCAGTTTTAAAGACATCTTATTGTTTGCATTTAACAAGTCTTTTACAGCATCAATTAATTCAGATTTAGAGAGATCAAAAAATACCTCATTGTCTTCATCTTCTGAATCTGTTCCAGAGCCTAAGCTGTATCCAGAACTTGAGTTGGTATGAGCCATCTGGTATGTGCTTCCAGACTTGCTTGAATGACTGCTTCGTTCATTCTTCCTTCTGCCTGCTTTCCTTCCTGAAATCATGCCTTTATGAGGTCCAGAAGCAGACCTGATGTGTGCCATCTTTGTTGTTTCTACCTCTTCTTCATCAGATGATTCTGATATATCCCAGGCTGCCATCAGACCCTTCTTTCTAAATCTGCAACTCTTCTTGTGTTGTTTGCCTTTTTCCAGATTTGGACATTCTGACTTGATATGTCCAGGTTTATTACATCCATAACAGATGATGTTCTTCTTGTCAGATTCTTCCTTATCTTTGCTGTTATGTTTCTTCTTGGAACCTCTCCTCTTCTTGTTTTCCCAGATTTTAACCATCTTTTTGGTTAAGTAAGCCATATCATCACAGTCACTGTCACTATCCTCTTATTCTGATGCTGCTTTTGCAGCTTTCTTCTGTTTCGACTTCAGGGCCAGATTTTTCTTCTTCTTTGGTTCATCTGCTTCCAGTTCTATTTCATAAGACCTGAGTGAGCTCATCAGATCTTCAAGTCTTAAGTTATTCAGATCTTTGGCTTGCTGAACTGCAGTAACCATTGGTCTCCACTTGGTTGGTAAACTTCTTTGAATCTTCTTGTCATGATCTGCTGTTGTGTAGCTTTTCTTCAAGACCTTCAGTCCAAATATTAGAGTCTGGAATATGCAGAACATTCCATCAATGTTTTCATCATCTTCCATCTTGAACATCTGAAAATGTTTGATCAGTATGTTAGCCCTTCCTTCTTGAACCTGCTGGCTTCCTTCATAGGTCAGAACCGAACTGTCGAATATGCTCTTTGCTATTTCTTTATCTGTGCATTTGTCAAATTCCTTGAATGTGATGGCACTGATCATGATGTTTCTAGACTTGTGCTGAAGTTTGTGTAATCTGTTCTGATCTGATTTCATATCATCCATGTCTAGTTCTTTAGTTGGATCTTCTGGAACAGTAGGTGCAGTGTATCCTTTGACTACCATCTTCAATAATTCAAGATCTTGAGATATGAAGAATTTTCTCATTCTGTCCTTCCAATACTCAAACCTTTCTCCATCAAATAGTGGTGGTCTATTGATGTTGCCTCCCAGTTCATCTCTGGATTCTGCCATGTTGAACCCCTTGGACGTTTCCTCAAACACTGTTAAGTGCTCAGCCTTGAGACCGAGCTCTGATGCCAATTGAAGGTGCAAACACGAGAAGGGGGGTTGAATTGTGTTTGACTAACTTGAATACTTTTCCTGTTTTTACACTTTTAAAACAAAACTTGATGTATGAATAAAAACAGAGTTAGCAGCGGATATAAAGTAAAAATAAAACACATAATTTTTATACTGGTTCACCGTTAACGAGGCTACGTCCAGTCCCTTTACCTTGAATGATTTCACTAATTCAAACCTTGAATTACAACAATTCCACTGACCCTCCAAGTCAGTCTTCTCAACCAGTCTAACAATCCTAGACTCTTGAGGAATACAGCATCTTGACTTCCAAAATCAAGTCTTCTCCTGCCAATTTGACAATCCCAGATTGTAGAAGGAATTGCAACGCCTTGAATCTAATTGCCAAGTAATTTGCTACCCCTTTTGACACCCTCAGAATGTAGACTCTACTTCAACAACTTAGATATAACACAAGGGAAAGAAAATAACACGATTGCTTGCTTCTTGAAAGCTGGAACTCACAATTAACCTCACTGAAAACTTGAATGTTTGCTTTCGAGTGTATGACTCTTTTGTAATTTTTTATGCTAAGTATTCTGCCTTAAGCCTTCTTTTATAGATGCGAATTAGGGCCTCTTCCAAGCTTAATTTCGAGCTGAATCTTGCTAGATTCTCTTGCAAAAATATCTTGACCAATTGGGCTTCATTTAAATAAAAAACATATCTTTTTTAAGCTTCAGATTATCTTTCAAAAATATCTGGCCAATCATGTCTTTAGTTTCTTCCCGCCAACAGCTCCTGAGTTCCACAATACTTCACTTTATTTTTGTAACAAATCTTTTTAATACTTTGATCAAAATAAATTAAAATCTCCACCAGTAATCCTCATGATTAAATCTGGACCATTTGATCTTCTGTGCTAGTCCACATATGGACCACACTAAGTGATATGCTCTGATCCTCTAATTTCGGCCAACCCTGGACCACACTTTCTAACCTTCTGATCTTTAGATCTCGGCCATCCTGGTCTAGCAAACTGATCTGCTGTGATCCTCTGATCTCGGCCACTACTGGACCACACAATCTGACCTTCTGATTTCGGCCAATACTGGGCCATGGTTTGATCTTCTTATCTCGGCCAACACTGGGCCAAATACTTAAATCTGAACCATTGATCTAAAAATCTTCCCTCTGATCTGGACCAATTCTGGACTTGGTCTGAATTAAACTGAAGTTAAATCTGGACAAATAATATTTCAGTCTGGACATTTTACCTTCTGTTTTGGATCATTTCTGGATCAATTCTGGAGATCATTTCTTCTGGTCTGGACTTAGTTTCATACCCTGAACCATGCTATCTTCTGGTCTGGGTCAAATCTGGATTGATTCTCTTGTTCTGGACCCATTAACTTATCCTCTGATTAAGTCTGGATCAAGTCTGGGCTGTTTATTATTTCACTGCCAGGCCATCTTCTAGTATAATAACTTCTGGAATAAATCTGACATTTGACATCTTTTGGTCTGGAACAACTCTCCCTCTGGCAGGCTTCCCTCTAGTCTGGTCCAAGTCTCTTTCTGACTTTGCTTCCTTCGGATCTAAGCTAGCAAAGATATTCTTTGGTAGTGTTTTGACATCCTGGTGTATCCTCTGGTAATTCCATGATGCATTCTGGATGCATTTTCTGCCTCTGCAAACATAATTTTCTGGTGGTATTTAATGTAATAATTCAAGGTACAAAACAAGATTACATGGAGTGCTTTTGTAAACATCAAAATCCTAAGTACTTATAACCAACTTGGTCAAACAAACACTTTATGCTACATTTTAAACCGCGCGTCAGTAAGAAAAATCATAAACAAAACATTATTTGAAATCTAGAAAAACAGTAAGCCAAACATTTCATATTTTCACATTTTTGGTTGTTATTGTTACATCTTGAACAACAAACAAAATCTTGGAAAGTTTGATGCTAAATCAGACAAAGCCATATTTCTGGGTAACTCAACCGAATCTACAGAATTTCGTGTGTTTAATCTCAAAACAAAAGTTGTTGAAATTATTATACATGTATTATTTGATGAATTTGATGATTTGGAAATAAGCAAGAAAGATGATGAAGAAGAAGAACATTCTGGACAGCAGTAGCAGAATGTTCCCCAGGAAACCTAGATTGATAAACAGTCTCCACTTCATTCTCCTCCAAAAAGCTGGAGAACAATCAGTGATCATCCCCAGAATCAGATTATTGGGAATACAGCTGATGGGATTCGAACCAGAATGTCTTTCAAAGAGGATGACAACAACAACATGGCAATGATCTCCCAAATAGAACCAAAGTCAATCAAAGAAGCCATTATTGATCAATATTGGATTGATGCAATGAAAGAAGAACTTCTTCAGTTTGAAAAAAATGAAGTCTGGGATCTTGATCCAGATCCTCATTACCAAACAATCATAGGAACAAGATGGGTATTCAGAAACAAACTAGATGAAGAAGGTAAGGTTATTCATAACAAATCCAGGTTGGTTGCTCAAGGTTACAATCAACAAGAAGGCATAGATTATGATGAATTTTTCGCACCAATTGCAAGGTTAGAGGCTATACGAATTCTTCTAGCATTTGCATCTCATAAACTCATGAAACTTTTTCAAATGGATATTAAATGAGCAAGTTTATGTACGAGAACCTCCTGGTTTTTGAAGATAAATCAAAACCAAATCATGTTTTCGAACTTACCAAAGCTCTTTATGGTTTAAAACAAGCACCAAGAGCTTGGTATGAAAGATTAAGTTCCTTCTTAATCAAAAATGGATTTTCCAGAGGAAACATTGACACTACACTTTTAAGAAAAATGATAAAAATGATTTACTCATAGTTCAAGTGTATGTTGATGATATTATCTTTGGTGCAACAAATGAGAAAATGTGTGATGCTTTTTCAAAACTTATGTAAAGTGAATTTGAAATGAGCATGATGGGGGAGTTAAGATACTTTCTTGGTTTAGAAATCAAGCAACATGATGAGAAGGAATATAGAGGCATGATAGGATTGTTGTTATACCTAACTGTCAGTAGACCTGATATAGTATTTGCAGTAGGAATATGTGCTAGACTTCAGTCTGATCCTAAAGAATCTCATTTAGCTGTTGTAAAAAGAATTTTTAAATATCTTGTCGGTACTACTGATCTTGGCCTTTGGTATAAAAAAGGTAGTCATTTTGATCTTGTAGTTTACTTCGACGCTGATTATGCTAGGGATAAAACTGAACGAAAAAGCACTAGTGGCTCATGCCAGTTCTTGGGAGAAGCCTTAATCAGCTGGTCGTGTAGGAAGCAAAACACAATTGCACTATCAACTACTGAAGCTGAATACGTATCAAAAGCAAATTGTTTCTCCCAAGTAATTTGGATAAAGAATCAACTTGAAGACTTCTCTATAAGTTATTCTAATGTTCCAATTTACTGTGATAATACCAGCGCTATCAATTTGTTTAAAAATCCAATTCAGCATTCTAGATCTAAGCATATTGAAATTAAGCATCATTTTATTCGTGATCATGTTAATAAAAAGGGTGTTGAATTAATCTTTGTTGAAACTCAGAAACAACTTGCTGACATTTTTACAAAGCCGCTGGTGGAAGATAGTTTTAATTTCATCAAAGAAAAATTAAAAATCATCAAAAATCCAAACTGAATGCATTTGAAATTTTTTTTATGTTTCTGCAAAGCCAAGAGCGTTCTTGGTTTCACGATCATTCTCCGTTTTTAAAAGCATCATTCTCCTTTTTTTTTTCTTTTTCCTCTCTCCACTTTAAAAAAATGAAATCATGATTGCCAGCATTGCATTTAATGCTCTTCTCTGGAGTTTTTCAAAAGTAATTGACGCGCTGACCTTCGCGCCTCCACATTTTCCCTTTTTTCAATCAATCATCTCTTCAACTTCCCTTTTTCTCAAAAAACTTCCCATCTTCCAAATACTCTCCACTCTTCCTCTGTTTCTCTCTGATTCCTCAAAGTCTCCATTCCTTTTGCCCTTTGCAAAAAAAATCAAAAAAATAAAAACAATGACCAAAATAATAATCCAATGACACAAATTTAATTATTGGACGAACTACATTGTCTAAAAACAAAAATGGATAAAAAAAAAGCCAAGGGATGACGAAAATGACCTAAATTATAGTCCAATGACACAAATGTACTTATTGGATGCACTACATCGTCTAAGAACGAAAGTCGACTAGAATAAGCCGTTTGATGACGAAAATGACCTAAATATTCATCCAATGACACAAACGCACTAATTGAATGAACTAAATTGGTTAAGAACGAAAATGGATTAGAATAAGCGTTGGAAAGGACAAAATGACCTAAATGTTAATCCAATGACACAAACAAACTTATTGGATGAACTAAATATGTAACGAACTAAAAGTAATGCGAATAAGCCTTAGGATGCACAAAATGACCTAAATGTCAATCCAATGACACAAACACACTTGTTGGATGAACTACATTCCTTAAGAACGAAAAGGGATTAAAATAAGCCTTGGGATGCAAAAAATGACCTAAATGTTTAACCGATGACACAAACGCACTTATTGGATGAACTACATTGGTTAAGAGCAAAAAGGGATAAGAATAAGTCTTTGGTTGCATAATATCACCTAAATGTTAATCCAATGACATAAACGCACTTATTGGATGAACTATATTGGTTAAGAACGAAAATGGTTTAGCATAAGCCTTGGAATGCACAAGATCACCTAAATGTTAATCCAATGACACACATGCACTTATTGGATTAACTATATTGGTTAAGAACGAAAATAGTTTACAATAAACCTTGGGATGCACAAAATCACATAAATATTAATCCAATGGCACAAATGCACTAATTGGATGAACTATATTTGTTAAGAACGAATAGTAATTTGACTAAGCCTTGGGATGCAAAAAATGACCTAAATGTTAATCCAATGACCCAAAAGCACTTATTGGATGAACTACATTGGTTAAGTACGAAATAGAATTATAGCAAGTCTTGGGATGCACAAAACGACCTAAATGTAAATCCAATAACACAAATCCACTTACTGGATGAACTTCATTCCATCAAAACGAAAATGGATTAGAATAAGCATTGGGATGCACAACATGACCTAAATATTTATCCAATGACTCAAAAGCACGTATTGGATGAACTACATTGGTTAAGAACGAAAAGGCATTAACATAAGCCTATGGATGCACAAATTGACCTCAATGTTAATCCAATGACAAAAACATACTAATTGGACTAAGCCTTGGGATGCAAAAAATGACCTAAATGTTAATCCAATGACCCAAAAGCACTTATTGGATGAACTACATCGGTTAAGTACGAAATAGAATTATAGCAAGTCTTGACATGCACAAAATGACCTAAATGTTAATCTAATGAAACAAACGCACTTATTGGATGAACTACATTGCTTAAGAACGAAAATGGATTAGAATAAGCATTGGGATGCACAACATGACCTAAATGTTTATCCAATGACATAAATGCACTTATTGGATAAACTACATTGGTTAAGAACGAAAAAGGATTAAAATAGGCCTTTGGATGCACAAACTGACCTAAATGTTAATCAAATGACAAATACGCACTAATTGGATTAACTACATTATTTAAGAACAAAAATGGGTTAGAATAAGCCATGGATGAAAAAAATGACTTGAATCATAATCAAATGACACAAACGCACTTATTGGATGAACTACAATGTCTAAGAACGAAAACAGATTTGAATAAACCATGAATGATAAAATTGACCTAAATAATAATCCAACGACAAAAACGCACTTATTACATAAACTACTTTGTCAAAGTACGAAAATGGATTAGGAAAAGCCATGGGATGACGAAAGTGACCTAAATAATAATCCAATGAAACAAACGCACAGATTTGATGAACTATATTGGTTAACAACGAAAATCGATAAGTATAAGCCGTAAGATGGACAAAATAACCTAAATGTTAATCCAATGAAACAATCGAACTTATTGGATGACCTATATTTGTGAAGAACGAATAGTCATTTGAATAAACTTTGGGATGCACAAAATGACCTAAATGTTAATCCAACGAAACAAACGCATTAGTTGGATGAACTACATAGGTTAAGTATGAAAATGAATTAGAATATATCTTGGGATACACAAAATGATCTAACTGTTAATCCAATGACAAAAATGAACATATTGGATGAACTATATTCCTTATGAACGAAAATGGATTAGAATAAGCATTGGGATACACAACCTGACCTTAATGTTTATCCAATGACACAAAACACTTATTAGATGAACTACATTGGTTAAGAACGAAAAAGGATTAAAATAAGCCTTTGGATGGACAAACAGCGTAAATGTTAATCCAATGACACAAAAACACTTATTGGATGAACAACATTGGTTAAGTATGAAAATGAATTAGAATAAATCATAGGATGCACAATGACACAAATGCACTTATTGGATGAACTACATTCCTTAAGAACGGAAATGGATTAGAATAATCATTGGGATGGACAACGTGACCTAAATGTTTATCCAATGACAGAAACGCACTAATTTGATGAACTACATTGGTTAAGAACAAAAATCGATTAGAATGAGCCTCAAGATGCACAAAATGAGCTAAATGTTAATCCAATGACACAAACGAACTTATTGGATGAACTACATTTGTTAAGAACGAAAAGTGATTTAAATAAGTCTTAAGATGCACAAAATGACCTAAATGTTAACCCACTGACACAAATGCACTTATTGGATGAACTACATTCCTTAAGAATGAAAAAGATTATAATAAGCCTTGCGATGCAGAAAATGACCTAAATGTTAATCCAATGACACAAAAGCACTTATTGGATGAACTACATTGATAAGAACGAAAATGGATTAGAATAAACCTTGGGATGCATAAAATGATCTAAATGTTAAACCTATGACACAAATGCACTTATTGGATGAACTACATTCCTGAAGAACGAAAATGGATTAGAATAAGCATTGGGATGCGCTACATGCCCTAAATGTTTATCCAATGACACAAATGCGCTTATTGGAGAACTACATTGGTAAAGAACGAAAATCGATTAAATTATGCCTTTGGATGCACAGACTTCCTAAATGTGAATCCAATGACAAAAACACCCTTATTGGATTAACTACATTGTCTAAGAACGAAAATGGATTAGAATATGCCATGGGATGACAAAAAACACATATATATAGTAATCCAATGACACAAATGCACTTATTGGTTGAACTGCATTGGTTAAGAACGAACACGGATTATAATAACCCTTGGGATGAACAAATTGAGTTAAAGGTTAATCCAATGACACAAATGCACTTATTGAACGAACTACATTGGTTAAGAAGAAAAACGGATTTGAATATGCCTTGGGATGTACAAAATGACCTAAATGTTAATCCAATTAAACAAACGCACCAATTGGATGAACTACATTCCTTCAGAATGAAAAAGATTATAATAAGCCTTAGGATGCACATATTGACCTAAATGTTAATCCAATGACACAAAAGCACTTGTTGGATGAACAACATTGGTTAAGTATGAAATTGGATTAGAATAAGTATTGGGATGCAAAAAATGACCTAAATGTTAACCCAATGACACAAATGCACTTATTGGATGAACTACATTTTTTAAGTATGAAAATGAATTAGAATAAGTCTTGGGATGCACAAAATGATCTAAATGTTAATCCATTGATACAAATGCACTTATTGGATAAACTATGTTCCTAAAGAACGAAATTGATTTAGAATAAAAGTTGGGATGCACAACATGACTCAAATGTTTATCCAATGACACAAACGCTCTTATTGGATAAATAACATTTATTAAGAACGAAAAGGGATTAAAACAAGCCTTTGGATGCACAAATTGACCTTAATGTTAATCCAATGACAAAAATGCCCTTATTGGATTAATTACATTGTCTATGAACAAAAAGGGATTAAAAATAAGCCTTTGGATGCACAATCTGACCTAAATGTTAATCCAATGACAAAAACGCACTTATTGGATTAACAAAATTGTCTAAGAACGAAAATGACCTAAATCATTAACCGATGACACAAACGCACTTAGTGGATGAACTAGAATCTCTAAGAACGAAAATGGATTAACATAAGCCATGGGATGACGAAAATGACCTATATAATAATATAATGACAGAAACGCATTTATTAGATGAACTACATTGGTTAAGCACAAAAACTGATTAGAATAAGCCTTGGGATTAACAAAATAAGTTAAATGTTATTCCAATGACACAAATACACTTATTGGATGAAGTACATTCGTTTAGAATGAAAAAGGATTTTATTAAGCCTAGGGATGCACAAAATGACCTAAATGTTAATCCATTGACCCAAATGCACTTATTGGATGAACTACATTGGTTAAGAACGAAAACAAATTAGAATAAGCCTTGGGATGACCAAAATGAGTTAAATGTTAATCCAATGACACAAATGCACTTATTGTTTGATCTACATTCGCTAAGAATGAAAAGTGATTTGAATAAGCCTAGCGATGCTCAAAATGACCTAAATGTTTATCCAATGACACAAATGCACTTATTGGATGAACTGCATTAGTTAAAAATGAAAATAGATTAGAATAAGCCTTGGGATGCACAAAATGATCTAAATGTTAATCTAATGACACAAAAGCACTTACTGGATGAACTACATTGATTAAGAACGAAAATGGATTAGAATAAGCCTTGGGATGCACAAAATGACCATAATGATTTTCCGATGACACAAATGCACTAATTGAATGAACTTCGTTGGTTAAGAATGAAAAAGGATACGTATAAGCCTTGGGATGCACAAAATGACCGAAATGTTAATCCAATGACACAAATGTACTTATTGGACGAACTACATTGTCTAAGAACGCAAATGGAATAGAATAAGCAATGGGATGGTGAAAATTACCGAATTAATTATCCAATGACACAAACGCACTGATTGGATGAACTGCATTGGTTACAAAAGAAAATGGATTAGAATAAGCCTTGCGATGGACAAAATGATCTATGTTAATCCAATAACAAAAAAGAACTAATTTGATGAACTACAATTGTTAAGAACGAAATGTGATTTGAATAAGCCTTGGGATGCAAAAAATGACCTAAATGTTAATCCAATGAAACAAACGCACTAATTGGATGAACTACATTCCTTAAGAATGAAAAGGGATGAACTACATTGGTTAAGTACGAAAATTGATTAGAATAAATATTGGGATTCTCAAAATGACCTAAATGTTAATCCAATTACACAAATGCACTTATTGAATGAACTACAACGCTTAAGAACGAAAAGAGATTAGAATTAGCATTGGGATGCACAAACTGACCAAAATGTTAAACCAATGACAAAAACGCACTTATTTGATTAACTACATTGTCTAAGATCAAAAATGGATTTCAATAAGCCATCGGATAACGAAAATGACGTAAATCATAATCCAATGACACAAACGCACTTATTCGATGAACTACAATGTCTAAGAACAAAAATGGATTAGAATAACCCATAAGATGACGAAAATAACCGAAATTATTGGATGACACAAATACACTTATTGGCTGAACAACATTCGTTATGAACGAAAAGGGATTTGAATAAGCCTAGGGACGCACAAAATGACGTAAATGTTAATCCAACGACACAAACATACTTATTGGATGAACTACATTGGTTAAGGATGAAAAAGGATTAGAATCAACCATGGAATGCCCAAAATGACATAAATGTTAATCCAACGACACAAACACAATTATGGGATGAACTACATTTGATAACAACAAAAAGGGATTTGAATAAAACTGGGGGTGCAAAATATGACCTAAATGTTAATCAAATTACACAAAAGCACTTATTAAATGTTAATCAAATTACACAAAATATGAACCAAAAGTGATTAGAATAAGCCCTGGGATGCACAAAATGACCTAAAATGTTAATCAAATGACAAAAACACACCTATTGGATCAACTACATTTCTTAAGAACGAAAAGAGATTTGAACAAGCCCTGGGATGCACAAAATGACCTAAATCCTAATCCAATTATACAAACGAACTTATTTGAAGAACTATATTTCTTAAGAACGAAAAGGAATTAGAAAAAGCCTTGGGATGTACAAATTACCTAAATATTATTCCAATGACCCGAATGCGCTTATTGGACGAACTACATTTGTTAAAAACGAAAAGGGATTTCAATAAGTCTAGGGATGCACAAAACGACCTACATGTTAATCCAATGACTCAAACGCACTTATTAAATGAAAGACATTGTCTAAGAACGACAATCTATTAGAATAAGCCATAGGATGGTGAAAATGACCTAAATAGTAATCGAATGACAAAATGCACTTATTGGATGAACTACATTGATTAAGAAAGAAAACGGATTAGAATAAGCCTTGGGTCGCAAAAATGACCTAAATGTCAATCCAATGACTCAAACGCACTTATTGGATGAACTACATTCCTTAAGAACGAACAATGATTAGTATATGCCTAAGGATACACAAAATGACCAAAATGTTCATCCAAATATACAAATGCACTTATTGGATGAACTACATTGGTTAAGAACTAAAATGGATTAAAGTAAGCCATGGGATGCACAAGATGACCTAAATATTAATCCAATGACACAAATGTACTTATTGGATTAACTACAATGGTTAAGAATGAAAATGGATTAGAATAAGATTTAGGATTCATAAAATGTACAAAATGTTTATCCAATGACACAAACACATTTGTTGGATTAGCTGCATTGGTTAAGAACGAAAAAGGATTAGAATAAGCCTTGGGATCCCCAAAATGACCTAAATGTTAATCGAATGATACAAACATACTTATTGAATGAACTACATTGTCTAAAAACGAAAATGGATTAGAATAAGCCATGGGATGACGAAAATGACCTAATTAATAATCCAATGACACAAACATACTTATTGGATGAACATCATTGTCTAAGAACGAAAATGGATTACAATAAGACATGGGTTGACGAAAATGACCTAAACAATAATCCAAAGAAACAAATGCACTTATTGGATGAACGACATTGGTTAAGATCAAAAACGGATTAGAGTAAGACTTGGGATGCACGAAATTACCTAAATGTTAATCCAATGACACAAACGCACTTATTGGATGAACTACATTTCTTAGAACAAAAAGGGATTGGAATCAGCATTTGGATGCACAAAATGACCTATATGTTAATCCGATGACACAAACACACTTATTGGATGAACTACATTCCTTACGAACGAAAAGGGATTATAATAAGCCTTGGGATGCACAAAATGACCTAAATGTCATTCCAACGACACAAATGCACTTATTGGATGAACTAAATTGGTTAATAATGAAAGAGGATTAGAAAAAGCCTTGGGATGCCCAAAATGACCTAAATAATAATCTAATGACACAAACACACTTATGTGATAAACCACAATGGTTCAGACCAAAAACGGATTAAAATAAGCCATGGGCCAAAAAAATGACGTAAATGTTAATCCAACGACACAATGCACTTATCTGATGAACCACATTCGTTAAGAACGTAAAGGGATTTGAATAAGCCCTGGGATGCACATAATAACCTAAATGTTAATCTAATGACACAAACATACTTTTTGGATGAACTACATTTTCTAAGAATTAAAATTGATTAGAATAAGTCTTGGGATGCACAAAATAACCTAAATTTTTATCCAATGACCACAAACACACTTCTTGGATGAACTACATTGGTTAAGAACGAAAATCGATTTGAATAAGCCTTATGATGCACAAAATGCTCTAAATGTTTATATTATGACACAAACGCATTAATTGGATGAACTACATTGGTCAAGAATGAAAATAGATTAAAATAAGCCTTGGGATGCACAAAATGACACAAATGTTAATCCAATGCAGAAACGAATTTATTGGATCAACTACATTTGTTAATAACAAAAAGTGATTTGAATTAGCCTTGGGATGCACAAAATGACCTAAATGTAAATCCAATGAACTACATTGGATGGGGTGACAAAAATAACCAAAATGACCAAAATAATAATTCAATGACACAAACATAATTACTGGATAAGCCCATGCATGCACATAATAACCTAAATGTTAATCTAATGACACAAACATACTTATTGGATGAACTACATTTTCTAAGCATTAAAATTGATTAGAATAAGCCTTGGGATGCACAAAATGACCTAAATGTTAATCCAATGACACAAATCACTTATTAGATGAATTACATTGGTAAAGATAAAAAGTGGATTAGAATAAGCCTTGGGATGCACGAAATGACATAAATGTTAATCCAATGACACAAACGCACTTATTGGATGATCTACATTGTCTAAGAAGGAAAAGGGTTAGAATAAGCCTTAAAATGCACAAAATGACCTAAATGTTTATCCAATGACACAAACACACTTATTGGATGAACTACATTGGTTAAGATTGAAAAGGTTTTAGAATAAGCCGTGAGATGCACAAAATGACCTCAATGTTAATCTAATGACACAAACACACCTATTGGATGAACTACATTCATTAAGAACGAAAAGGGATTTGAATATGCCTTGGGATGCACAAAAGGACCTAAATGTTTACCCAATGACTAAAACGCACTTATTGGATGTACTACGTTGTCTAAGAACAAAAAGGGATTAGAATATGCCTTGGCATGCACAAAATGACCTAAATAATAATCCAATGACACAAACGCACATATTGGATGAACTACATTATCTAGGAATGAAAAGGGATTAGAATAAGCCATAAGATGCACAGAATGATCTAAATCTTAATCCAATGACACAAACGTACTTATTGGATGAACTACATTTGTTAAAAATTAAAAGCGATTTGAACAAACCTTGGGATGCAAAAAATAATCTAAATGTTAATCCAATGTCACAAACTACCTTATTGGATTAACTACATTCCTTAAGAACGAAAAGGGATTAGACTAAGCCTTAGAATGCACAAAATGACCTTAATGTTAATCCAATGATACAAATGCACTTATTGGATGAATTACATTGGTTAAGATAAAAAATGGATTAGAATAATCCTTGGGATGCACAAAATGACGTAAATGTTAATCCAATGACACAAAAACACCTATTGGATGAATTACATTCGTTATGATCGAAAAGGGATTTGAATATGCCTTGGGATGCACAAAATGACCTAAATGTTAATTTAATGACACAAATGCACTTGTTGAATGTACAACATTTGTTAAGAACAAAAATGGCTTAGCATAAACCTTAGGATGTAGGAAATTACCTAAATGTTTGTCCAATGACACAAACGTACTTATTGCATCAACTACATTGGTTATGAACGAAAAGGGATTAGAATAAGCCTTGGGATGCACAAAATGACTTGAATGTTAATCCAACGAAAAAAACGCACTTATTAGATGAACTACATTCGTTAAGAACGAAAATGGATAAGAAAAAGAAATCGGATGACGAAAATGATCTAAATAATAATCCTATGACACAAACGTACTTAATAGATGAACTACATTGGTTAAGAAGGAAAACGAATTAGAATAATCCAATGACAAAACTGCACTCATGGGATGAACTGCATTGACTAAGAACGAAAACGGATGCACAAAATGACTTAAATGTTCATCCAATGACACAAACGTAGTTACTAGATAAACTACACTATTTAACAACGAAAAGCGATTAGAATAAGCCTTGGGATGTATAAAATGACCTAAATGTTAATTCAATGACACAAATGCATTTAATGGATGAAATACATTCCTTAAGAACAAAAGAGGATTACAATAAGCCTAGGGATACACAAAATAACCTAAATGTTAATCCAATGACACGGCTGCAGTTATTTCATTAACTACATTCCTTAAGAACGAAAATGGATTACAGTAAGCCTCGGGATTCACAAACGCATTTATTGGATAAACTACATTGTCTAAGAACAAAAATGGATTAGAATAAGTCATTGGATGACAAAAATGACCTAAATTATAATCCAACAACCCAACAAACTTATTGGTTGAACTAAAGTGTCTAAGAACAAAAATGGATTAGAATAAGCCATGGCATGAAGAAAATGACCTAAATAATAATCCAATGACACAAATGCATTTAATAGATGAACCACATTGGTTAAGTACGAAAATGGATTAGAATAAGCCTTGGGATTATCAAAAAGACATAAATGTTAATCCAATGACATAAATACACTTATTGGATGAACTACATTACTTATGAACGAAAACTGATTAGAATAAGCCTTGGGATGCACAAAATGACCTAAATGTTAATCCAATAACACAAATGCACTTATTGGACGAACTACTTTCGTTAAGAACAAAAAGGGAATTAAATAAGCCTTGAGATGCACAAAATGACCAAAATGTTAATCTAACGACACAAACGCCCTTATTGGATAAACTACATTCCTTAAGATGGAAAGGGGATTAGAAAATTATCCTTGGGATACACAATATGACCTAAATGTTAATCCAATGACACAAGTGAACTTATTGGATGAACTACATTCCTTAGGAATGAAAAGTGATTAGAACAAACCTAGGGATGCACAAAATGACATAAATGTTAATCCAATGACACAAACGCATTTATTGGATGAACTACATTCGTTAAGAACGAAAAGGGATTTGAATAATCCTTGGGATGCACAAAATGACCTGAATGTTAATTCAATGACACATATGCCCTTATTGGAAGAACTACAGTCCTTTAGAACAAAAAGGGATTAGAATAAGCCTTTGGATGCACAAAATGACCTAAATGTTAATCCTATGACACAAAAGCACTTATTGGAAGAACTACATTGATTAAGAACGAAAATGGATTAGAATAAGCCTTGGGATGCACAATATGACATAAATGATAATCCAATGACATAAATGCGCTTATTGGATGAATTACATTCCTTAAAAACGAAATGAGATTTGAATAAGCCTTGGGATGCCCAAAATTCCCTAATTGTTAATCCAATGACACAAACGCACTTATTGGATGAACTACAATCGTTAAGAACGAAAAGGGATTTGAATAAGCCATGGGATGCACAAAATGACGTCAATATTTATCCAATGACACAAAAGCACTCACGGGATGAACTACATTCATTAAGAACGAAAATGGATTAGAATAAGCCTTGTGATGCACAAAATGACATAAATGATAATCCAATGACATAAATGCGCTTATTGGATGAATTACATTCCTTAAAAACGAAATGAGATTTGAATAAGCCTTCGGATGCCCATAATTCCCTAATTGTTAATCCAATGACACAAACGCACTTATTGGATGAACTACAATCGTTAAGAACGAAAAGGGATTTGAATAAGCCATGGGATGCACAAAATGACGGCAATATTTATCCAATGACACAAAAGCACTCACGGGATGAACTACATTCATTAAGAACGAAAATGGATTAGAATAAGCCTTGTGATGCACAAAATGACGTAAATGTTAATCCGATGACACATATGCACTCATGGAATGAACTACAATTATTAAGAAATAAAACATAATAGAATATGTCTTGAGATGCACAAAATGACTTAAATGTTTATCCAATGACACAAAAGCAGTTACTAGATAAACTACGTTATTTAAGAACGAAAAGCGATTAGAATAAGCCTTGGGATGCACAAAATGACCCAAATATTAACCCAATGACACAAACGCATTTATTGGATGAACTACATTGTCTAAGAACAAAAATGGATTATAATAAGCTATGGATGATGAAAATGACCTAAATAATAATCTAATGACCCATACGCACTTACTAGATGAACCACATTGGTTAAGAACGAAAATGGATTAGAATAAGCCTTAGGATCAACAGAATGACGTAAATGATAATTCAATGATACAAATGCACTTATTGGATGAACTACATTTCTTATGAACGAAGAGTGATTAGAATAAGCCTTGGGATGCACAAAATGACCAAAATGTTAATCCAATGACACAAACGCAATTATTGGATCAACTACATTCCTTAAGAATGAAAAGGGATTAGAAAATTAGCCTTGGGATACACAAAATGACCTAAATATTAATCCAATGACTCAAGTGCAGTTATTCGATGAACTATATTCCTTTAGAACGAAAAGGGATTAGAATAAGCCTTGGGATGCCAAAAATGAACGAAATGTTAATCCTATGACACAAACCACTTTATGGAAGAACTACATTGCTTAAGAATGAAAATGGATTAGAACTAGCCTTGGGATTCACAATATGACGTAAATGATGATCCAATGATATAAACACACTTATTGGATGAATTAAATTCCTTAAGAATGAAAAATGATATGAGTAAGCCTAAGGATGCAAAAGATCACCGAAATTTTAATCCAATGACACATTCCCACTTATTGGATGAACTATATTCATTAAGAAAGAAAAGAGATTGTGATTAAACTTGGGATTCACAAAATGACCTAAATTATAATCCAACGACACAAACGCACTTATTGGATGAAATACATACCTTAAGAACGAAAAGGGATTAGAATAAGCCATCGGATGCACAAAATGACGTCAATGTTAATCCAATTACACAAATGCACCCATTGGATGAACTATATTGATTAAGAACGAAAGCGGATCAGAATAAGCCTTGGGATGCACAAAATGACTTAGATATTTATCCAATGACACAAACACACTAACAAGATGAACTAAATTGTTTAAGAACGAAAAGCGGATCAGAATAAGCCTTGGGATGCACAAAAAGGCCTAAATGTTAACTTATTGACACAAATGCACTTATTGGATGAACTACATTTCTAAAGAACGAAAAAGGATTAGAATAAGCTTTGGAATACACAAAATTACCTAAATGTTAATCCAATGACACAAACGCACTTAATGCATGAACTACATTCCTTAAGAACGAAAACGGATTACAATGAGCCTTGGGATGCACAAAATGACCTAAATTTTTAATCCAATGACACAATTGCTCTTATTGGATGAACTACATTCCTTAAGAATGAAAAGCGATTAGAATAAGCCTTGAATGCACAAAATGACTCAATGGCTAGGAAAGATATCTTCTGATGGTGTTTTGACATCCTGGTGTATCCTCTGGTGCTTTCAGGATGCATCTTCTGGTACCTACTGGATGCATTATCTGGTGTCTTATGGAGGTGTATCCTCTGGTCTTATTTTATCCTCTGGTAATTCATTTTCTGCCTCTGGTGACTTTATCTTTGCCTCTGATGACTTCATCTTCTGGTGGCATTTAATATAATAATTCAAGGTACAAAATAAGATTACATGGAGTGCTTTTGTTAACATCAAAATCTAAGTACTTAGAACCAGCTTGGTTCCAACAAGTTTCTCTTTCATCAGTTGGAAACTTTTCTCACACTCCTCAGTCCAAGCATAAATATGGTTCTTCGTCGTAAGGTGTGTCAATGGAGCAGCACTCTTGGCAAATCCCTCAATAAATCTCCTATAGTACATAGTCAAGCCTAGAAAACTCCTAATCTCTGTGATTGTCTGTGGTTGTTTCCATGCCATCACGGCTTCTACCTTGGATGGGTCGACAGCGATCCCTTCCTTAGAAATTACATGTCCCAAGAACTTCACTTCTTCCAACCAAAATTCACATTTTCCTATATTAGCATATAGTTGTTGCTCCTTAAGTACTTGCAGAACTTGACGCAAATGTTCCTCATGTTCCTCCCGACTCTTGGAATAGATTAAGATGTCATCAATAAAGATCACCACAAACTTAACTAAGAACAGGCGGAAGATACGGTTCATATAATCCATGAAGATAGCTGACGCATTGGTCACTCCAAAAGGCATCACCAAGTACTCATCGGGCCCTTATCGCGTTCTAAAGGCTGTCTTGGATATATCATCTTCTTTCACTCGAATCTGGTGGTATCCCGACTTTAGATCAATCTTAGAAAACACCTCTGCCCCTCTGAGTTGGTCCATTAAATCATCAATGCGAGGTAAAGGGTATCTGTTTTTTATTGTGACTTTGTTGAGCTATCGATAATCAACATACAATCTCGACTTTCCATCCTTCTTCTTGACCAATAATGTAAGACCCTTAATTTTAAATATTAATATTGGAATTAATGTCAAGGGCATTTTGGGAATTTTTGTAAATATTTAATATATGTATGTTTTGAGTGAATATATATATATATATAAATATTTATTTTGAAGTATGAATTAAAATTATTGGATGAAGAAGTAAATTAATTTAATTTCAAGTAATTAAATTAATTGGACCATTAAGTAAGGATTAGTGGCTAATTGCAAGATAATTAAAAAGCTGGAAAATTAGACAAGTGGCAAGTGAGGTGGCGCCATGAGAGTCTATAAATAGGAATGAGAAGGATGGTGAAATCAGAACACCATTCCTTCCTCCATACTGCCCATATTGCATGTACCAACTCCATCACCCCTCCCATTCTGCCTCTGTTTCTGCCATTCCCGAGTTCAAATTTAAGAGAGGGAAATTCCTCGAAACACGATTATATGAGAATCCCAGCCTCAAACCTGAAAACCTCCAGTAGTAAAGTTAATCCCCACCTCAATACGAAGAGAAAGAACCCAGTTTTGCAGCAGCAAACTCAGGGAACAGTTTCACCGTTTTTTGACGCGGCAAAGGGAACGCAGCAGGAACAAGAGAAATAGCAGAGCACGCTACAAGGGTAAGGGCACCTTCCATCTTTTAGCTGCATTACGGCCATAAATTTGTGCTGTTTCAGTTCTGTTTTTAAAAGAAAAGCTATTTTCGAAAAATGACATTTTGAGAGAAAATGCATTTTGTTGATAAGTGATTATTCTGATAAGTTGTTGTTGGCTGTTTTTACTGGTAAAATATGTTGTGTTATTCCTGTGTGAATGCTGGAAAATGTTTGCATGCCATTTTAGTTATGATTAAAAACGCATGTCTTAAAACTGATTTGAAAATGGCATTAAAATGCAAAATGCATCCTGTTGGTGCTTAGTGTTCTGTGATGTTTGCTTGTCATTCTGTTGTGTTTCGAGAAAACTGATTGCATACATGTTTACTCTGGTGTTTTGGGAAAACTGAATGCATGCATGTTTGCTCTGGTATTTTGTGAACACTTAAATGTGGCATGTTTGTTCTGAGGAGTGTGAACACTGAAATGTTGCATGTTTGTTCTGATGAGTGTGAACACTGAAGTTTTGCATGTTTGCTCTGATGAGTGAGAACATTGAATGTTGCATGATGTTCTGATGATTGATCATTTGTCTCTGTTTTGGATAAACTAGTGTTAATGGTTCTGATTCTGTTTTGTGTTGTGGGATTTTGGTGATGAAAATGATTCTGATTCTGGTTGTTTGTGATGATTCTGGTGTTGTTGATGATTTGTAAAGGAAAAAGGGATTTTAAATGAGGAAAGGTATTTCTTGAAAAAGTGCAGAATCTGTTTGATGTTGGCTGTTTGTTTTAAAAGAATCAGTTTTGAAAAGGGTTGAACTTTCACTGGTTTTCGATGGTGTATTCAACTACAGCATGTGTGTATTCGAATACAACCTTCCAAGTTTCTGTTTTATTTTAAAGTTTTCAAACCTATATTCGAATACGAGCCTTGTATTCGAATATAGAGGAAAGATTTTTGCTTCTGTATTCGCATCTGTATTCGACTACGATCATGTCGTATTCGAATACAGAAATGAAATTTTAATACTGTATTCGCAACTGTAGTCGACTACAGGCATGCTGTATTCGACTACAGATTCGAGTTTTTCCAGAAACTCAGTTTTTAGCTTCTGTATTCGAATACAAGCTGTATTCGAATACAGATTCATGTTTTCCAGAAAAACAAGTTTTAATCACTGTCAGGTGAGTTTTGAAGTGTTGAGAAACTCTAAGAAGGTTTAAATGATTTGAAAAGAAGTCTGTGAAACGGTTTTAAAGAGGAGAGAAAGATGTTTGAACGCCTTTAAGTCACAGGGGAGGAAAGGCTGAATTTTTCAAAGGTTGAACTCCTGTATTCGACTACAGCCATGCTGTATTCGAATACAAAATGTTAAATTTCAGTTCCTGCTTCTGTATTCGAATACAGGGGGTCTGTATTCAAATACAAATTCGAGTTTGCAGAAAATTCCAAGTTTTTAAGAATGTTTTGAAAAAACCCTAAGTGTTTGGGGAATACTGGGAATGTTGTGATGAGTTAAAGTGGAACTTTTGATGAGATTTTGAAGTAGCGGTGATGAAGGTTTAAAAAACTTTACTGATGTAATGAAAGAGGTTGATTTATGCACTGAAATTTGCCTCTGTATTCGAATACCAGAGGGATGTATTCGAATACAGAGTGTGAATCTGCACTGTTTTTGGTTTCTGTATTCGAATACAGAAGAGCTGTATTCGAATACAGAAGAGCTATATTTGAATACAGATTCATAAATCTCAGAAAAATCCCAGTTTTAATTCTGTGTCTGAATTTTTGAGAGGTTGGGAAAACATTTCAAAGTGTGAATGATTAATTCACTGTTAATTCATGATTGTGATGTTGTTATGTATGACTGTGCTGAAATATTTAAATATGATTGAGAGGCATGAATTTCTGTTTTGCATTCTGTTTCTAGAGAAGTGAAACATTGCATATTCATGCATTGCATAGTCAAGTGGTACCCGCGATGGGCCACAGAGTAATGCGCAACCACATGCTGATGTGTTGAGCGATTGCACGAGTGCTGGACTGTTGAGCGTCTGCACTAGGTACTGATCTGTTGAGCGATTGTACCTTGGTATATAGGTGCTGGACTATTGAGCATCTGTACCCTGAAATGCGCAACCACGTGCTGATCTGTTGAGCGATTGCACGAGTGCTGGACTGTTGAGCGTCTGCACTAGGTACTGATCTGTTGAGCGATTGTACCTTGGTATATAGGTGCTGGACAGTTGAGCGTCTGCACTGGTACTGGACTGTTGAGCGTCTGTATCCTGAAATGCGCAACCACGTGCTAATCTGTTGAGCGATTGCACGAGTGCTCGACTGTTGAGTGTCTGCACTAGGTACTGATCTGTTGAGCGATTGTACCTTGGTATATAAGTGCTGGACTGTTGAGCGTCTGCACTGGTACTGGATTGTTGAGCGTCTGTACCCTGAAATACGCAACCCCGTGCTGATCTGTTGAGCGATTGCACGAGTGCTGGACTGTTGAGCGTCTGCACTAGGTACTGATCTGTTGAGCGATTGTACCTTGGGTGATGTCAAACGTGCTGGTCTGTTGAGCGTCTGCACTGGTGCTGATCTGTTGAGCGATTGCACCCTGGTCATGAGGGCCGTTGAGATGTGCTGGTCTATCGAGCGACTGCATTACATTGGTGATTCCAAGAAAATTATGCATGAGCATATATGCATTACATTGAGGGATTTGACCGGTGTGTTACGATTGTTTATATGATGAATGTTGGAAATTAATGTGTGTGAATGCTGTTCAGAATCTGAAATTGTGAATTAATGATTGTGTTTTGTTTACGTGTGTTTGTACTTACCGCATACTTCAAAATCATTGACTGCTGTTTTTTTGAAAAGGCATGAAAGTCATAAATTTTCAAATGAGCATGATTATTTCCTCATCATCAAATGTTATACCATGATTATACATGTTGTGTTGCAATATATGCTATGTGATTATCTGTTATTTTCGGTCGGTGACGCCTTGCTATTATATTGTGGAAATTGGGCTTTGCCCTCAGATGTTACCCGAACCCGTCCTACCGACGGATACACTAACGACGGAAACGTCGTTAGTTTTCCCTGATCTTTATGTACGAAGTCTACGTGGACAACGCAGAGGGACGGACGGTTGGCTGAAGACGAGACTTATAGAGGATATGGTGGAGACCGTGCTACTGTAGCTTAGTGCATGATCAGTCTAGACTTTTGTATAGGGTCTTGAGTTTTGGGAAATGTAATTTTATTTTGGGAATTAATGTACGACTTTTTCCGCCGTATTATTCTGCACTCTGACATTGTTAACATTTTAAAAATGCCTTAATGGTTATTATTAAATTTCCCGAAATTGAGTACTTATTGATTTCCAGAAACATTATTTTAATTCCTTTCGAATTAAATCAGGAAAATCATTTTTATTATTGAGTTTTAAAAAACAAAAATGCACCCGCGCTGTATTTTAAACTCGGGGTGTTACAAATAACACGGGGGCTCCCCATGGGGACACACTAGGGCGAATGAATTTCTTAGACAAAACGTCTTCCAATTGGTTCTTTAGTTCTGATAACTCTAAGGGGGCCATTCTGTAAGGAGCGATAGAGATGAGTCCAGTACCTAGAATAACATCGATAGAAAATTCGACATCACGAACTAGGGGTAGTCCTGGTACGTCTGGTGGGAAAACCTCAAAGAAATCCTTCACTACCGAGTTAAGAAACACATATTTCTGGACTCGTCCCTTTAGAGAAACCTTCAATCAGTTGGCTTAAAGGAGCTTTGAAATATCAGGATCTGGAATATCACGTTTCGTCGGGCACATTCTAACATGAAGTAGTTGCTAGACAACCAATCCATTCCCAAAATTACTCCAAGATGTTTCAGAGGAATACAAATTAAATTGATCTTAAAATTCATTTTAAACACAGTCAGCGAGCATTGCAAACACGCCAAATTACATTTTACTGGTTCAGTAGAGGGAAGGGTAACCATTAAATCGAATGGTAAGGTAGTGACATCTAGTTGGAGCGATTCCACCCAATCTAATGAAATGAACGAGTGTGTTGCCCCTGAACGAGTGTTTGAAGAACTTTCCTGATTCTGATTCCTCTCTTTCTACTTTGGCTGATACACCATGTTCCTCTGGTGATTCTGGAACTTATGGTGATTCGGGTGATTATACTGATTCTGGTAATTATGCTGGTTCTGGTTCAGGTTCTGGTACTGATTCAGATTTTGGTTCCAGTGTTGGTTCAGGTTCCAGTTCATGTGCCTCTGATACTGGTTCCAGTTCGGATTCTGGTTCCAGTTCCTGTTCTAATTCGTGTGATATCTTTGATATTTACTGTTCCTCCTATGATTCTGGTTCTGGCAGGTATTGTGTTGACTAGTTCTTCTTCTACCAGAGTCACTTGGCTTTTGTTAGGTAGATGTTGGAACATAAACCTTCTTCTGCTTGTGCATTGCCAACATCCATTGTCCAGGCACCATTGTTGGTGTTTCCTTCTGGTTGCTCAAAATATCTACAACATAGACAATTTGATCTTTTGGTACCCAGAACTAATTGGGTCCAGGTTTGTTAGTCTTAACAGCTCTTTGATCTTATACAGATTTTACCATTGGACAAGATAGTTTAGAGTGACCTTTCTTAGCACAAACAATGCATAAAACACTAGAATGAACAGCTTTACTTTCAGTAATCGTTTTTGTAAAACCAATACCTCTCTTTCCAGTGTTACTGTTTCCATAAATCATAGATGCATATTTACTTATTTCCATTCCATTAGGAATAAAGTTTTGAAAACATTGTTCATGCATATCAAATTCACAAATAGTTTTGGAAGTGGAACATATATTACTTTTGAGAGTTTGGTTTTTAGATTTGAGTCTTGCAACTTCAGTTTTAAAATCTTTGTTTTCAATTGCATACTCAGAATTTCGATTCTTTAAAACTTGGACTTCTTTGGTTAGATTTTTCTTATCTTCCCTAAGAGTTTTCAGTTTTAAGGACATCTTATTGTTTGCATTTAACAAGTCTTTTACACCATCAATTAATTCAGATTTAGATAGATCAGAAAATACCTCATTTTCTTCATCTTCTAAATCAGTTCCAGAGCCTGAGCTGTATTCAAAACTTGAATTTTTATGAGCCATCAGAGCTAGAATTGCTCCCTCTTATGTGCTTCCAGACTTGCTTGAATGACTGTTTCGATTCTTCCTTCTGCCTGCTTTTCTTCCTGAATTCTTGCCTTTATGAAGTCCAGAGGTAGACTTGATGTGTGCCATCTTTTTTGTTTCTGCCTCTTCTTCATCAGACGAGTCTTCTTTTGATTCTGATACATCCCAAGCAGCCATCAGACCCTTCTTTCTGAATCTGGAACACTTCTTGTGTTGTTTGCCTTTTTCCAGATTTGGACATTCTAACTTGATATGTCCTGGTTCATTGCATCCATAACAGATGATGTTCTTCTTGTCAGATTCTTCCTTATCTTTACTGTTATGTTTCTTCTTGGAACCACTCCTCTTGCTATTTTCCCATATCTTAACCATCTTTTTGGTTAAGTAAGCCATATCATCACAATCACTGACACTATCCTCTGATTCAGATGTTGCCCTTGCAGCTTTCTTCTGTTTCGACTTCAGAGTCAAATTCTTCTTCTTCTTAGGTTCATCTGCATTCAGCTCTATTTCATGAGACCTGAGGGAGCTGATCAGATCTTCAAGCTTCAAGGTATTCAGATCCCTAGCTTCCTGTACTGCAGTAACCTTTGGTCTCCATTTGGCTGGTACGCTTCTGAGGATCTTCTTTACATGATCTGCAGTGGTGTAGCTTTTCTTTAATACTTTTAAATCTGATACCAGAATCTGGAATCTGCTGAACATTGCTTCAATGTCTTCATCCTCTTCCATCTTGAACAACTCATATTGTTTGACCAGTATGTTAGCCCTTGCTTCTTGAACCTTCTAGCTTCCTTCATAGGTCAGAACCAAACTGTCGAATATGCTCTTTGTTGTTTCTTTATTTGTGCATCTGTCAAATTCCTTGAATGTGATGGCTTGATCATGATGTTTCTGGACTTGTGATGAATTTGTATAATCTGCTTTGATCTGGTTTCATATCATCCATGTCTAGTTCTTTAGTTGGATCTTCTGGATCAGTAGGTGCAGTGTATCCTTTGACTACCATCTTCCATAATTCAGGATCTTGAGATATGAAGAAACTTCTCATTCTGTCCTTCCAACACTCAAACCTTTCTCCATCAAACAGTGGTGGTCTGTTGATGTTGCCTCCCAGTCCATCTCTAGATTCTGCCATTTGAACCCCTTGGACCTTTCCTCAAACATTGTTAAGTGCTTAGCCTTGAGACCGAGCTCTGATACCAACTGAAGGTGCAAACACGAGAAGGGGGGGTTGAATTGTGTTTGACTAACTTGAATACTTTTTCTATTTTAGCAGTTTTAAAACAAAACATGATGTATGAATAAATAGAGTTAGCAGCGGATATAAAGTAAAAATAAAAACACAAAATTTTATACTAGTTCACCGTTAACGAGGCTACGTCCATTCCCTTCACCTTGAAGGATTTCACTAATTCAAACCTTGAATTACAACAATACCACTAACCCTCCAAGTCAGTCTTCTCAAACAGTCTAACAATCCTAGACTTTTGAGGAATGCAGCACCTTGACTTCTTAAGTCAAGTCTTCTCCTACCAATCTGACATCCCTAGATTGTAGAAGGAATTACAACGCCTTGAATCTAATTGCCAAGTAATCTGCTACCCCTTCTGACTCCCTCGGATTGTAGACTCTACTTCAACCACTTAGATATAACACAAGGGAAAGAAAATAACATGAGTGCTTTCTTCTGGAAAGCTGGAACTCACAATTAACCTCACTAAAAACTAGAGTATTTGCTTTTGGAAGTGTATGACTCTTTTGTGATTTTCAATGCTAAGTATTCTGCCTTGAGCCTTCTTTTATAGATGCAAATTAGGGTCTCTTCCAAGCTTAATTTCGAGCTGTATTTTGCTGGATTCTCTTACAAAAATATCTTGACCAATCAGGCTTTACTTAAATAAAAAACATATCTTTTTAAGCTTCAGATTTTCTTTCAAAAATAACTGGCCAATCATGTCTTTAGTTTCTTCCCGCCAACAGCTCCTGAATTCCACAAGACTTGACTTTATTTTTTAATCAAATCTTTTTTAATAATTTCATCAAATTTAATTAAATCTCCACCGTTAATTCTCATGATTAAATCTGGACCGTTTGATCTTCTGCGTTTGTCCACATCTGGACCATAATAAGTTATCTGTTGTGATCCTCTGATTTCGGCCAACCCTGGACCACACTTTCTAATCTTCTGATCTCGGCCAACCTGGTCTAGCAAACTGATCTGTTGTGATCCTCTTGTCTCGGCCATTGCTGGACCACACATCCTGACCCTCTGATTTCGGCCAACACTGGGCCATGGTCTAATCTTCTGATCTCGGCCAACACTTGGCCAAATACTAAATCTGAACCATTGATCTGAATATCTTCCCTCTGATCTGGACGAATTCTGGACTTGGTCTAGATTAAACTGAAATTAAATCTGGACAAATAGTATTTCAGTCTGGACATTTTACCTTCTGTTTTGAATCAGTTCTGGATCAAATCTGGAGATCATTTCTTCTGGTCTGGACTTAGTTTCATACCCTTAACCATGCTATCTTCTGGTCTGGGTCAAATCTGGATTAATTCCTTTGTTCTGGACCCATTAATTTACCCTCTGATTAAGTCTGGATCAAGTCTGGGCTGTTTATCATTTCACTGCCACGCCATCTTCTGGTCAGAATAACTTCTGGCATAAATCTCACATTTGATTCCTTCTAGTCTGGATCAAGTCTCCCTCTGGCAGGCTTCCTTCTGGTCTGATCCAGGTCTCCTTCTGACTTTGATTGCTTCTGATCTGGGCCAGCAAAGATATCTTCTTGTGAGTTTTGACATCCTAGAGTATCTTCTGGTACCTTCAGGATTCAATCTCTGGAACCCTTTGATTTTCTGCTTCTGATTACTTCAGCTTCTAGTGGCATTTAATTTAATAATTCAAGGTACAAAATAAGATTACATTGAGTGCTTTTGTAAACATCAAAATCCTAAGACTTAGAACCAACTTGGTTCGAAAATTATGCCCCTAATCTCCCCTGTTTTTGGGTTCTGGTCGATCTCTAGTAGTCCCTTGTGGGCGGGCATACGGCTTTTTCTGTTGGTACTGACTGCCTTTGTTTTGTTGGTCACCATTTCCCTATTTGAAAGTAATATTTAGAGATAGAACCCCATAATTAAATGGTAAGGATGTGTTTGATTTCCTACCTGTGGTCTCGTTGGTCCCCTAATAGCACCTCTGTTTAGGCAGCCCCGTTTCATGATCTCCACCTTTTTGCATTTCTCCACCTGCACCTGATACTAACGTATCTCTAGAGATCCCACAGACTCCTTAATTTCATATCTGAGTCTGCTTTCAAACCTCTCACACATGTACTCTTCATACAAACAACAATTATTAAAAATTCAAATCGCGATAGTAAATTCACAACAATTATTAATAATTATTATTGCATTGAATCAAATTAAATAATTGAGGGTATTGTTCCTTCATTTTGCTTTCCAATTCCCAAGTTGCGTCTCCAGTAGTCGGATTCCAAATCACCTTGACTAGTGGGACTTCCTTGTTTCTCAACTGCTTAATCTTCCTGTCTTCGATCCTCACCGGAAATACTTCAAACGACAGGTTGTCCCTTAGCTGAATTGTATCAGGCTCGATTACATGTGTCGGGTCTGCAATGTACTTTCTTAGCTGCGACACATGAAATACGTCATGAATGTTGGACAGTATTGGAGGTAAAGCAATCCGATAAGTCAATGGTCCAATACGTGCAGTAATCTGGTATGGCCCAATAAATTTAGGAGTCAACTTCCTTAACTTAATAGCTCTGCCAACACCAGTTGTAGGCGTAACCCTCAAAAATACATGATCGCCTTGCTCGAATTCCAAGGGTCTGCGGCGCTTGTCCGCATAACTCTTCTGACGATCTTGTGAAGCCTTCATTTTCTCTTGTATTCTCTTGATCTTTTCGGTGGTCTGTTCAACCATCTCTGGTCCGACAATCATACTTTCTCCGTCCTTATACCAGCATAAGGGCGTTTGACACTTGCGTCCGTATAATGCTTCATAGGGTGCCATCCCAATGCTAGCGTGGAAACTGTTGTTGTAGGTGAACTCAATCAATGGCAGAACGTCATCCCAACTCCCTCTGTCATCTATCACGCATGCTCTTAAGAGATCCTCCAATGACTGATTCGTCCTCTTTGTTTGTCCGTCTGTTTGTGGATGATACGCTGAACTCAGTTTCAGTTTCGTTCCCAAAGCTTCATGCAACGCTCCCCAAAAGTGAGATGTGAACTTCGGGTCACGGTCAGATACTATACTTGATGGAACGCCGTGTAATCTCACAATCTCAGCGATGTAGATCTCTGCCAGCTTGTCTACTTTATAAGTTGTCCTCACCGGTAGGAAATGTGCGGACTTCGTCAATCGATCCACTATTACCCAAATAGAATCGTTCTTTTTCCTTGTCTTGGGCAGTCCTGTTATGAAATCCATGGAAATGCTGTCCCACTTCCATTCCGGTATGTCCAAAGGTTGCAGCATTCCAGCAGGTCGTTGATGTTCCACTTTCGCTTTCTGACAAGTCAAACAAGCTGATACATATTCTGCTACATCCCTCTTCATCCCTGGCCACCAGAAGTTTTGTCTTAAGTCCTGATACATCTTGGTCGCTCCAGGATGAATACTTAACTTACTCTTATAAGCCTCTTCCAAAATTGCTCTTCTCATCTCTGCAACTTTCGGTACACAAACCCTTCCGTTACATCTCAGAATATCATCTGCTCCGATGCTGAATTCAGGGGTCTGTCCTTGTGCTATCAGATTCCTCTTTTCTTGGATCAATGCGTCATTTTGCGAGTTTGCAATCTCCTCCAGTAATCCACTCGAAAGTGTTATCATTCCACACTCTAACACTCCTGGTGCAAACTTCACGTCCAAGTGTAGGTCTCTAAATGCTTCCCACAACTCTTGTTGTCTGGCCATTATCATTGAAGATACTGACACACTCTTCCTACTCAATGCATCAGCCACTACATTGGCCTTCCCGGGGTGATACTGCAAGGAGAAGTCAAAATCCTTTAGAGTCTCCATCCACCTTCTCTGACGCATGTTCAATTCCTTCTGATCGAACAGATACTTCAAGCTTTTGTGATCACTAAACACCGTGAATGTGCATCCATAAAGGTAGTGTCTCCAGACCTTTAGTGCAAACACTACTGCAGCAAGCTCTAAATCGTGGGTAGGGTAGTTCCGTTCGTGAGTCTTAAACTGCCTGGAGGCATAAGCTACAGCTTTCTTGTGCTGCATCAAAACACATCCCAGTCCATGGTGGGATGCATCACAGTAAACTTCGTATGGTTCCTCTGGCTGTGGCAGAACTAACACTGGTGAGGTTGTCAACTTTTCCTTCAACAGCTGAAAACTTTCCTCACACTTCTCCGTCCATGCAAACGGCTGATTCTTTCTGGTTAGTTGTGTCAGAGGAGCTACAATCTTAGCAAATCCTTCAATGAATCTTCTGTAATACCCTGCTAATCCGACAAAACTCCTTATATACGTGACAGTCTGGGGCTGTTTCCAGGCAAGAATGGTCCCAATCTTTGCCGGATCGACAGCGATTCCTTCCTTTGTTATCACATGTCCCAAGAAATTTACTTCCTTTAGCCAAAACTCGCACTTCGACAAATTGGCATACAGCTGCTTTTCGCGTAAAACTTCAAGAACTTGGCGTAAGTGCTCTTCACGTTCTCCTTCATCCTTCGAATAAATCAAGATATCGTCGACGAATACCACCACAAACTTATCCAGAAACGGGCTGAATATCCTATATATGTAATCCATGAAAATTGCTGGTGCATTCGTAACTCCAAAAGGCATAATGAGATATTCATAATGTCCGTAACGAGTTCTGAAAGCAGTCTTTTGAATATCTCCCTCTCTTACTCGAATCTGATGGTATCCCGATTTCAAGTCAATCTTTGAATACACTGCTGCACCCCTCAATTGGTCCATCAAATCGTCGATGCGCGGTAAAGGGTAACGGTTCTTGATGGTCACCTTGTTCAGCTGTCGATAATCCACACATACACGCGAACTTCCATCCTTCTTCTTAACCAACAATACCGGTGCTCCTCACGGCGACACACTTGGTCTGATAAATCCTTTCTCCAACAAGCCTTCAATCTGACTTTTAAGCTCACTTAATTCCAATGGCGACATCCGGTACGGCGCGATTGAAATAGGTCCAGTTCCTGGGTGTAAGTCAATGAAGAACTCCACCTCTCTCACCGGGGGTAATCCTGGAATATCAGATGGAAATACGTCCGGGTATTCCTTGACTAACATCACATCTTTTATATTTACATCCATCCTGGTCTCCATGTTAGCCAATGATAAGAACTCCTGAGTTCCTTCTCTCAGCAATATTCCGAGTTGGTTAGCAGTCAAATATCGAGCGACTCCAGGTTCGGGGAAAAGAACCAGTTTTCGAGCGCAATCCAAAACTACGTAGTTATAGGACATCCAATCCATGCCGAGAATGATCTCGAGGGATTGTAGGGGTAGACAAATTAGAATAACCAAGAAGTCCCTATTCTGAATTGTTACCGTACAGTGTAAACATGCAGAGTCTACAGTCAAAGTCTTAGCAGGTGTAGTAACAACCAAATCAAAAGGCAAAGCAGATACAGACAACTTCAAACGATGCATACAATCCATAGCAATGAAAGCGTGGGTTGCCCCCGAATCAAAAAGTGCAGTTAGCGTGTTACGTGCAATCTCACAGTCTTGTTGGATTAGATTCTGAGCTTGTCCTCCAGCTTCAGCACTCATGTGGTAAACGCGGCCTCTAGCCGTAGGACGAGTAGCCCTAGTCGCGTTCACGGTTGGCTCCACCTTCGGAACCCGGCAATCCCTTGCCACATGTCCTGGCTTCCGGCAATTGAAACACATGAGATCCCTTGTGGTACAAGTAGTAGCCATATGTCCTTCCCTTCCACAGCGATAACACCGGACTCCTTGTCCCAACTGCCGTCCAAACGTCTAGTTTCCCGGCCGATTCTGGCCCCTCCTGTTGTTCTGTGGCCGGTTATATGGCTTAGCCACTTGCTTCCCTTTGTTTTCTGGTTATTCATCCGACTAGGCCCTCCTGAGTTAAAGTGACCACCTCTGTTGGCCCTTTTATTCTTCATTTCCTCCACCTCTCTACACTTTTCCACTAGCACTTGGAAACGTTGTATTCCCAAGGGTAGGACCGACTCTTGGATGTCATACCTCAATCCATTCTGGAAGCGATGACACATGAACTGTTCATCAACTTCTTCTCGAAAGAATCTGAAGTGTCTGGATAGCGACTCAAATTTAGCGGTGTATTCTCCCACTGTCATACTTCCTTGGTACAATTTCAAAAAGTCATCCCCCAACTTGGTCCTCGTACTCATAGGGAAGTACTTGTCTAGAAACTTCTTTTTGAAGGACTCCTAGGTCACTTCCTCTTGAGCCGACGCCATCAGTGATCTCGTACTCCTCCACCAGTACTCTGCGTCCCCTACCAGCAGGTACGTGGCATAGTTGACTTTCACTACTGCCCGGTAGTTAATCATCTTGAATATCTTTTCCATTTCTTGGATCCACTGATCCGCCCTTTCTGGACCTTCATCACCAGTAAACTTGGGAGGGTTATGACGCCGAAAGTCCTCAAGTCCTCTAGACTCAGCAGCGCGAATCTCTCGCTCCCTCTTCTCTAAGTCGCGTTGAGTCTTGGCAACCGTCTGGGCAGCAACAGACGCAGCCATATTGTTCATTGCTTCAGCCATCAGATCTTCTCGGCTGACATTCGTCCTTGCGGTGTCATCTCTTCTTGGCGGCATTGTTTCCTACAAAAACCATCATTACTTCAGTCACACCACAACTCTCACAAGACTTGAAACTTTAACTACTTGCTTCTTATGCATGATCAGCTAATGACTCAAAACCACACTTTAATCAGAGCTTAAACCCAAAAATTAACTAGATGCTCTGATTCCACATTTGTAACACCCCGAGTTTAAAACACAGCGCGGGTGCATTTTTTTTTTTTTTGAAATTAATAATTAAGATGAGTTTTCCCGAAAATACTAAAATAAAGTTTTCGTAAAATAGTACGTTATGGATTAATCGATGAACGTAAATTAAATACTTCATCAGGATTATCACTAAGTACTTATCTTGGAAATTAGTTTTTCAACATTAATACATCCCAAAATATCATTGTCATAATACATCAATAGTAAATATCAGAGTACATGGTTCAGCGGAAAATAGTACATAATTTCCAAAATAAGGCAAATTACAATTTCAACCCCAAAATCTAATACAATAAGTCTAACTGATCATGCGCTAAAGCTGCAGTAGCACGGATTCCCTCCGCATCCCACACAAGTCCTCTCTGAATCTGCAGCTCGCTTCGACGTAACCTCCTCCTCTTCCTCAACATACATAGAAGGGTCGGTCTCCTCCGAAGTCAAGTCAATACATACTCGTGGCCGCTTTGGTGGTGCCGGAATCTCGTAGCAGTCATCGGAAATCCTAGATGGACCTGGAATCTCGGTCGCTACTGGTCTCAGCTCATCACGCTGTTCTTCCATATCAAACTCATGTATATCCCTTCCAACCACAGGGTTGGGAGTCAATACTCCTACAGTGGCCTCCGTCTCAACCTTCTAAGCAGAATCCTCCGCGTCGTCAAAAACTCCGTGCGCCTCTAGCACCAGGCGAGAAGGCACAGGAAACTCTATGCTCGCGTGTGTACGCTCTACGAAGTCTTCAACACCATTCGTCCTACTAGTCCGCTCTAGCCACCCCGTATAGGTCGCTCTGCTTGAGATGGGGTCAAAAGCCCAAGCAGTGCGCGAGTAGCGGTCAAGGAAATTCAACAACGTTTCCGTCGTTCGGGTTCCCACGGGGGGCGCGGGTTTGGGAGGCATCTGAGGGCAAAGCCCAAAGTCCACAATATATAGCAAGGGGTCACCGACCGAAAATAACAGATAATCACATAGCATATATTGCACAACAACATGTATAATCATGGTATAACATATGATGATGAGGAAATAATCATGCCTTTTCAAAACAGCAGTTAATGATTATGAAGTATGCGGTAAATACAAACACACATCAACAAAACACAATCATCAGTTCAGAATTTCAGATTCTGGACAGCAACCACACACATTAATCTCCAACATTCATCATATAAATAATCATGACACAACGGTCAAAACCCTCAATGTAATGCATATATGCTCATGCATAATTTTCTTGGAATCACCAAGGTGCAGTCTCTCACAGACCAGCACAATTTAACGGCCCTCATGACCAGGGTGCAATCGCTCACAGATCAACACCAGTGCAGTCGCTCACAGACCAGCACTCGTGCAGTCACTCACAGACCAGCACGTTTGACAAAACCCAAGGTACAATCGCTCACAGATCAGTACCTAGTGCAGTCGCTCACAGACCAGCACCCGTGCAATCGCTCACAGATCAGCACGTGGTTGCGCATTTCAGGGTACAGACGTTCACAGTCCAGTACCAGTGCAGTCGCTCACAGACCCGCACTTATATACCAAGGTACAATCGCTCACAGATCAGTACCTAGTGCAGTCGCTCACAAACCAGCACTCGTGCAATCGTTCACAGATCAGCACGTGGTTGCGCGTTACTCTGTGGCCCATCGCGGGTACCACTTGACTATGCAATGCATGAAAATGCAGTATTTCACTTCTCTAGAAACAGAATGCAAACTCAAAAATTTATACTTTCCGTCATGTTTAAAATATAATAGCACAGTCAGAATTAACATCATCACAATCATGATTACAGTCAACTAATCATTCACACTTTGAACTGTTTTTCCTAGACTCTTAAAAATTCAATCACAGAATTTAAAGCTGAGGATTTCTGGAATTTTACGAATCTGTATTCGAATACAGCTCCTCTGTATTCGAATACAGAAGCCAAAAACAGTGCAGATTCACACTCTGTATTCGAATACAGCCCTCTGGTATTCGAATACATAGGCAGATTTTCAGTGCATAAATCAACCTCTTTCTTTATATCAGTAAAGTTTTTAAAACATCATTACCACTACTTCAAAATCTCATCAAAAGATCCATTTAAATCCATCACAACATTCCCAGTATTTCCCCAAATACTCAGGGTTTTCAAAACATTCTTAAACTTGAAATTTTTCTGAAAACACGAATCTGTATTCGAATACAGAAGCAGGAATTGAAATTTAACCTTCTGTATTCGAATACAGCATGGCTGTAGTCGAATACAGGAGTTAAACCTTTGAAAAATTCAGCCTTTTCTTCCAAGTCACTTAAAGATTTTCAAACATCTTTATCTCCTCTTTAAAACCATTTCACAGACTTCTTTTCAATTCATTTAAAACTTCTCAGGGTTTCTCAACACATTCAAAACTCACATGACAGTGATTAAAACTTGTTTTTCTGGAAAAAAACGAATCTGTATTCGAATACAGCTTCCTTGTATTCGAATACATAAGCTAAAAACTGAGTTTCTGGAAAAACATGAATCTGTATTCGACTACAGCATGTCTGTAGTCGACTACAGATGCGAACACAGTGTTAAAATTTCACTTCTGTATTCGACTACGACATGGTCATAGTCGAATACAGATGCGAATACAGAAGCAAAACTCTTTCCTCTGTATTCGAATACAGGGGCTCGTATTCGAATACAGGTTTGAAAACTTTAAAATAAAACAGAAACCTGGAAGGTTGTATTCGAATACACACATACTGTAGTCGAATACACCTTCGAAAAACCAGTGAAAATTCAACTCTTTCAAAACTGATTCTTTTAAAACAAACAGCCAACATCAAACAAGTTCTGCACTTTCTCAAGGAAACCTTTCCTCATTTAAAAATCCCTTTTTCATTAAAAACCATCAACACCACCAAAATCAACACAAAACAACCAGAATCAGAATCATCAATATCACCAGAATCACTCAACACAGAACAGAATCAGAGTCACCATTACCAAATCATTCAGATTTTCAAACCATCAGATCATCAGTTAAACATTGCAGTTTCCTCACTCATCAGAACAAACATGCAAGTATTCAGTTTTCTCAAAACACCAGAATGACATGCAAATACTCAGCTTCATCAAACATTAGGATGACATGCAAGCACTCAGTTTTCTCAACAACAGAATGACATGTAAAGCATTTCAGAACAACAAACCTCAACAGAATGCATTTTTGCATTTTAAGACTATTTTCAAAACAGTTTTATGACATGCATTTTAATCATCATTAAAATGACATGTAAACATTTTCCAGCTTTCACCCATAAATAAAACAGCATGTTTTATTAGAAAAATAGCCAGCAACCACCATCTCAGATAAATCACATATCAATAAAATGCATTTTATTTCCAATGTCATTTTTCTTTTCGAAAACAGTTTTTCTTTTAAAAACAGAACTGAAACAGCACACTTTATGGCCCTAATGCAGCTAAAAGATGGAAGGTGCCCTTACCCTTGTAGCGTGCTTTGCTATCTCTCTTGTTCCTGCTGCGTTCCTTTTTCTGCGTCCAGAAACGGTGAAGCTGTTCCTTGAGTTTGCTGCTGCAAAACTGGGTTCTTTCACTTCGTATTGAGGTGGGGATTATCTTTACTACTGGGGGTTTTCTGGTTTGAGGCTTGGATTCTCAGTTAATGTGTTTGAAAGAATTTCCCTCTCTTTAAATTTCAGTTGGGAATGGCAGAAAAACAGAGACAGAAATGGGAGAGATGATGGAATTGGTACATGCAATATGGACAGTATGGAGGAAGGAATGGTGTTCTGAAATTGCCATCCTTCTCACTCCTATTTATAGGCTCTCAAAGTGCCACCTCACTTGCACTTGTCTGATTTTCCAGCTTTCTAATTATCTTGCAATTAGTCACTTAATCCTTACTAAATGGTCCAATTAATTTAATTACTTGAAATTAAATTATTTTAATTCTTCACCTAATAATTTTTAATTCATCTTCCAAATAAATATTTATATATATATATATATATATTCACTCAAAACATACATATATTAAATATTTACAAAAATTCCCAAAATGCCCTTGACATTAATTCCAAAATTAATATTTAAAATTAAGGGTCTTACAAAAAACTTCTAATTTAAAAGAAAAAATGCGCAAACAGTAAATCATATATAAAAAATTATATGTATAATGCATGCTCCTAAAACTATATGATCCGAATATAAACTTCCACTAAGGCAACTTCCACACAGAAAAATCACTCACACCAATGGGGAAAATAAACCTGCCACTAAGGCAACTCCCACAGAGATGCATATGCCATGACATAACCATATATTATCAAAATTATACTCGCACACAGCCCACTAAGAATCATGTCATATGCATTCAACAAAAAAATCACATTTTTAAAACCATCATTGTATTCACACATCACTTAGAAATTACTGTAATGTTTGAAGGTGTTTTGAAGTTTCTCTTAACTAGCACTTTCTAAGAGGATGACTCAAAAATCTAGTGTAATACAATAGAAAGTATGAAGAGAGGATGAGAATGACACTTGATAGCTCTTGTCCTTTTTCTTTGATTGCTGTAGTTGTGTGTATAATGAAGAAGTGCATCAATCCTGTTATAGAGTTGAAGATGGACTAACAATGGTTCTTGATGCTTCATAACCGTTGGGCACAGTGATCAAAAAGGTCAAGGTCTAGTATTCTGAATTACAGAAATGCCATCCAACTATCTTTTGTCTTGTTTGATTGCAGGAGGATGAGAGTGCAGTTCATCCTCGTATGGCAAATGCAAGCCTTTTGGAAGTCCGTGTCTTGGCTGTCCTTTCTCTTTCTCCAAGGCATGCCAGGTTCTATTTTAGGCTTTTCTTTAGTTTAACCTTTATGTGTAGGTGTAAAGGTAGAACCATTTTTATCATCAGCCTATGTATTAGAGCTAGAGGTCCATTCTACTATATTCCAGATATCTGCGCTCATCCTCTGCCTTCCTTTGTTGCTTCAGTTGACTTGTTTGTCTTTCAAACTTTAATTACTGAATTGACTTTGCACATGGAAGAAAAGTACAGATAACGTGATTCTAGATATAGTCAGTTCATTCTCTTTGAGGGATTCATCCTCTGGTCCATCCTCTTGTTTGAAACCTTGTTGACTTACATAGTTTTTATCTCATTTGAAGAATAACATGTTTTCTAATTATAAAACACTCAAAAGCACAGATTAGATTTAACAAGAGTCATAATCAATCAATTTTGTTATCATTAAAACCATATGAGAGAGATTTTGTCTCAACAATCTCCCCCTTTTTGATGATGACAAAATTCTTTTTAGATTATGATGGATATTGAGAGAACAGAATATAAGCTCCCCTTCAATATTATCAGAAATGTTTTAAACAATTTCTTTTTTCAAATATTTTTCTTAAAAAAAAACTTTTGAAAAATTTTTTGATAAGAAAAGGGCAAATAATTATAAGGAATGAACCACAGAGTAATAACAAACATCAGTCAAAGTTATTACAGACCATAAGCAGAATGTTTTTAACAAAATAAAGAAATTGCAAATAAGACACATTTAACAATCTTCAAACAGTCTTCATAATCTTACTCCCCCTGAATTGAGGCAGCAACAAAAAGAAGAGGTCTGACGAATAGAGAAAGATTAAGTAGAGGATGATGAGTCATCTGAGGAGGTAGAAGGTTGACATGCAGCATTCGGAGGTGGTTGAGCTTGTGGAACTGGAGGACGGTCTCCAGGGAGAATGGTAGGAATGAAGTGATTTGTGATCCAATTTAGAAGGAGCCCAAAATGAGTCAGTTGATATTGAAAATTTGTGAAGCTTTCCAACATCTTCTTCTGGTTGTTACGAATCTTTTTCAGCATTTTCATATGTTTTAGTTCTTTGTGCTCTTTCTTCGAGTGGTTGGAGCCATCTTCTTTGGGAACATCAGAGGTTTCAAAGAAGGAGTGAGTGGAGTCAACCTGCCCAGTTACCTCGGGAGGAGGTTTGGAGGACTCACCAGCAATAGGATTAAAAGATGATGAACCAAAAGTGTGAGGAGTTGGGACAAACGGAGTACCTGTGGGCAAATCTTCATGAAGCGGCAGTGGAGAGGATGAGTCAAGTGTGACTGGTTCAGATAGATCTATGCCAACAGACTCTTTTTCACCAGGAACTCGTGGGGAGAACGTATGATGTTGCAGAATTAAATCATGATAGAGTTCGGCCCCATCCTCCATAAGTTGAAGAGGAGCATCTTCTGATGGTTCTGGAGTAGTAGTGCCATAATTCAATTATAGCCAGTGGTGAAGAATAGGTGGGACATGGAATGTCAGAATCTCGTGGAGGAGATGGAGTTGTGTCAGGATATACCATAGGTTCCAAATTAGGAGATGGAGTCTCATCAGTAGGAGGATGAATTTTTTCTAATGAGGGTGGTGAAGTTTCAGGAGTAGATTTTTTGAGTTTTTTCGACTTTTTGGGTGGTGGAGTTTTGGATGATTTTCGTTTTGGAGGAATGGATGTTTTGGTGGAGGAAGGTATATCTAGAGGTTTGAGTTTCATTTGTTTGATGTTACGCATGGAAAAACAGTTGTTGAAGACGACAGAGGGTTCGTCCTCAAGAGTAATTTAAAAAATTTAAAAATTTTGGTCAAGAGCATCCCATAGGGAGCAGACCTTCCCAGAACAACAGCATTTAACATGAAATTGAAAATGATATTCCCCAAATGAAGAGGAGTACCTGTGGTGAGATGATGAATGAGGAGGAGGTTGAGTTCAGTAACTTTTTCAAAGCTGCCTGCTCTTGGGACAATAGAATGGACACAGATGTTATGGAGAATTCTGCATAAGGGCTGAAGGTTAGAGGCAACTTGAGGCTTAGGCGAATTAAGGAGTGTGTTTTGAGGCACCTCAGTTCTGGAGACATGGCACTGAGAGTACCATTTTTCAGAAAAGCATAGGGAGCCTTCATCTAGAATGTCCAGAATGTGACATAAGGAGATAGGGTTAATCTCCATATGCACACCTTGAAGTACAATGCTGAACCCAGAATCACCTTTGGACCTAGAAGCCGCAGCGTAGAACGCTCGCACAAGGTGAGGATATTGAGGTTCATTGATTTTTAAAACAGAAGTCCAACCAAGTTGATCAAAAATATCCTCAATATTAAATCCTTCTTCCTAAGGTCAGAGAAATCAAAGAACTTCCCGTTTACAACCGATTTGTCAATCCATTTAGAAAGATACACTTTCTCTAAGGCAGGAGTTTCAAACAAAGAATCAGAGGAAGTAGATTTAGGTTTGGAAGACGGTTTTTTAATGGATGATTTTTTAGGTGAGGGAGAGGAAGTGTTACTGAGGGGTGATTGTGGAATGGAATCAGCAGAAACAGTTTTCTCTGAATCATCAGAGTCAATAACATGAATCGTGTTATCCTGTTGAGTTGGTTTTTTGGATGAGAGGATTCCAGACATGATTCTGGAGGATCGTCGTACGGGAGCAGGAATGGAGTTCTTGGATGAAGAAGAGTGGGTTCATTTTAGGTGAGGAGGAGTAGAGGCATGGTTAGGGATAGTGGTTGTATGAAGAGGAGGATGAATGGTAGTCATAGGTTCAGGTTGAACGATTTCTTCATCCTCTTCGTTCGTACTTGAATACTTATCGTATTCTTCTTCAGAGTGTTGTTCAACAACTTTTCGTTTTGCAGTGAACTTGGTGCGGGCCATGAGAAAATTTGCTAAGTTTTGAAAGAGAAGGATGAAAGGATTTTTGAAAGACAAAGGATGAAGGGATTTTTGAAAGAGAAAGGGTTTTTACGAATTGATGAAAGGGAGATAGAAGGGATTTTTGGAAGAGAGAGGTTACGGCAGTTGAGGATTGGACGTGAGGGAATGATGAGATAGGCTGGAGAATAGGCCGCGCGTGACAGGAGCAGTTACTTTTTCAGCCATCAGCGTTTAATGCATGACGGAAGCCAAGGAGTTTGGCTGGAAAACTGCTCATAGAGGGAAGCGTGCTAGGTAATTTGTTGACTCTGGTCCGTTTCACCAAAAAGATCAAATATTTTCATGTTTTGAAACTTGCAGAATCAGTTTGGGCAAATTAATTTACATTTTGACCCACACAATTGGTTGTACAAAATAAGGAGTTTGAAAGGTACAAGCTTACAGCCTTATTTGGTGAAAGAACCTCTTGATACCTTTTAGACTCACAGGGATTTTTCCAAGAAGTTCAACAAAACATAAATCATACTAGAAATAAATAGTAAGTTTTTAGATAAATTTAATGAATTTTGGACAGGCTTATGACAGAGAGGTTTTCCAAAATATTTTTGAATATGTCCTCCTCAAGAGGTTAGGTAAAAACATCAGCTAATTGTTTTTCAGTTTCAATGAAAATTAGCTCAATATCACCCTTCTGAACATGATCTCGTATGAAATTATGTTTGATTTCGATATGCTTGGAACGAGAATGTTGTATGGGATTTTTTGAAAGATTTATGGCACTTGTATTATCACAGAGGATGGGAATTTTTGCGTACCTTAGTGAATAGTCCTCCAATTGATTTCTTACCCAAAGTATTTGTGAACAGCATTGGGCAGCTATACATATTCTGCTTCAGTAGTTGACAAAGCAATTGTGCTTTGTTTTTTGCATGACCAACTTATGAGAGACTCCCCAAGAAATTGACAAGTTCCACTTGTACTCTTTCGTTCAACTTTATCTCCTGCATAGTCTGCATCATAGTATGCTAAGAGGTCAAGGTTTGAACTCTTTTTATACCAAATTCCAACATCAGTGGTACCAATTAAATATCTGAAGATTCTTTTTACAGCTATACGATGAGATTCCTTTGGAGAGGATTGAAATCTTGCACAAAGTCCAACAGCGAACACAATGTCAGGTCTGCTTGCAGTTAAGTATAGTAAGGAACCAATCATCCCTCGGTACTCTTTTTCAGAAATGGAGGTTCCTTCATCATCGTTGTGTAATATGGAGGATGGATGCATAGGAGTTCCCATGGGTTTTGCTAAATCCATGTTGTATTTCTTTATAAGATCTTTGGTGTACTTTTCTTGGGAAATAAAGATGCCAGACTTCATTTGTTTAATTTGTAACCCAACAAAAAATTTTAATTCTCCCATCATGCTCATCTCAAACTCGCTTTGCATGAGGTTAGAAAAATCTTCACACATTTTTTCATTTGTAGACCCAAAGATTATATCATCAACATATATTTGCACAATTAACAGATCCTCTTTAAGAGTTTTCTTAAAGAGTGTGGTGTCAATCTGTCCTCTTGAAAAACCATTTTCTTTTAAAAATGAGCTTAACCTCTCATACCAAGCTCGAGGAGCTCGTTTTAGTCCATAAAGAGCCTTAGAGAGTTTGAAAACATGATTAGGTTTTTTCTCATCTACAAAGCCAGGAGGTTGGTGAACATATACCTCCTCATTTAAGAAACCATTCAGAAAGGCACTTTTGACATCCATTTGAAATAGTTTGATGCCTTTATGAGTGGCATAAGCTAGGAGGATTCTAATAGCTTCAAGTCTAGCGACCGGAGCGAATGTTTCATCGTAATCAATTCCTTCTTGTTGGTTGTACCCTTGAGCCACTAGTCTTGCTTTATTTCTAATGACCTCTCCGTCTTCATTTAATTTGTTTCTAAAAATCCATTTTGTTCCAATGATGGATTTATCCAGAGGATGGGGTACAAGATCCCATACTTTATTTTTTTCAAACTGTGAAAGTTCCTCCATCATTGCTTCAACCCATGATTTGTCACAAATTGCTTGATCAATATTTTTTGGTTCAACTTGTGATATCATGGCCATGTTATTTGCAAAAGACTGTCTGGTTCTCACACCATCTACCGTATCTCCAATAACCAGATCAAGAGGATGATGCGTTGCTACCTTCCATCCTCTTGGAGGCTGATGTGAGGATGGATCAGAATCATCCTCTTCATTTGGACTGTGTACTTTTGAGGATGAATGTTCATCTTCTTCTATTCTATCCATATTTTCTGGACACAAGTCATCAAACTCATCAAAAATAACATGCATGGATTCCTCCACAGTTTGAGTCTTAAGATTATATATTCTATAACCTTTTGACGATGTGGAGTATCCTAAAAATATACCTTTATCGGATTTTGGATCAAACTTTCCCAAGTTGTCTTTATTATTTAGTATGTAGCAATAACAACCAAAAATATGAAAATATGAAATATTTGGTTTTCTACCTTTCCAACGTTCGTAAGGAGTTTTATTCAAAAAATTTCTGATGGACACACGGTTTAAGACATAGCAAGCTGTGTTAATGGCTTCAGCCTAGAAGTATTTTTCAATGTTGGCTTCGTTCATAATAGTTCTAGCCATTTCTTGTAGAGTTCTATTTTTCCTTTCAACAACTCCATTTTGTTGAGGAGTTCTTGGACAAGAAAAATTATGAGAGATACCGTTTTCATCAAAAAATATTTTAAATGATTCATTTTCAAACTCACCTCCATGGTCACTTCTCACAGAAATAATCTTAGTTGTTTTTTCATTTTGAATTCTTTTACAAAAATATGGAAATGCATCAAAGGCTTCATGTTTGTGCTTTAAAAATAAAACCCATGTAAATCATGAGAAGTCATCAACTATCACAAATCCATATCTTTTTCCACTAAGACTTGGAGTTTTAATGGGACCAAAGAGGTCAATATGAAGAAGTTCAAGAGGATGATTTGTTGAAACAATATTTTTTGAGTGAAAACTGCTTTTGACTTGTTTTCCTTTGGCACAAGCTTCACACATTTTGTCTTTTTCAAAGTTAATTTTTGGAAGACCTTTGACTAGTTCCCATTTTGATAGTTTGGAAATGGTGTTTAAACTTGTGTGCCCAGCTCGTTTGTGCCAAATCCATTTATCTTTTTCAAGAGAAATAAAACAAGATTCAATAGGCAAATCATCAAGATACAATACATATAAATTCTTTTTACGCACACCAGAAAAGAAAACTCTACCCGAGGATGAATGTTTAACCTCGCATAGAGTGGGTTTAAAAATAACTTCAAATCCACTGTCACACAGTTGGCTAATGCTTAGTAAGTTATGTTTTAAACCGTCTACATACTGAACATTTTCAATTTTTGCAGAATTTTTCTTACCAATAATATCGGTACCTCTTATTTGAGCTTTATCGTTGTTTCCAAATGTGACTGATCCTCCATCTTTTGTTTCTAGTGAAATGAAACAATGTTTATCCCCTGTCATATGCCTTGAGCAGCCACTGTCCAAGAACCATGGCTTTCTTTTGTTGATCAGAGGATCTGCCTGTGTCAGAATTTAGGAGTGACTTAGGTACCCATATGGAATTAGGTCCTTGGTAGTTAGTTTGTCCTCTTGTAAGGATTTTCTTTTTATGGTAGCAAACTGAATCATGGTGTCCATACTTATCACAAAATGAACATTTCCTTTTGTTAATTTCATCCCTTTTCTTAGCATGACAAATTTTGATAGTATGTCCATGTTTTTTGTAAAAGGTGCATTTGGGTCTGTCCTCTTGTTTATTTGGTAGAAAGAAGTTTTCATATAATTTTTGCTTTTAAGAACTTTTAAATCCAATACCAGCTTTGTCAAAAATTCCAAATTGAGATCCCATAATTTTTTGAAATGTATCAGTGGATTTTACAAAGTTGGTAATGTCCTTTTTGAGTTCTTCTACCTTTTCTTTTAAAACACTCTTTTTAGTATCCTCTTCTGGAGGATGAACGTTGACAATCTTCTTGTTCAGAACTTTTTGTTGTTCTGATAATTTTCTATGAGATGCCTGCAAGTCTAGAATGATTTTTTGATATTTATCATTCTTAGCTTGGAGTTCCTCATTTAACTTCTTTATTTCATAAAGTTGGTTCTTAAGAAAACCACATTTATGAGATAAGGTGTTTGAGTCATTCAAGAGATTGTCAAATTCAATTTCTAGTTTTTCACAAGAGGGACATAGATCAGTAATGGTTACCTCATCAGTATCGGAGTTTGCCATAAAGCAGAGGTTAGCTTCTTCTTCCTTGTCTCGTTCAGAGGATGATCCATCACTGTCATCCCAGGTGGCCATCATAGTTTTATTTTTACTTTGAAATCTTCTTTTGTTTAGAGGACATTCAGTTTTGTAATGTCCCACTTTGTTGCATCCAAAACAGGTAATTTGACTTTTGTCAGTTTTTTCTTTTAGAGGGGACCTTTTTTCTTGTCCTCTTCTAATTATCATCTTCTGAATTCTTCTAGAAATCAGAGCGAGTTCATCCTCCTCATCAGATAGAGGATATTCTGAGTTTTCTTTTTTTATGATATCTTCATTTTTCTTGGAAGAAGTGCTTTCAGTTTGGCTAGATTTTAACGCAATCATTTTTCCCTTTTTGCTTGGTTTATCAGCAAGCAGTAATGGTTCATGAGCTCTAAGAGTTCCAACCAGATCTTCTAATCTCATGGTGGCCAGATTTCTTGCTTCTGTGATGGCCGTCACCATTGGTCTCCATTCTTTTGGTAAACTCCTCATAATTTTCCTTATCCTCTCTTGAACTGAATATTCCTTTCCAAGAGATCTTAAGTTATTTAGAATGGTTGTTAGCCTTGAGAACATTTCATCAATGGTTTCTTCTTCCTTCATTTCGAATAATTCGAATTCTCTAACACCCATGTCAATCCTTGCCTCTTTAACATGACTTGATCCTTCATGATGGATTTTCAGAGTATCCCATAGTTCTTTAGCACTTTGGCATTCTTCAACTCTGTCATATTCTTCCCTCCTCAAAGCACACGTTAGAAATAAATGAGCTTTAGAGTTTAGAAGTACCTTAGCATTTTCTTCAACTGTCCATTGTGCTTGAGGTTTTTCATCGGAGGATGAATCTGTGTTGTTGATTCTAATGACGTGATTTCCATTCTCAACCATAGACCACATGTTGTTGTCTTGTGATATGAGGAATAGTCTCATCTTTCCTTTCCAGTGATAGTAATCTGTGCCATCGAAGTAGGGAGGTCTGCTGGATGATCCTCCTTCAGGAATATACTTGGCTTTTGACATTTCTCTTTTGATCTTTTTCTCTTACACTGTTAGGTGTAGTTTTTTAGAGAACCTTGCTCTGATGCCAATTGAAGTGACTAGAATATCACTAGAAGGGGGGTTGAATAGGGATATTTGACGTTTAAAAATTTTCTTTTAAGTTTTAAAGCATTATCCTCTTCTAGAGGATGAAGGTAAGAGGTTAGAAATTCAAGTTAAGTGAAAGAACAGATTAATTGTAAAAGAGAGAGAGATTGGAGATTGACACACACAGCTTTATACTGGTTCACCCAAAAAGGGTTACGTCCAGTCCTCACACACTTGTGAGAGTTCACTAAAAATAGTCAACCTCTCTTAGAGGTTAATTACAGCCTTTGTGTTTTTAACCTTCACCAAGCTTACAATATCTTCTCACAAATTTCAACTATTTCTAAGTGTAACTCACTTAGAAATTACTGTAAAGTTTGAAGGTGTTTTGAAGTTTCTCTTAACTAGCACTTTCTAAGAGGATGATTCAAAAATCTAGTGTAATACAATAGAAAGTGTGAAGAGAGGATGAGAATGACACTTGATAGCTCTTGTCCTTTTTCCTTTGATTGTTGTAGTTGTGTGTATAATGAAGAAGTGCGTCAATCCTTTTATAGAGTTGAAGATGGACTAACAATGGTTCTTGATGCTTCATAACCGTTGGGCACAGTGATCAAAAATGTCAAGGTCTAGTATTCTGAATTACAGAAATGCCATCCAGCTGTCTTTTGTCTTGTTTGATTGCAGGAGGATGAGAGTGCAGTTCATCCTCGTATGGCAGATGCAAGCCTTTTGGAAGTCCGTGTCTTGGCTATCCTTTCTCTTTCTCTTTCTCCAAGGCATGCCAGGTTCTATTTTAAGCTTTTGTTTAGTTTAACCTTTATGTGTAGGTGTAAAGGTAGAACCATTTTTATCATAAGCCTATGTATTAGAGCTAGAGGTCCATTCTACTATATTCCAAATATCTGCGCTCATCCTCTGCCTTCCTTTGTTGCTTCAGTTGACTTGTTTGTCTTTCAAACTTTAATTACTGAATTGACTTTGCACATGGAAGAAAAGTACAGATAATGTGATTCTGGACATAGTCGGTTCATCCTCTTTGAGGGGTTCATCCTCTTGTTTGAAACCTTGTTGACTTACATAGTTTTTATCTCATTTGAAGAATAACCTGTTTTCTAATTATAAAACACTCAAGATCACAGATTAGATTTAACAAGAGTCATAATCAATCAATTTTGTTATCATTAAAACCATATGAGAGAGATTTTGTCTCAATAACTAGTTTTTAATTTACTTATAAATTATCAAAATGTTGTCAACTTTGGCAAACTCAATTCAACCCCCCTCCCCCCTTTCTCGTATTTGCACCTTCATAATTCACACATTCAAATAGGTAATAACTAACTTAGTATTTAATTTTCTTTCTACTAACTCTTAAATAAAATTTGGGATTAGTTTAAGCTTTAGACAAATTCTCTTAAAACAACCAAATTATTATTATTATTATTATTATTATTATTATTATTATTATTATTATTATTATTATTATTATTATTATTATTATTACTACATAAGTTCTACGGTTACAATTCTTTAACAATAACAGAGCGAGCTCTATATAAATTCAGATCAAGTTGGTAGTTCATTCCACTTTGATAAGTTAGAATAATAAAATATATTATAATTTATATGATTCATTCTCAATAATAAATAGAAAAGAGAATTACAATAAGATGACAATGATAATACTTTAATAATATATTATAAAGGATAATATAGTTACAAATTGGTGAAGCTACAAACACGAGAACGGGGGTTGAATTGTATTTGTCAAAGTTGAAAACTTTTTGCTGATTTGATGAAGGATGGTTGATTTTTATGAATTACTTGGATAAGAAGCAATCGAATTCAGAGGCAGCAAATAATGAATGCATAAATATTTGAACAGATAGATTTGTCCTGGTTCACCAATAACTTGGCTACATCCAGTCCCCTCATTCAAAAGGTTTTCATCCACTAATTCAAATACCTTGAATTACAAAACACCTGACCCTCCAAGTCAGTCTTCCCAAACAGTCTGACAACCCCAAACTTTTGAAAAACAAACCACCTGACTCTACAAGACAAGTCTTCTCCTAACAACATGACAACCCCAGATTGAAGAAGGAACTAAACCATTATCGGGTTGGATACAAAAGATTGGAACTTTAGTAGTTGCTTCTAACAAAGCTGATAATAACAATAACTCTCACACTTTAAGAAAAGACACTCATATAATATTTCTAACTTGAACAAGTGTTTCTCTCTTTGAACTCCAACATGAATTTGAACTTTTGAGCTTATGAGTTCTACTCTTTTCTTATTTTCGGTGATTTTCTTCTTCAACCTTGAATATCTATTTATAGTTAAAATTTGGGCTTCAATTTAATCCTTGTTTAATTCTGAATTGTATCTTATTCAGATTGAGTTTGTAAATTCTTTAGATTGAGTTTATTCATATTTTGTTGTAAATAAATCTTGATCAAATCTTCAAAAAATCTTCTTCAAATCTTAATCAAATCTTCTTCAAATCTTAATTAAATCTTCTTCAAATCTTGATCAAATCTTCTTCAAATCTTGATCAAATCTTCTTCAAATCTTGATTAAATATTCTTCAAATCTTGATCAAATCTTCTTCAAATCATAATTAAATCTTTTTCAAATCTTGATCAAATATTCTTCAAATCTTAATTAAATCTTCTTCAAATCTTGACCATATTTTCTTTTCAACTTGGTCAAAGATTTTCTTCAATTATAAATTTGAATCAAATCTTATTTTAGATTTTCATCAATTATAATTTTGAATCAAATCTTATTTTAGATTTTCTTCAATTATAAATTGGAATCAAATCTTATTTTAGATTTTCTTCAAAAACATGAATATTCTTTTATACTCTTTGAAGTCAAATATATTGTTCTCATAAAATAATTTTGTTAACATCAAAACTCTAAATATAAAACCAATTTAGTTCCAACAATTGAAAGTTGAACATATCACCAAAATCGATTTTGAATCAAAGCATGGTTTAAATCAATTTATCAATAATGATTTAAAACTATGATTTCTAGACTACATCAAAATATTAAACGGATTAAAATGAAGTTTCCAACTAAAACAACCTCCTGCCAAATCAAATCAAATCTTTAAGTTAAATCCATTGCCTACCATTTTAATAAAAATGTTTCTAACTCTTTGCACTCATTAAATTATAAAATTACCAATTTATAATCAATTAATATATAAAAATGACACTTTAGCATATTAGAAATATAAAGAAAACCTTTTCAAATAGTAAGACTTTCCAAGCATTTATTTACAGGTTTTAACAACCCCAACTCATAAAACAATTCATAGAACTAAGTTTTCAAACAGGGTCAAAATAACAAAGATAAATAAAGTAATCATTTTAACAGAAACAATGTTATACGATTTTCTTTTAAAACTAAAAATGATTTTTTACACAATAATAATAATATCAAACATCATCTTTAAAATTATCAATCATCATAAAGTTATTTACTAAAAATCAATTTTTTTTATTCGCTACAACAATAACAACTTTACCATAAAAATTAATATTTTAATCTACAAACATAAATTTTATATCAAATATCATCGTTTCAAAATCAAAAGTTTCATCAAATTGAACGAGAGAGTAAAAGTAAAAATATTAATATATTAATATATTATATATATAAGTCAAATTCAAAAGCAGAGATAACATACTAAATTTTAATAAAATCGGAGCAGATTCCTTACACAACCATCAACCACCGAAGCTGAATTTCCTTCTTCCTCTCATCGCAGCTGCACTGTTTTGTTTTCCTCTCCTCTCTTTTGCTACTGTGCATTTCCTTTTCTTATTCTTTCTTTATTTTGCTAACCTAATAGAAATTTTCACTGTCTTACTAAACTACCATATGGGCCATGCCCGTTTGACTATAATTTCTTTTTTTTTAAAACAAAAAAAAAATCATGTCATTATTATTAATATTATTTCAAATAATTTCCAAGAAAGCATTCTTCATTTTTTTTATTTTATTTTAACCCAATTTAGCAACATATTTAGTCAAATCAAATAAGAATATATGCATTTCAAAAATAATAATTTAAATTACTACAAAATCTAGTAATTACAAAATAAAATTAAATAAAAGAAAATGCATCTCACACACTATTAATAATAGAGAAAAATGTGAATCTTACATTTATCATATTTAAAATATGAGAATCGGAAGAGTTAAAATATAAGGGTAAAAGTAGTCAATTTTATCAAAGTTAGTCGAGGAAATGGCTAATTGTTCTCAAGTTTTTTATTCTCTTTTCCTTCAAACGATTATGTTGACAAGGGAATTGTTCCTCAATTATGGGTTCTTTAGCTACTCTAAATAATGTTAAGTGTGGTATTGAATATTTAGCTAGTGACCTAAGAAATGCATAAAGTAAAGTAAATTTTTAAAGATAAAGATAGCATAAAAAGTTTGTTTGGCTGACTGTTCTCAAATTTCTTATTCTTTTTTGCTTCAAACAATTACGATGAGGAAAGAACAATGTTCCTCAGCTATGATTTTCTTAACTATTCCAAAGAGTGTTAAGTACAATCTAAAATTTGTACCTACTGAATTAAGAAATGAATAAAGTAAAGTAAATTGATAAAGATAAAGATAGTGTAAAAAGTTTGTTTGATTCATTATGTGTTAGAAAAATTACAAATTGTAGTATTTGAAGGCAAGGCTAATATTACTAGCCTTAAAATGTGGCCTAGAGACATGTAGTTGTGCTCGTCTAATTACGCAGGTAATGTGTGGTAACTTCCAAATGAGAAAGTCTGTGGCACCCCATGATCGTTTCATTTGTCTGTTTCTTTAGCTTGTCATGTTGGCATTATCTATGTGCGCTCTCTTCATGTTATCGTGTCTCTATGTTGGTCGTTAGTGGCACTAAAATCATGGAAAGTAAGCATAATTGTCAAATTATCACGTTATAGTGGGCTTTAACTCAGTCTTGGACCTTGACTACCCTTATAGACTCTAGTAAACTTGAGAAAGACTCTACTAACTCATATTTGATTGATTCTTGTGCACTTGACCTTCCTTCATCTAAGGGTAACTTGGCTACCCCAAAACTCACCTGTTTGTCATTCTCAACTAACTAGTTATTCATTTTTAGGTGTAAACAAATGTGTCATGCGTCACATTATCGAATAGCTAATTCCTTCTAAGATGATGCGACACCCAATAGTTATTGTGCATTAATAATATCATCATTGCACTGTAAAATAGAAAAGTAGTCATTACCAACCCTGCCTCAGCTTGCGAAAAGGCTAAACTTATTGATAATTGTTGATTAATTACCTTAACGGTAACCTTGATTATCTCAACTAATCCGGCCTAATTTTTTCCTTAATCATTGGGATATAAATAGCTTTAGCCTATTTCTTCATGCTTCACTCCTTGCTATTTATTTCCTCTAATGGTTTCCTCACTTTCTTAATAATTTTTTTCGTTTTTTGCCCACTTAAAGAAAATTTCCCTAACTTCCTTTTGATCACGACCATGTCTTGCTTTAATTCTCAAAATCATGATCACAGCTACAGAAGCGATGACCATTTTGATCCGGCTTCCTCTATTTTTTCATCACGACGCGTCACAACTAAGCAACCCACTCATACCATCCCCTTGATTGCTATCCAAAAACATTTTTCCCTTCGCCCTTCAACTTCAACAATTGGCAATGGGGCTTTGTTTCTTGATCCCTGCTTGTTTCCCGCTAACGACTACCAACTTCCCATCGCAGAAATTGGTTCACCTCTGAGGCTAGGTCATGGGATTTCAAAACTTTCCCCCATCCAACAACCGATTAATATTCTTGTATAACTCGGATGGAAACGGCCAAAAGCCAGGAATGGAAGAGGTGCGGAATTTATGACATGATCGTGCTCTCCAAGAAGCTATGAGGTTTGATGCGTGGCACTTATTTGGCTTTCTTGGCTACTGGTCAATCAGCATAAACGCCTTTGTTTTTCCTTGAGGTATAATAACCCTAACTCTTTTAGATACGGTTGCCATTCTTGGCTTGCCACTCATTGGGTCTGAGGCTCCAGTAGCTTGTGATGCTCCCATGCCTTAAGTTGGAATCTCTTTTTCCAATACCAACTTTGTCTACTCAAAATTCTTGGTTGTCAACGGCAAAAAGCAAGATCACGCTACTGATGCAGAGCACAATGCATTTTTATTGTATTGGTTCAACAAATTCTTTGTCTGTACTAGTTTTGTAGTCTTGGTCCAAGAGCTCTAACTCTATGTGGCTCTTTTGAATAACCCAAAGAGGTCTATTTCTTGGGCTTCTCTCTTTTTTCTTCGTACTAGCGCTCCTTATTTAACATCTTGGATCGGCTAATCGAAAAGAAAAATTTTAAAACCGTTAGTAGTCCCATATGGTTCCTTCAATATGTTACTTTCTAAGTACATGTATAACTTTTATTTTTCAGTTGATGACCCTTTCCACATGTTTGTTGTTTATCTGGGCTAGTTACGTAGAGTATGGGATGATGGCGAAGTTGTAGCGAAGTCTCGACTTGCACATAAGTCAGACGCAAGCAACTTGTTATAGCTAGTGGGTCATTAGCATCCAATAGCATTCAATTAAGAGTTATAATGATTAGTCCAAGGATAGTCGGGTTATTAGTGTTGAAACTTTTCTGTTGTAATTTACTTGATGTAAATTTCTTTTTGAAATAAAGATATTATTTCTGAAAGATTTTGTTATGAAAAAATTACTAGTTAATTTGTGAAAAAAATTTAAGAGTATAATTTATAATTTAGGTTTCTTTATAAAAAAAATATGTTATTGTTGTTAAAATTTGAGTTGTTAAGTGACTTCCATGCTCTGATCCAAATTGGAATTGTGGGTTGAAGAAATAATCGGAATAATTAGTAATTCATCTTCAAAATCAAATTACAAGCATGAAAAAAAATTAAATATGTAAATATAAATTTGCTGAATAAAAATCAGAATGCATGAAAATCCATCTTTTGTCAATGGCATTATGACAGGTGTTGTAACTATAATTTTTCTCAATAGCTTGATTGACTCTACCAACTGCTTCCTAAATAAATCTCATTGTTGGTTTATTATCACCATCCACCAACTTCGAGACCTTAACAATTGGTTCACATACCTTTAATATTCCAATTGCCTTATTTTAAAATTGTGTAGTCATCACAATTGTTTTGCTTAATATGCAACTCTTCCTGATTTGTCTTTTCCAATTTTGGAACTTTATGTATTCGTCAAAATCAAACATTTTCAAAGTTTGTTTCTCTTTCATAATTGATTTAAGTTGTAAAAATTGTGTAGCAAAATGAGTGATCGTAAGACGAAAAAATTGTCTCAGTCATAAAGATCGGGAGAATCGTTAACTTATACATACAAAGAGTATTATCGATCATCATTAAAGATTTGATAAATTTTAAAAACTAGTTTACGATGAACCATTTATAAAGGTAATCCACTATACAATCTGTCTTCTTTTATTTTCCTTTTACTTTTGGATCCTTTTATCTAACGTGTATAATTAAAGTGTCTTCTATATATAGAATCTGTCTTCTATTTTTAACCATTTATTATCAATTAGGTAACTATGTTTAATCATTTACTATCAAATAAATCATTGAAATTGTGAATATTTAAGTTATTTGTGATTTTTTATCGAACATTAGAGGAAGTTAGTACAATTTGCCCTAAAACAAAAAAGACTCATCTTGTAAGATCTATTGGAGTGTGGTTGGCGACACAAAAGTTATCCCAATGATGTAAAAGACACTAAAAATACATTGCTCCGTCTTGACTATCAAACTCTTTTTTTTTTCAATCTTACTCTCTCGACAAGACAAGTGTGGTTGTCAGACTTCAATTTGTTTTTTATTATTTGGTGTTATAGGAAAGTTAAAATTAGAAGAACAAAATTCTAACCTCTTGTATCTTCTTCAAAATATAAATCATAAAACAAAAATTTGTTAAAACTCCCTCTTCTATTTAAATCATAAAACTCGAACACGAGTATAATGATTTTGATGGGGGAGCTGTAATGAAGTCAAACAACAACCCGTAACTGAACGTTGAGGGGTTGATGGTAATAGGTATAGCTTTGTTCGGAAAGAACAAAGATAAGAGGAAGATGGCAATTAGTTAAGTTTTTTTTATCATGTGTTGTCTTTCTATCAATTGTTTTGCCAAACATGACATATTGTGTTCGTGTTTATGCAAGATTTCTTTGACTGGGTATGACTGATTGCAAGACCAGGTCCTGGCCCTTAAAATTTATTAAATTCTACCACTATTAACTAACTTGTTCACAATGCAAAACTTCTCTAACTTCTGCACATTAAAAGAAGCCTGCATTGAAAGCTAAAAATTAACATAACTTTTGTAGCCAAATTTTGCTGTCCTTGCTACAGGAAAATATAATATTCGAAACAAGCAAAAGAATATTACAAAATTTTCTGAATGGGAGCCTTTATGGGATGCAATGTTTGAATTAGCACACCAATCATCATCTCATTCATAGTTCCAAACCTAGTTCCAAACATTGAATTGGTCACAACTAACAACAGCTGCAGATATGGAATGAACGAAACAGAAATGATAACAAAGAACCTTCTTCAACATTCATTCTTCCAACATGTTTGATTCCTGATGCATATTTTGCAGGGTGTCAGGTACTTCCTGCCCACATTGTTCAAGAATTGAGATGAGTGGTCCAGCAAGTTCTGTATCTCTTTTTGTTAAGAAACCATACAAAACACCATTGACACTTTGGCGGGCCATATTTGTCAAAATATGCACGTAAGTGTCCATAGAAGGTACAAAACTAGGTAGCACTATTATATCATACATCCCAATATCCACCGTAACGACGTCTTCCAAATCAATCATCGAAACCAATCTCCTGTTTGAATCCACACTGCAAAGAAACAGTACATAAGCTCCTATCAAAAGTTCAATCTAAAGTGAAGCAATAAAAGTGTAAATGTTACAGTGCATCTTGTGATACTGGTAACAGTAGCAAAAAAAGATAAATAAAAAAAGCAAGATTCCCACCAGGGCCAGGGATTCTAAAATGCAATTTCAACCCATCACACCAATGTCCGCCCCCCCCCCAACTTTGCCTTAAAATTCCCTGCTGCCCATGACCTCCTACAACCTCCCTATAAATATTCAGCTCTCACCCTGCCAGGACTAACTCCATTCACACACCACCAACTGTCTATTTTGTTATGCTCAGTGCACTAGTCAATATGGGCCCATCCACTAGAAATATTACTTCATTGCTTCCTCACTCACAGCCCAACTCCATAGACTTCAATTTCAGTTCTAAGCAAAAATTCTCTCAGAGAAGACTCTTTAAGAATGCAGGGACCAGCGTTAACAAAATCAAGACAGCTATCACAACTAATGCACAAAATCAACCATTGCTAGACTTTCTTAATATGATCAAACAGAATGATGATTTGCGGTTTGAAAATTGTAAGGTAGGGGCACACATTTGCACTGCAGAAGTTCCTAAACAATAAAACGAACCCAACGGCACCGGATCTATACGAGGTTTTGTGGAAATCTACCACTTTAATACGGTTGATTAAGCATTATTTGTTTCCTAGAATAAGAGGAATTTGGTCATTATGTTGCCATCTCTCCTCATTAGTTTATTTCCTTTTCTGTTTATTCTAGTTTATGAGGAGTTATTGTATTAATTGTATTTCTTTTCTGATGAGGATGGTTGAGTGCCTACCTCCTCTATATATTCCTTCCTTGTAACCCTATTGTTCTATATATGAGAATACAACATTTCTATTCTTTGATTTACTACATGGTATCAGTAGCAAACCGATCCTTCCCATGGCTACAGAAATAGAAACCAACATACTCAAGGAGGACAACAATGGATCCTTCTCACCTCAAGTCAACGCTTATCATGGTGTAACATTGGAGAACACCACTCATCTACCCATTACAGGACACAAACTGAATAGGAACAACTACCTTCAATGGTCACACACAGTTTTGATGTTCATCAGTGGCAAAGGAAAAGATGAATATTTTACAGGTGAAAAAGTTGCCCCAAAAACAGAAGATCCAACCTACAAAATGTATTGTATTAATGAGGAGTTATTGTATGAGGAGTTATTGTATTAATTGTATTTCTTTTCTGATGAGAATGGCTGAGTGCGTACCTCCTCTATATATTCTTTCCTTGTAACCCTATTGTTCTACATATGAGAATACAACATTTCTATTCTCTGATTTACTACATTCTTAAAGCTGTAATAACCAACGATGGCTGCAATAGCCCCTTATCAACCATTTTCTTTTTTCAATAAAATTCTCTTAAGCTAGGTTAGATCTCCTTTAAACTATTTTTGAGGTCATGTTACATATACTAATACAAAAGGTTAAACCAAAATATGTATAAAAGCATCTGATGTGTTACCTATCATTAATATTCGCTGCATCAGAACCAAGTGTCATGGAACAACAACCCATGGATTTGAGAGTCTTGACCAATTTATGGCACTTGACATCCTTCCTTAAAATATATAGAAGGTTTGAACTACGAGTATGGCTGCTCCAAAATTGGCACAGGATTTCAATGCTCTGCAAGAATAATAGTAAGCACAAGTGCTTTTAAAACTTGCACATCTATGCAAAAGGCATCACTACATGCAACCATTTTCCTCAGCTGAATTGACCATAAAAATGAAATAAAAATCTAATATAAGAATGTGTTTACAACAAATCTTAAGGGTGGAAATGGGAAAAAGATCATGTGCATTTATTCTTTTAAAAGATTATAAACAATTAAAGATATGTTTTTGAAAGATGAAATTGTGAAAGTTCTGGAACTAAAATCATTGGATAAAAGTTAAAATTGCTTCATAATAACTTACCAGAATATTTTCAAATGGGACTAAACCGTTTAAAACTAGTTCTTCATTAATTTTATTAGCCTAAGTTAATATTAAGCTTATTTAAACCCTAACAAAAGGACCTGCACTTGTCATCCCCAACTAAAGCAAATAAATAAAGCTAGATCAACAGTAAAGGCTGAGATTCATGTTGAACTCACATTGGTGGATATCTATGAACTACAACAATAATTGAAACTTATCCCACTAGGTGAGGTTGTATAGATAGATCAAATGAATCACTGAAGTTTCTCTAAATCTATTAAGAGGGGAGCAAGGTCATTTAAATGGTAAATCTTTTTTAGAAAGACTACGGAAGTTCCTATAGTTACTCTATCTTTAAGTAATTTAACTCATTTGATAAAGTCAACAAAAACAACAATAAAAGCTGAGTCTGTAAGGTACCCCTAAGTGCAAATTCCAATACCTAAATATGTAAACTAGAATACATCCCTAGCATACCAATAATTTACCTTAGGAACTTTATCTTCTTCAGATGTGCACGCTTGAACAGACTGGACAATGCATGAACTTAGGCTGGTAATTGAATTATTAAGAGAGAGTCTACAAATAGATCCTGTCAGAAGATGCCGAACCACTGGGATAACTGTATGGTTGAAGCTATCATTGAAAACCACAAGACGGGGATTGCCAGAAATAACGTTCTTGATGGATTTTATTGCATCAGCGTGGCCAGCATTACAAATAGCATTAAGGCCATCAATAACCTGTATAATGCCAAAACATAAACTAATCAATAAAATATGATAAATAGAATAGAATAGATTATATCAAAGAGGTGTTCGAAACTGACTTATAAAGAATACAGATACTCCATTGGATCTCATATATAAGCAAAAAAACTACCTCACACCCTATAAGATAAGTATTAATTGTATTCTCTAAATTGTCCTTCATAGTAACTTGTTCCATGAGAAAAGATTTATTGGAAAAACAAAATTTAAATTAATGAAAGGATGTTGTAGGAATAGTAGCATCAAATGTGGTAGAGTTAGTTAACTTTTGCTTATATTCAAGACCACAAAAGTAGACCTTTTTGTTGTTTATATTCGAGACCAGAGGAAGTAATATTTTATTTATATAAACTGATATGCAGGCACATATATGTATATTAAATGAAGAGAGAAAAACATGGCAAAAGCAAACACAATCATATGAACTCCACTTAGTAGGGCGTTGTATGTAAACTCATTCACTCCAACAATCTCATCTCCACAACACTTGAACTTGTTTGCATGATCTTCTAAAAATGAAACACTTTTTCATATTCCTTTCTGTTACAAAATAACTGTCACATTGATCATTTTACACAAATTAAAAAACAATGATAAATGAAAAAGCGAGACTAATGATTTTACCAAATTATTCTTATTAACCATTGGTGTATTTAAATATAATAGGCTTAACCATTGGTGTATTTAAATATAATAGGCTTAAATGCACTTTTGATCCCCCTATTTTGTTCCAGTTTAACTTTTGATCCCCTCATTTCAAAATTCGGGTTTTTGGTCCTCTTGTTTCACATTTTATGGAATTTTTTTGGTCCCCTTTCCGTTTTGATGATTTGGTTGTGACTTATGACATGGCATTGAGGTGTCAGTAGTAACTTGGAAAATAAAAGCCACATCAACACATTTACTATTATTAATTTATAAATAAATTTTCATAATTAAATAATGTATATAAAATTTAGAAAATGAAACCTAAATCTCCATCAACACCACCACCTTCACCACCAAGATTGTTGTCACACATCTGGAGCAACCTCCACCCCTTCGATTCCAGACTCCCAACTTTCCCTCTATGTAGTCAATAGCGGCCGTCGCGGCCGCAATTGCAGCAATGCATTGCGTTGCGGTGGCTCTGCGCTATGCGAAACGGTGTTGCGGCGCAGTTTAGGGTTGTGGGTGTAACGGCGTTCTTCACGACACAATCGCGGAGAAGATGAGGAATAAACACGAAAAAGAAGGCCACAACAGTTTTTTAAGAGCGCAAAGTCTAAAATACCCTCGATTTTAATTACAAAGTCTAAAATGTCCTCAATTTTAAGAGGGCAAAGTCTAAAATATCCCTGATTTTTATCTTTTTATCTCCAAGTAACTTTTTACTGGAATTTTCATGAGCTTTCTTCTCCAAACATTACAAGTGCAGTGCTCTCTGTTTTTGGAAACCTACAAAATTTCTTCTTACTGATCGTCCCCCAGTTCCTTTCTTTCCCGCAACTGATTCTTCTCAAGAAAGTTTCCCTTATCTCTGTGCCAATGTTCCCCTCTTCTATGCAACCATTCGTCTCCTCCCTGTTCCTTCCATCTCGTCGACCGTTATTCTGCTCTGTTTTTCAATTTGTCTGTTTCTGTGCTAACAGTCACCTATTATGGCATCACGTAGTTCTTTTCATCTTTGTAATGTTTTTCCAGACTTCAACGTAGCGGCCATACCACTACACCACTATAGTGTTTTGGGAGCCGGCTACTACTCTACGCTATCTGCTACTGACTACATAGCTTTCACTTCATCCCCAACAATAGCTACACCTCCAAAGTCCAAACTCCAAAGAATCAACAACAAAATCTCCACCACAAATTTCTAAGAAATAGACTTTTCTATTTACAAAACCAACACCTCTTGGACACTTATGGTAGTCGGCACTGACACACCTCAACTGACAGCAGCCCCTGAAGTCCTGAACAGAATATGAAAGGGGATGCCATCTAGATCTTGTGAACTCCCAACTGATACAAAATGAGCACCAGCATCGCTAACACCAGAGATAGGCAGCAACAAAAAGTTCAGCTGCACAGTGAAACATCCACACATCCAAGACAAAAGAGGCAAGAAGCAATATGGAAGAAGAAACAGTGCGCGATGGAACACGCTTTCAGATTAGGGTTCATGGAAAAAGTATCAGATTCTCAGATTTTATAAGCATTATTTAATTTTAAAAACTTATTTATAAATTAATAATAATGAATGTGCTGACGTGGCATTTTTTCCAAAATCACTATTGACACCTAAACGCCAACAGGTACTGTTCAAACGAGATCTTTCTAATCCAAAATAGCTCATCACATCCAAACAACTCTTAAGGTGTGCTCTTGTTGGAACTTTATTACTACTCGCAATAGTTACTGTAAATCATCACTTTTCATGATAGATCTTAAGATAGTATGGTACTATCACCGATTTTCACCTCCATGACAATGCTAATGCACAGGTCTGTACTTCTTTCTGGCTAACTACAAGCCATACGATTAAAAAGTTTCTCTTAACAAATTTGCACTACCATTTATTCCTTCTCTTTACTCTTCTGCTAGGACTATAGAATATAATACTTCTTATATAGAAAGATAACAACTTGCTATTACAAAGCTTCATTATACTTCTAATAGCAAAAGCATTCATTGAGGCAACAGCTCCTTCATATGCTTGATAAGTACATCCAATCCAATACCAATATATAAAGATAACACTCAGAGTTGATCATTATGTGTACAACTCTGTAGCTATACGCAAACATTTTGTGACTCACGTGTATCCCACATCAAGAATGAAACTATAAATTAAAAATTCCTAACAAGAAATTAAACAGTCTTTTATTTGGTCATGCAATTTAACTATTAATGGAAGGTCATGAAAAATTTACATAGAAAATATAAATAAAGATGTACCATAACACAAAAGCAACACAAATTAAAAAGGCACTTTGAAGCTATCCATTTGTTTCAAATATGCAGCACGTGTCCTAGAAGTCTGAAAAACTAACAGAGACAACTAAAAGAAAGCATCACAAGGTAAACAACTAAGAAATGCATACCAATTATAATATCACAAAAGCAAGACAAGGAATAAACATGAAATTAGAAGATAAAAAAAGTTTGAAATGAGCTTGCAAGTTCCTGTTTATGATGGTTGCTTGCAGTTAAAATTATTTCACCAATAATAACAATGCATAAATGTAAGATAGTAGCCAAAAGAAGAAAGACTTCTCTACATGGAACATTGGAAAGAAAACCTACCAGCATAGAGACACCAGAAATGTCAATGGCCTTCATGGAAACAAGCTCCAAGAGCCTCTCTGGAGTTGCAATGAGAAATTCCGGCTCACAACTTTTCAGACTGTTAAAGGTAAACCAAATGTTCAATAAGAAGTTGGCTACCATATAGGGTAAGCTGAGAAAACCTTACAACAAACAAGTATGTGTATACACATTCTCAAAACATTAATGCAAACGAGGATCTTGTCCTTTTAATTTTGGGAATTGCTTACTAACTCCCCAAAGAGGTAATACTTCATGGAATGTCTTTTAAAAATGTTCATTTCTTCAAACTGCAGTACTGGTACTAAAATTTTTGTCAAAACGCTATTTTGCAAACTTGCAAGGAACTCCCTCTTAGTATCTCTGTTATCATACACTGGCCAGACTTCCTACCCAAGATATTTATGCAATTCATCAAAAATTTAATAAAATTCACAGAAAATTGTATTCGGAGTTCTTATTAGAGTAATAGACATGTGCGTACAGTGTATTATGCTAGTCCCTAAGACTGATTCTAGAGAGGGAGGTAGGAATTGTGTTAAGTTTTTGTGGCCACCTTTGGGACGGGGGATGGCACACCTCAAAGATCCGCATGTGCTTGAATTCAGATATTAAACTTGATTGGACGAATTTGTGTGACTGTAACAACCCGCATACAGTGTATATATATTAGTGTTAGTATTAATTACGAAATATAAAATCTCAAATACATAATAATACTAAAACAGTTTCTAGTTCCATGCAAAAGTTATTCCTTTTGCTTCAACAAATGGGACACCAGAGGAGTGCCTTTTGATGAATGGTTATCTTTTCTTGGACAAGGTAAACCTTTAATTCAAGGACAATGTAAACCCTCTTTGTGGGGGAGGGTATTGTTATTGTTAAGCACCACGCAACAGGATGACAACGTAATGAAAAAACAGAGAAATTGGCAAGCTTTGCTTAGTTCATTTCTATTCCTGCTATTATTTCATTTTAGAGTATTCTAGTATCTTTTAGCAGGATAACTTGTCATCAACTGATGTATCCCCTTACTCTGTTTCTTTAACAAAATTTCATCTTCTCTTAAAGAAAGCAAACACGTGTACAAATCAAAACACCTTCTAGATGCACTGCATCAGCTCTCACATAAAAACATGCAAGATACACATCAATTCAAAACAAAAAGAATGTCTATGATTTGTGTAAGACTTGTGACAATAACGTTTCATACTTCAACAATCAAAGATTCAATGAAGTAAATCACAAATATACAAGAGTAATTTCATCAATCCAATGTTAAAGTGGCTAGTGTTTAGGCACAAACCAGAAAATACTACAGATATTGTAATACAGAAAGGCTTAAAAAAGGACAATCTAAGGGGTACTTATCAGTGAACTTGAATAAAAAACCAACGACATGCATTGCCGAAAAATGATCAGTATAAAAAAATTCCTATGCTCCAAGATGAATACCTACTGTAATATCAATATGTTAAACAATGGAAAACAAAAGATAAATTTAAACAGTTACCCTTGAATCTGATGATCTAAGGAAGCACCAGGATGAATACTCACTGTATGTATTCCTAAAGATTTCAAAGGCTTGCATACTGTTCGAACCTGTGTATCAATTTTAAGGTTCCCAAAAACAAACAAAATTAGTAAAATTTCCTTCCCTTTATTGCTATTTCCTTTTATTAAATCATTAAATGACTACATTCATAAATCTTTTCCTTTATAGATATTTGAGGTTAATAGGAGAATGAAATGCAATGGCGTTCAATATATAAAATAAATTTAATTCAGAATCTCTTTAAACAAAGTCATGTTTCAAAGCAAACAAAACTAAATCATAACAATAACATCAAATTTAAGGACAAATGGAATCCCGTTACTCAACTTCATTTTGAGAATAAAATGGCAGGGCACAGTGTTGGGTGCATGTTTCGGCATAGTGATTTATATCTAAGATTTTAAAAAGTAAAAGGACTGGCGATGAAATTGTAAGCATGTTAAGGAATTTTATCTAACCTGGCCAGCTTTTTTTTCAGAAGGAACCAGAAACAAAAGAAAGGGAGAGTCTAATGATATGCCTTGTTTCTCTTTTCTAACAAAATCATCAGCTGCCCCAGAAATCATCCATGCAATTTGCTCGGTAGTAGCAAAGGTTCCGCTGGTCTCCATCAAATCTTTACCAGTAGAAAAACCCTTTGAAAATTTTAATCCCCACGAGTTTAAAAAGAAAGAGTTACCCTCTCCATCAGTGTAGGCATCACCATGTCGCAGTGCATTTTCAATTGCACTCAGACACCAAAAAACAAATTTGGAAGGGAAGTCTGAAATTTCATCATCATGCTTTTGTTGATCACAGCAAAGTTCAGCCATCTGATTCACAGTGACAGCCTCATTTCGTGTTAGTTGTTTCGATTTCGACGAGATACTTCCACCAACTGTAGGTTTCTTGCTGGGTGCAGTCTTCTCTTTAACAGAAGCTGTCTTCTCTTTTTGGGAAGGTGTCTTCTTTTCAGGATCCTTCTTTTTAAATTCCGCTTTCCCGTGTCTATCATTGAATGGATCATCTAGAGTAGGTAAACTAAAGCACATTCCCTGTATCATCATGAAAAAAGTTATTTATGCATTTCTTCTACTACTATAGAATATATCACAGTGAATACAACTCTTACTCTACACACACTTATGACAACAACATCACCAATGATTTCTTAACATGTTCAACTAAGAAAACAAAACACACAAAAGTTTACAACTCAATGATTTTAACCAGCAGCGTTGCTTATATCATCCGAAAACCAAATTTATCCTTAAGAATCAGAAATTGTCATCAAACAGGCATCAGCAATAACTGATTAAAAATTGGTACTTCCGTTCCCAATAGCTTAACTAAACTAAGATACATAGATTATTAACCTCCCAATAGCAACTGAAGATTCTATTAACATGAAACTTCAATGGTTTGGTCTAGTGGTAAAAATACATGCATTGGATCCGTAGCTTGCAGGTTTGATCCCCGCTAGTGTCAATGCAGGGAGGCAAATGTAAATCTCTTTGGAAGTGTTTGGTGAACCCTAAGGTCTTCCCTACCTTGGATTGGGGCATCATCTCTCACCCTAAATTTTTTGTATAAAAAAAAGTAAAAATCTATTAACATGAGGTACTACGTTAATTATTGCTAGTGTCTTAACATGTATTTCCATCCATATTGTTTCTATTCTGTGAATAAATTTTAATCTTTATGACAAAGAGACCTTATTTTCAAAGATTTTTTAAGAAAAGGGAAAATATGTCTGAAGCAAATAAATAACGAAAACAGTTTAATGAACAAAGCAAACTACAGAAACAGTAAAAAGAAAAGGAAACAAAAATCATTGTTATGAAATCAATTAGAAATGGGATTAATGGTGGTGAAATGATAAATAAATAAAAGGAAGAAATAGAACCTCGCAAATGCGGCGTTTGCCGGCCTTACGGCGCTTCTTGGCGGCGATAACAGCGGAAACCTTAGCAGAGACGGCTGAGGAGTCATTCTTGCTGTTTTGTCTTTTTCTAAGTTTTTTGTTCTTCTTTCTCATGACAGAGTCATCACCCTTGGCCATTGCTGCAATGGGAGTATGTTATGAAATGGAACTGAGGTTGAGGTTTTTGTTTGTCTTCTATTCTATTGCGGCGCTTTACAATTGTCCACTATCTTCGCTTTACCTTCTGCTTCGTTTCGATAATTTTTAAACAAAAATATCATTTTTCCAATTATTTGTACCTACTTCATTGTCTTTAAACCGTCTTACAGAAAACTCTGAAATCTTACAATAAAACCCAACCACGTTAAAATGTGACCCAGAGAAATTTAGGGTTCCAACTCAGATGGATAAATAAATATTTGATATTATATTTTCACCGAATAATTAATTTCATTTGTTAATGTTATCAATTTTTTTTAAATAAACTAAATTTATATTTATTTCAAAAAATATATTTAAACTCATTTAGTTATTTACAGTGTCTAAAATATATTTATTGTAGTTTATTTTTATGTATTACTTATACAATGTTCATCTCTTGTTTTCTTATTTAAAAGTCTCTTCTTCGGACTTATATGAGATTGGTTCTATATATTATTATTTTACAGCTTATTTATTGAAAATTTTGCTCACAATAAAATAAAAAGAAAATATATAAATTAAAAATGATTAATTGTTATTCAATTTTGTATATTAATTATATTTTTATTTCAATTGTGGATTTATTATTAATTATTAATAATAAAGCATTAATAGTATATAACGTTAATTAATTATAAGAATATCTTTAATTGCAAGATATGTGAGATCTGTAGGGATTATTTTTTCAAATAAAAAGGTAATGAAACCGATTGGAGGTCTGATGTTGACGAACACATCTCGTTCAGTGCACTTGATCTATCTGTTGTTACATGAGGATTGGTTGACCCCAAATAAATTTAGTTGGGACTCTATTGTTCTTGCATGTTTATTTCATGAAATAGATCGAGCAACTAATTCCAATCATGTTGACATTAGAGGGTGTTTGTTACTACTATAGTCATGACCACTTGTACTAAGGTTTGTTAATGAATTTACTTTTGAAATTTATAAACTTATACGATCTATAACTACAACTATTTTTTAAAAATATATCAAGTGGTTTCATTTTATCACCACAACTAAATGTGTACAAATTTTGTAGTAGAATTAAGGATGTTGTCACTTCTGTGTTGAATTCGTTGGGAGAGATCTATGCATCAGGTTACTCAAACGTGTATAAGGAAGCTCTACTAGTTGAGCAACATTTTACTATCCTGATTGATAATACATCATGTTCAACACAATATTACTCTCCTCCAACTACAGAGTTTGAGCCTCATCCATCTCCTGCACAACAATTTATTGGATATACACCATATGATATATTGTATGTACCACCACCAAATCATGCACCACAACAACGCTTCTACAAGAAATATGTTTCAAAGTTACACACATTCACCACTTTACTTTAACAAGGTTTCATAGGATATATGCCTTATTGTAGTTTTCAAAATCTCATTCTACTTCAGTTGTTTTTGAATCATCATCACCATCCATGTTCAAGACAACTTTTTCAGCATCATTTTCTACATACCATCATCCATTGGGAGATCATCCCCCACTTTATGTTTCTGCCAATTTCTTCTTCTATCCACTACGATATGATCCAATCACCGTTTCTTTTCTTCTGTCTAATCTTATACATAATATATATAACTATGAAACGCTTTTTTTTTTATATAAATTATGTCTTATTCTTTATTTTGTTGGTTATGATAATTTTCTCTTTTGTAAGTAAAAATTTTTGTGCCACTAATTTTATGGCTAATCACAATTTTTTTTCTAACATTTTTTGTGATTATGTTTCAGTGGAGAACTCACAAATAGAGAATAATACCTACAATCAAATTAGAGTGTTGTCATGTTGAAAGGGAGATGAGTATACATGGAAAATTAAGTAGAGAAGATTTGTATCTTGTTAAAAAATGAGTAGGAGAGGTTTGTGATGGATTGTGACTAATATTTTAATAGAGCACAAACGATCTTAAATTGTAAAAAAAAAGGTGTTAGTCATTCAAAATATTAAGTAAGGGAGATTTGTGTTGAATTAAAAAACAGAGGGGGTGTGACTGAGATTCTAATAAACCTTAGGAGAGGTTCTTGTAAATTTTCCTTAATAAAATTATGTTTTAAATTTGTGGCTTAACGAATATGACATTAAAAAAATAGAGGACCATGTACTACTTTTCAAAACAATCAAATTTAATAACCAATAATTAAATAAGTATTTTTTATTTAAAACAAAAACCAAAGTAAATATGGGGTACTCAAAACTCTTGATTTTGCTGACTTTGGAACATGTGTTGACTGCATTAAGGGAAAGTATACCAATATGTCAAAGAAAGGCGCCAATAGGAGTTCAAACATATTAGAAATAATTCATACAAACATATGTTGTCTAGACATGGATACACATGGTCAAATCACTACGTCAAAAATGACCTTTTACAGCGCGCATTTTAAAGCGCTTAATAACTAAAGACATTGTTGTATAATATTTTAAAATTAACGGAGGATACAACAGTGCTTTAATGACAAGCGCTTTAGAAAAAGCGATGTTGTAGGGTCATGAAGGGTTTAAGATTTACAGAAAAGCGCTGTTAGGTCATAGCGATTTCACATAATGTTTACAGCGCTTTTAGAGCGCTTCGCGTAAAAGCACTCTAAAATATAGCACTCTCATATAATGTTTACAACGCTTTTTAGAGCGCTTGTAATAAAAGCGCTGTAAAATATAGCGCTCTCACACTATATTTACAGCGCTTTTAATAGCGTTTTGTATAAAAGCGTTGTAAACTCTGTAAATGTTTTAAAATTTAATTTTTAAAAGCCTTTTACAACACTTTTGGATATAAGCACTGTAACATATAGCACTCCCACACTATATTTACAGCGCTTTGTATATAAGCACAGTAAATGTTTTGAAATTTAATTTTTAAAAGCCTTTTACAGCGCTTATGGACAAAAGCGCTATAAAATTACAAGTTCAGTTCAAATTATATATACTTGATAAATAAATAAATAAATAAATAAAAACATATTTTATATGTTCTCTTCGTTCGAACTCTATTACGAACCTTCCTCTCATCTACTTTGCGCCAATTTCTACTGAGTGATTGTTGTCTCAGGTACTGTATTTATTAATTTGTTGTTGTCTCTAAAATTGATAAATTGTTACCTAATAAATTATATAAAATGTTAGATGATAAATCTGTTCTGTTTTGAAATTTGTTCGATATGTTCTGTTTTGAAATTAGACTTGTATGCATGACCTTGGACCTTGGTTTCCATTTTCCAATATTAGACTATATATGCTATAGATTGGTATGATGTTATAGATTGATAAATTTGTGTAACACTGCATTCATATATACTGCATTCATAAATTATTACATGATATAGATTGGTAAATTTGTGTAACACTGCATTCATAAATTCTTACATGATAAATCATATAAAATATGTTCTGTTATGTTTTGAAGTTAGACTTGTATGCATATATACTATAGATTGGTGTAATGTTATAGATTGATAAATTTGTGTAACACTGCATTCATATAGGTCATATAAAATGGACCGGAAATGGATGTCTGTCAATCGATTGTCAAAAGAGTATGAAAATGGAGTGAAGGAGTTTGTTGAATTTGCAGTGAAGAATGCAAAAGACCCAAATCGAATCATTTGTCCTTATTTAAAATGTTGCTTTGGAAAACGTGTTAGAGCATATGAATTGGAAGGACATTTAGTATTGCATGAAATTGATCAAAGCTATACATGTTGGAGAAGACATGGTGAGAAAAAAAAAGGAACACTTATTTTGAGTATGATGCGACATATGCTTCAAATGATTTCGACACGTGCATAGATACATATGAGCGGGACCGAGTTGAGGAGATTGCAAAAGTAGTTGAAGAAGATCTTCGGGATTGTCCTAAAATGTTTGAGAGTTTGTTGAGTGATGCAGAGAAACCATTATATAATAGTTGTACTAAATTCACAAGACTTTCGGAGTTATTAAAGTTGTACAACTTAAAAGCGAGTAATTGATGGTCTAATAAAAGCTTTATAGAATTATTAACACTCCTAAAAGATATGTTGCCAGATGATAATGAACATCCTAGTCGAACCTACGAGGCTAAACGAATTTTGTGCTCTATTGGCATAAGTTATGAAAGGATTCATGCGTATCCTAACGATTGCATTTTATTTCGAAATGATACGAATTACTAAAGGCGTGTCCAAAATTAAATGTCTCTCGATATAAGAAGAAAGAATCTACTCCATCAAAAGTCATGTGGTATTTTCCTATAATACCAAGATTTAGGCGCATCTATCGTAGTGAAGAAGATTCAAAACACTTGACATGGGATGCAGATGAAAGAATTAGAGATGGAAAGTTACAACACCTTGTAGATTCTCCACAATGCGCAAAAATTGATCACGGGTATCCTGATTTCGGTAGAGAGTCAAGAAATTTACGACTTGCACTTTCTACTGATGGAATGAATCCACATGGTCTTCAAAGCATATCACACAACACGTGGCATGTGATTTTGTTGATTTATAACATACCTCCATGGTTATGTATGAAGCGTAAGTTTATGATGTTGTCTCTGTTAATTTCTAGACCCAAACAACCGGGGAATGATATCGACGTATATTTGGCTCCTTTAATTGAAGATTTAAAAAATATGTGGGAGACAGGTGTGGAAGTTTATGATGAGTGTAAGAAAGAATGTTTCAATTTGAGGGCTATGTTGTTCGGCACAATTAATGATTTTCCAGCATATGGTAATTTATTAGGATATAGCATTAAAGGTCAGTGTGCATGTCCTATATGTGAAGAGAGTACAGATTAGATGCAGTTGAAACATTGTAAGAAGAACGTCTTTCTTGGACATCGTAGATTTTTACCTTTTATTCATCATTATTGTGGGTGGATAAATGCATTCAATGGAATATCAGAGGAAGGTACTGCTCCAAAAGCATCGACTGGATATCAAATATTGGAAAAAGTACAAGGTTTGACCAATAAATTTGGCAAACCATTTGCGGGAGAGCTTGTCAAAACTGGGTGGAAGAAAAAGTGAATTTTCTTTAAATTGTCATATTGGAAGTCAATGTATATAAGACATTTTCTCGATGTGATGCATATTGAAAAAAATATATTTGATAGTGTTATTGGTACGTTACTCAGTGTTCCAGGAAAGTCTAAGGATGACATCAATGCAAGATTGGATTTGGTCGATATGAGAATAAGAAATGAATTGGGTCCCGTAAAGAAAGAAAATCGCACATATCTACCTCCAGCCACTCATACTCTATCTAGAAATGAATTGGCTACATGGGATGATTCTGATGAATCTTCTGAAGATGAACATGCAGATTTGGCTATGATGGCTCACACCAACTCTAGATCCAACACAGAATATGATTCTGGAAGAGAATCAGAAGATGATGAAACTGAGGTATATTTTGAATTCACTCGATCTGATTTGATTACTGCTTTGAATGATTTTTTAAACAGTAATTACAAATTATCTTTAAAACTGAAAACTCTTAAGAAAGAAAATACAAATCTAACATAAGAAGTTAATGTTTTAAAGAATCAGATTGCAGAATTTAAAATAGAATGTGTCATTCTTGAAACTGATATTAGAGAATTGAAAACAGAGAATGTATGTTTGAAAAACAGTTTTGTTGAACTTAAATTTGAAAAATAATCATAATTCAACAGCAATTGAAAATACCACAAGTAATTTTGATATGCATGAACAAGTTCTTTAAGAATTTCTTGATAGTGGTATGGAAAGAAGCAAATATGCTTGTATGATTTATGGAGTCAGTAGGAACGAAAATAGAGGTATAGGATTTGAAGAAACAATAATTTCCTTTGATATAGTGTGTATTGGTTGTTACAAGAAAGATCATTCCAAAATGTTTTGTCCTATGCTAAATACAAGGAAAAACAAGAAACTTTTCAAGACTAACAAACCTGGACCCAACTAGATTTGGGTACCAAAAGATAATATGTTGCAGATGTTCTAAGCAACCAAATTGAAACACTAGTCATGGTGCCTGGTCAATGGATGCTTGCAATATATGAAGGGAAAAAGGTTTATGTTCCAACATCTACCAAGTAGAAGCAAAGTAACTCTGGTGGAAGAAGAACTGGTAAATACAATGCCTATCAGAACCAAAACCATAGGAGGAACAGGAAATACCAAAACAGACAGAGAAATCACACATATCAACAAAACTGGAACTACCAAAGGAATCAGAATTATCATCAGTTCTAGAACTATTAGAGAAACCTAATATATCAACAAAAAGAGAAGTGTCAGTATTTGAAGAGTTCTTCAAACACTCCAGTAAAATTCATCAAGACTACAAACTAGGAAGGGAATTCAAATTCCTTCATCCAAACCATCTAATCACAAAACATATAGATTCAGAATCTGAAAATCAGAAACAAGAGGATTTTCTGAGTAAAACTGAAACTGTTAACATAGAGGTTACATCTTGCTGTAAATACTATTATTGTTTGATATTTATGTTTAATGTGAAAAAAAGAAGCTTGATCTTAAAAATCAAAGCTAGATAAGTATTCTACAGGTTTTCAAACTGTCAGAGGAACCAAGTGATTCATGTGATGTGAACACTACAATAGAAACAGTATTTCAGTGGTTTCAAAAACAAGCAGAAACCACCAGAAGCATGATTAATGGTTTGGCTGTATTGAGTTCATTTTTAAATTATTTGATTTGTATTATGTTATATGACAGAAGCAAGATGAAGCTGATGCAGGTTAACCAGAACTAGAGGAAACCGATGTTGGTTTACCAGAACCAGAGGAAACCGAAGCTAGTTTACCAGAACTAGAGGAAACCAAAGCTGGTTTACTAGAACTAGAGGAAATCGATGCAGGTTTACTAGAACCAGAAGCTGATACAGATCTACCGGAACTAGAAGCTGATGTAGACAAACCAAGAGAGCTTGAAAAGATGGAAGATGAAAGAAGAACCTGACAAATCTTCAAAGGATGAATGTGAAGATAAGTCAGAAGAAAGATGGATGGAAGTACAAATCTTCACATCCCGAAATGCTAATCATTGGGAGTGCAAGTGATCTCTTAAGGATCAAATCATCACTTAAAGAAATCAGTTTGTTTGGCTTACTCTCATCTATTGAGTCTAATTTTGTTGATAAAGCACTGAGGGAAGATGGATGGATTCTTGCCATGTAAGAAGAGTTAAACGAATTTGAAAGGAATAATGTTTGGGATCTAGTTCCAAGACCAGAAAAGAACATTATTGGAACCAAGTGGTTTTTAGAAACAAGCTGAATGAAAAAGGAGAAGTTGTCAGAAACAAGGCACGACTTGTTGCACAAGGCTACAATCAGCAAGAAGATATTGACTACACTGAGACTTTTGCTCCAGTGGCCATAATTTTCTAAACTGATGCAGCAGGAATTTCAAATGAGCATGATGGGAGAACTTAAGTTCTTCCTAGGAATACAAATTCAGCAAAGTCAAAAAGGTATATGCATTCATCAATCAAAATATACAAAAGAACTTCTCAAAAAGTTTAAGATGAGTGAATGCAAATATATGGCTACTCCAATGCACCATACTTGCTCACTTGAAAAGGATGACTCAGGACAAAAAGTTGATAAAAAATCCTACAGAGGAATGATAGGATCTCTACTCTATCTCACTGCTTCGAGACCTGATATCAAATTTAGTGTATGCGTATGTGCTAGATTCCAGTCAAATCTTAGGAAATCGCATTTAATTACCGTTAAGAGAATCCTTAGATACCTAAAAGGCACTACCAACCTCATCTTGTTCTACAAGAAAACTCCTACACTGAGTGGATACTATGACTCTGATAAACTCGAAAGAAAGAGTACAAGTGAAAACTGCACATTCTTAGGAGAAAATTTAATATCATGGACAAGCAAGAGACAAAGCACCATTGCCATGTCAACAGCAGAAGCTAAATACATTTAAACAGCCTGATGCAGCTCCCAACTCATTTAGATGAAACATCAGCTGGAAGACTACAAAATCATGGAGACAACACTTCAGCCATCAACCTAACCAAAACCCATATCCTACATTCTACCATATCCCACATAGAGATCAAACACCACTTCATCAGAGATTATGTTCAAAAAAGGGTACTTAACATTCAATTTGTAGACACTGATCATCAATGGGCTGACATATTCATTAAACCACTACCTGAAGATAGATTTGAATTCATCAAGTAGAACCTTAATCTTATCTTCATCCCTAACCTAATAGCTTAGTTTAATTTTTTTGTATGTTATTTTATTTTTCGTGTACTTTTATAATTAAAAAAAAAAGAGTCAGAAAAAAAAACAGATGATCTCTTTTCTTCATTCAATCCTTTTTGTTTGATGACAAAGGGGGAAAAGATGTAAGTAATATTTGATAAAATATCTTAGGGAAAAGATGATATATTTGAAAGGAGGAGAAGATGATGTATGATGTATTTGATATGATATCTGGGCATTAGACTTAGGGGGAGAAAATATAAAATGAAGCTTAAAATGAAGCTTAGTCTTAGGGGGAGTCAAAGTCAAAAGAAAGAAAAAGTATTATAAAAAATACATTGTTTGTCATCAACAAAAAGAGGGAGATTGTTGGAACCAAGTTGGTTCTTGCAATTAAAGTTTTGATGTTAACAAATGTATTTTATGAAAATAACATATTTGACTTAGAAGACGAATGAAAAATGTCACCAGAAGAATAGATTAGAGGATGACGTCACCGGAGGATGTCACCAGAAAATGACATCACCAGAAGCAGAAATCAGAGGATGATGTCGCCAGACGATGTTATCAGAGGATGATCACTAGACGTTTGTCAACAGAGGATATCATCAGATGAATCTGTCAGAGAAAAATGCTCAAAACATAATTGGAGCACAAGACTCGAGAAACAGAATTTAGCTAAAAATATGCTCAAAACAGAATATGAGAAAAATGCTCAAAACAGAATTGGAGCAAAAGACTCGAGAAATAGAATCTAGCTAAAAGTATGCTCAAAACAGAAGCGGAGCAAAATGCTCAAAACAAATTAATCGAAATACACTCCAGAAGTAAAGCATCAGTGAGCAAAAGACTCAAAACTGAATTTGAGCAAACTACTCCAGAATATTCTCAAAACAGATTAATCCAAATACACTCCAGAAGTAAAGCATCAAAGAAGTCCTAAAGTTCAACTATAAATAGAGACTTAATGTTGAATATTAGAGCATCGAAAACTACAAGAACTCAAGCTTAAAATTGAACGTTATCTGAGAGTTCAAAAGAGAGAAACACAAATGCGCAAGAGCAATATTTTCTAAGTGTTTTCGAGAGAGAAATTTAGTGCAATAATCAGCTTTCCAGAAGCAACAAAAGAATGCAAGAATAAGTGCATCAATCAGCTTTCCAGAAGCAACAAAAGAGTGCAAGAATCAGTGCAACAAACAGCTTTCCAAAAGCAACATTGCAAAGTTCCATACCTTTATTATATAACCCGATAGTGGTGTATATTCCTTCTTCAATCTGGGGTTGTCAGATTGGTAGGAGAAGACTTGACTTATAGAGTCAAGGTGTTGTTATCGTTCCTCAAAAGTCTGGGGTTGTTAGGCTGTTTGAGAAGACTTAGCTTGTTTAGTCAAGGTGTTGTTGTTCCTCAAAAGTCTGGGGTTGTCAGGCTGTTTGAGAAGACTTGGCTGGTATAGTCAAGGTGTTGTTGTTCCTCAAAAGTCTGGGGTTGTTAGGCTGTTTGGGAAGACTGGCTTGTAGGGTCAGTGGTGTTGTTATTTTAAAGGAGTTTGAATTAGTGAAAAGGCCTTCTGGAGGAAGGGACTGGACGTAGCCTTCTGTGTTATGTTATTATCATCCGCTGCTGAAGCTGATTAGTTATCTATCGAATAATTCACATTAACATTCAACAAAACAGCAAAAGTAATCAAGTTTGACAAACACAATTCAACCCCGCTTCTCGTGTTTGCGCTTCAGTAATGATTTGTACTCATCGTGTAATTTATACTAATTTCATGTAACTTGACCTGTCAGAACTGAGTATTTGATTTTATGCTTATACTGATTTTCTTCCAGAACTTGAACTGATCATGTAATTTAGCATTGATATACAGGCATTGGTATACTGATTTTCTGCCAGAACTTGAACTCATCATATAATTTTTTAATTATATTATTTAATTATTTTAGAGATGACAATTTGATAAATTTTTTAATTATAATATGAAGACATCACATAAGTTGATATGCACAATTTGATAAACAAAATTTTAGAGATGACAATTGGTATCCATGAGTATGGATATTATCTCACATTATAAAATGATATACATATTATTCTAAGGCTTTTAAAAATTCAATTTCAAAACATTTACAGCTCTTTGGTCCATAAGCGCTGTAGAAGGCTTTTAAAAAATAAATTACAATTACAAAACAAAACATTTACAGCGCGTTTGCCCATAAGTGTTGTAAAAGACTTTTAAAAAATAAATTACAATAGACAAAACTGAACATTTACAGCTCTTTTGCCCATAAGCGCTGTAAAAGGCTTTTAAAAAATAAATTACAATAGACAAAACAGTTACATCGCTTTTTCCCAAAAGCGCTGTAAAAGGCTTTTAAAAAATACATTACAATAGACAAAACATTTACAACGCTTATGAGAAAAAGTGTTGTAAAATTATTTTAAAAAATAAATTACAAGTACAAAACAGTTACAACGCTTATAGGAAAAAGCGCTGTAAAATGCTCATATAGCGCCTTTTATATAGTGTATCTATAAGCGCTGTAAAAGACTATGTTAGGCGCTTTTTATATAGTCATTTAACGCGCTTTTTGGAAGAGCGCTGTAATAGGTTAAGTCTTTTAAAGCGCTCTTTGGAAAAGCGCTATAAAAGGGTGTTTTAAAATATTATGAAACTGATAATAAGAAACCGCCTCTTCATTTTCTTCTTCATTATGTATTCTCATCCCTACGAACTTGGCAGTGTGAAACCCTTATCCATTACGTACTCTCCATCTTCATTACTCTCTATACGAACCCTTCTCCCTAGTGCGAACCCTACTGTCCATATTCATTACGTACTCTCTGTTTTCATTACGTACTCTCCATTTTCACTATGTATACTATCCCTACGAACCATAAAGGTTTTTAAGGCGCTTTTTATTCAGTTTTTTAAAGCGCTATGTGGAACCCTAATATTGTATTTCTACTTGTATTTCTGCGACGTCGTAACCCTTAACTACAGGTATTGTTATTAATATCTTGTTGTCACTAAACTTATAGCGCATGTTGTATTTATTCAATCTGTTATTGTCACTAAACTGCATGTTGAACTTATACTGCATGTTGAACTTATATATATTGTGTGAAATGTGTAGATAAATGGACTCCAACAACAATTTAGGTCGTCAAAACGATGAAGTTGTAAACACTAACGTTGTAAACAATGAAGTTTTCAATGCTAAAGGCTATGAAAATGAAGTGAAGCATGGGGCAACTATAATGCAAAAAGTAATAAAAGCAAGAAGTACTGGAATAAAATTTGAGGTATATATACTATACTTTTTTTTAGATTTTCTTTTTTTTCTTTTTTGAAAGCAAACACTTACACTCTATGAGTTTATTAGGTGGGATGGAATGAAAGTGGTCAGCCGCTTGAGCCCAACAGTTCAATGATGGTAAGCTACATCAGTGCTTTTGCCCGCCAAAATATCCAATAACAATCGATAACTAGAGAGACAAAGCTTTGAAGGATGCTAAAGACATATTTTGGAGTGATGTACAAGTAACGTTTTTACTCCGTTTTTTTGTTACTTATAATTTTTTCCATTGTAATACTTTTATTCAAACTCTTTATTTATTTGGTTTGCAGAGCGCTTTTCACATCGAACATATGCAGAAAAATTATGTGCTTAGAGTTGCTGGTAAAATTCACAGAGGATTTAGATCTCATATGTCGAATTGTTACTTAAGAGACAAATGTGGAAATTTGAATGTTGAAGCTCAAAACATTTATAAACACTACATAACAACTGAAGAGTAGAGCTCTTTTGTAGCTAAACGTTCAAACCCCGCATTTGTGGTTATATTTATTTTATTAGCATGTGTGTTTTATTCATATTTTATTTTTTTACAATATTGTTATTTTTTTAATTTATATATAGAATATAAGTACAACAAATCAGGAGCGAGCAAAGAACCCAATGCATCCATACAAAAGATCGCGTATAGGGTATGCGCATTTAGAGCAAAAAATTGTAAGTAAACATCACCTTTATACATTGTGGTAGATTATAAACTATAATTTCTAACTAATATTTTGTTTATGTCTTATCGAAAAATTGCAAGAGACGAAATCCGATCAACCGTTGGATCGTCACATCTTGTGGAAGGAGGCTCGCGTTAATAAAGATTGAATAGTGGATAAGGAAAATGTTCAACAAGTTGTCCAACAATGTTTAAGTATACTATCACTTTAATATTTTTTTAATATTGTCTTTTAAAAATGATATTGAACTTATCTTTTTAATACTACATGTATTTTAGGAAAATTTGGAACAATGTCTTGAAAATCATGACGAGAATAAAGAAGTTAGCTGCAGGGACATTCTCGGCAAGGTGTTCAATGTTTCTGAATATTATGGCCGTGTGAGGGGTAAGGGATTTGGCGTGACTCCCAAAAGTTATTTTTCACATGAGAAGCGTCCAAATCCCTCGAATGATCAAGTATTAGAAGCACTGAAAACCCTATCGGAGCAAGTTGCATACTTGATTAAAAAGGATAAGGAAAAGCAACTTCAACGTGAAATGCAAATAGACAGTGAAGATGGAAGTTGCAACATTGCTCATAAAAGTCTCCCGAAGGTAATTAATTACTTAACAAAATAAGAAATTCATTCAACCTAATTGTTTCACATACTTATGTATATTAACCATTGATTTAATTTAGGGTGTTTCACGTTGTTGCCTATACTTGTCTTCCCCTACCCGTCGCATGGTTGGGAAAGGAACATGGTACAATACATTGGGAGATATATTGCACAACAATCCCGTCCACGTCGGCCATGTTAAAGTGTCACATGTGGTAGCTTTAGAACCACTTGCACCGTTGCATATTCCCGACAACGACGGAGATATGAAACTTTTGGGAGAAGCAATAGGTAGCTATGTAGCATGGCTAAAATGTCTTGTTAACACTTATCAGGAGGTATGTTTTAATTTCTATGTATGTTTAGCTGTATGATTATGATTGATTATGTTTAATTGCTGATTTTTCCACTTTTATATTTCACATTTATTTAGATTGTTGCTAAAGGGAATGATAAGATCCCTTGCAGCGAGTCTGTCACTTCACCAGAAAAGGCACCAGAAAATGTTTGACATATACCTCAATCATGTATATGAAATGATTAGCTTACTATAATAACTAACAAACTGATCAACCTCATTTTTTTCAGATTCAACCAAAAAATAAACCCGCTGCACCGCAGGTGCAGATCTGTTGTAAAAATAAATCTTCCAAAATGCAAAAACTAGATCGAGGAAAATCAGTTGTTGCTCATAAAATAAGTCAACCACGCCTTGGTCGATTTGGGTCGTTTCTTGACACAACAACAAAGATGAATATGGAGGGCAACAATGATACACATATGATAAACATGGAATAAGGTATATTCTGAGAAGAGTATTTAGACATACTTGGCAAATAGCAAATATATGAACTTCTCGATCATAAAGAGCTGAGTGCTACTGTCATCAGCATATACATCAGGTAATATAAATACTTTATTTAAGATAAAAATTACTTTTTAATTGCATCACTGCCACATGTAATTTATTGATAATTAATCTAATTTTATATTTTCATTGAAGGTTTTTGTATGACAAGTTGGTGTGCACGTGAAAATTGTCAAGTAGATTTTCATTCTTATCTCTGCATAAACTATCCATGTTTAAACTTGATCTAGTTAATGTAAAAAACTATGTAGTTGATATACTTATAGAAAATAAAGAGAATGACAAACTGTTTCTAGCACCATACAATTCAGGGTACGTAATTAGATACTTTATCTATATCTTTTTTAATTTATGATATTATGAGTTGTGTAAACAAATTTGCCAACCAAATTTTTGTTGTTGTAGACAACATTGGGTGTTGTTTGCCATAAATGCGACTTCTGAAATTGTATATTATTTAGACCCATTGCACGGTCATTTCAACAATCACCCTGATATAAAGTACATCTTCGACACGTAAGTAATATTCATTTATTTCTTACATATATAAATAATGTATTTGGTCATTTAATAATAATCACATTTATTTGATAGTTCTCTGCAAGTTTTCCGCGCTCAAAGGGGCGCTTCAATGTCGAAGAATAAGTCAAACAACATCACATGACTTCCAATAAAGGTTTGAAATTTTTGTTATAGAACTTAATTATATGCCTTTAAATTTTCATTTACAATCAATGCAAAAATATTTATTGGCGTACATGTTTTATTTTATAGTGTCCGCGTCAAACTAACAACATAGACTGCGGATACTATATAATGAGGTTCATGAAGGAGATTGTTGATCTGAATCAACATATAATTCCAGAACCGGTACATTATTTTCATTATGTTTTGATTTTCATTATATTTTGATAATAATGCCATAAAAAAGACAACGCTTTTTTAAAAAATGCCATAAAAAATCATTTTACAGAGCTTTTTTAAACAGAGCTTTTTTAAACGTTTTACAGCACTTTTTTGAACAAGCGCTGTAAAACTAGTATAACAATATGGACCTATTACAACGCTTATTTGAAAAAGCGTTGTAAACATAGTAATAAGAAGCCTTTTACATATGGACCTATTACAACGCTTTTTCAAAAAAGCGTTGTAAACATAGTATAAGAAGCGCACTTTATATATGTACCTATTACAACACTTTTTTGAAAAAATGTTGTAAATCTAGTATAAGAAGCGCGCTTTATATATGTACCTATTACAGCGCTTTTTTGAAAAAGTGCTGCAAACATAGTATAAGAAGCGCGCTTTATATATGAACCTATTACAGCGCTTGTTTTATTTTCAATAGCGCTGTTGTATCCTTTTCCAGCACTAGATACTAGAGTGCTTAAAAGCGTTGTAAAGGGCTTAAAAAAGTGCTTTAAAATGATCTTTTTGGCGTAGTGAATATATTTTATCACCTTTATAGATGATTACTCACGATATATGAATGTTTATTTGGTTCATAATAAAAATGAATCGTTGAATGCCTTCAAAGTATTTAAGGCTGAAGTTGAGAACCAGTGTAGAAAGAAAATAAAAATAGTGAGATTAGATCGAGGTAGTGAATACTATGGACAAGCACCCAATCCATTTGCTAAGTTTCTTAAAGAACATGGGATTGTTGCCCAATACACTATGTCTGGTTCTTCGAACCAAAATGGTGTTGTAGAAATAAGAAACCAAACATTATTGGATATGGTGTAGAGTATGCTTAATAACTCCAATCTTCCAAAATCCTTGTGGAATAAAGCAATAGAGATAGATGTGTATATTTTAAAGTCTGTTCCAACCAGGAATATCCCAAAGATGCCTTTTAAATTATTTAACGGTTGAAAACCAAGTTTGCAACATATTTGCATTTGAGGATGTCTGTATGAGGTGAGAATTTATAATCCACAAGAGAAGAAACTAGACTTGAGAACCATTAGTGTATATTTCATTGGATATATTGAAAGGTCTAAAGGTTTTAGATTTTATTGTCCATCTCATACAACTAGGATTGTGGAATCTAGAAAGGCAAAGTTTCTTGACAATCATCTAATTAGTGGGAGTGATCAAATCATGAACTTAGTTTCTGCGGATGATGATAAATAGTCTCAATCTACCACTCTAAGTGATAGATTAATTGTCGTTCATAACATTCCTCAAGATCAAATGGATGTTAATAAACCAATCATTGAGATTCCACTAAATGTTGATAATCTAGTAGATCAAATTTGTAAGACCCTTAATTTTTAATTATGGAATTAATTTTAAGTGTATTTGGAGATATTTGTAAAATATTTAATATATGTATGTTTTGAGTAAATATATATATATATATATATATATATTTATTTTGGAGGATGAATTAAAATTATTGGATGAAGATTAAATTAATTTTGAATGAGGAAAATATCGTCTGGAAAAGTGCTGAATCTATTTTGATGTTTGGTTGTTCTTTTTAAAAGAAACAGTTTGAAATGTGTTGAAGTCTCAGCAAAAAATTTCACTGGTTTTCGAAGGAGTATTCGAATACAACATGTGTGTATTCGAATACAACCTGCCAAGTTTCTATTTTACTGAAGTTTTCAAACTTGTATTCGAATACGAGCCCCTGTATTCGAATACAGAGGAAGGATTTTTGCTTCTGACTCAGCATCTGTATTCGACTACGACCATGTCGTATTCGAATACAGAAGTGGGATTTTAACACTGTATTCGACTACAGACATGCTGTATTCAAATACAGAATGCAGATTTTCACTAGTTTCAGCTTCTGTATTCGAATACAATGGATCTGTATTCGAATACAGATTCGTGTTTTTCCAGAAGCTCAGTTTTTAGCTTCTATATTTGAATACAAGGAAGCTGTATTCGAATACAGATTCGTGTTTTCCAGAAAATCAAGTTTTAAACTCTTGGGAAACCCTGAGAAGGGTTCAAGTGATTTTAAATGGAGTTAAAATATTTTTGAAGAGGAGAAGATGATGTTTTGAAAACCTTTAATGACCTGGGAGAAAATGCTGAATTTTTCAAGGTTTGGTCTTCTGTATTCGACTTGCTGTATTCGAATACAAAATGTTAAAATTGCAGTTTTTGGCTTCTGTATTCGAATACAAGGGGTCTGTATTCGAATACAGATTCGAGTTTTCAAAAATTCCAAGTTTTTAACAGTGTTTTGTAAACCCTGAGTGTTTGGGGAATACTGGGAATGTTGTGGTGAATTAAAATGGAACTTTTGGTGATATTTTGAAGAAGTGGTGATGATGTTTTTGAGACTTTACTGATGTAGTGAAAGATGTTGTTTTGTGCACTGAGATTGCCTCTGTATTCGAATACCAAAGGGCTGTATTCGAATACAGAGTATAATTCTGCACTGTTTTTGGCTTCTGTATTCGAATACAGAGAAGCTGTATTCGAATACAGATTCGTAATTTCCAGAAATCTCAGTTTTAAAACACTGTGTTTGAATTTTAAGAGTTTGGGAAAACATTTCAAAATGTTAATGATTACTTGGCTTTTTAGTCATGTATGTGATGATGATAATCTTGATTGTGTTGAGATATTTTGAAATATGATGGAAGGCATGAATTTTCTGATTTTGCATATTGTTTCCAAAGAAGTGAAACACTGCATATTCATGCATTGCATAGTCAAGTGGTACCCGCGATGGGCCATAGAGTAATGCGCAACCACGTGCTGATCTGTTGAGCGATTGCACGAGGGCTGGTCTGTTGAGCGGCTGCACTAACTACTGATCTGTTGAGCGATTGTACTTTGGTATATAGGTGCTGGTCTGTTGAGCGACTGCACTGGTACTGGACTGTTGAGCGTCTGTACCCTGAAATGCGCAACCACGTGCTGCTCTGTTGAGCGATTGCACGAGTGCTGCTCTGTTGAGCGACTGCACTAGGTACTGATCTGTTGAGCGATTGTACCTTGGTATATGTTAAACGTGCTGATCTGTTGAGCGACTGCACTAGGTGCTGATCTGTTGAGCGATTGCACCTTGGTCTTGAGGGTCGTTAAAGTCAAACATATTATGCTGGTCTGTTGAGCGACTGCACCTTGGTGATTCCAAGAAAATTATATACATAAGCATATACATATTGCATTGAGGGATTGACAGGTGGGTCACGATTGATTATATGATGCATGGTTGGAAATTGATGTGTGTGAGTACTGTACAGAATCTGAACTTCTGATTTAATGATTGTGATTTGCTGAGGTGTTGTTTGTACTTACCACATATTTCATAATAATTGGTTGCTGTTTTGAAAAGGCATATATGTCATTAAATTTCAAATTAGCATTATTATTTTCCTCATCGTCATATGTTATACCATGGATATAACTGTTGCTGTGAGATGCATGCTATGTGATTATTTGTTAATTTCGGTCAGTGACCCTTGCTATTATATTGTGGAAATTGGGCTTTGCCCTTAGATGCCCCCCAAACCCATGCCACTCGTGTGTACCCGGACGACGGAAACGTCGTTAGACTTCCTTGATCGCTATTCGCGTACTGCTTGGGTATTTGATCCCATCTCAATCAAGGCGACTTACACGGGGTGGTTGGAGAGGACGAGCAGGACCGACAGAGTAGAGGATTTCGTGGAGCGCACTTATACGAGTATAGATTTTCCTGTGCCTTCCCGTCTAGTATTGGAGGCGCACGGAATTTTTGATGATGCTGAGGAGTCAGCTAGAGGGGTTGAGACGGAGGCCACCGTAGGAGTGGTGACTCCCAACCCGGTGATTGGAGGAGATGTACATGAGTCTGAGGCAGAAGGGAAGAATGAAGAGTCGAAGCCAGTAGCAGCTGAGATTTCGGGTCCGTCTAGGATCTCCGATGACTTCTGAGGAGACCGACCTCTCTCTGTATGATGAGGAGGAGGAGGTTACGTCGAGGCGAGCGGCAGAGTCGGAGGAGACTTGCTTGGGATGCAGAGGAAATCCGTGCTACTGTAGCTTTAGCGCCTGATCAGTTAGACTTGATGTATAAGATTTGAGCTAGAAATGTATTTTGTTTTTATTTTTGGAAAATTGTTGTACTACTTATTCCGCACTCTGATATTGTCTTTTGGGAATGCTATGACATTGTTATTTTTTGAAAATGTCTTATTGTTTATTATTAAATTTCTAGAATTAAGTATTTATTGAGATTACGATGAATTTATTTTGTTACGTTCATCGATTAATCCACGACGTACTATTTTACGAAAAACTTTATTTTAATTAAATCTGCAAAATCATTTTTATTCTTAATTTAAAAAAAAAACAAATGCACCCGCGCTGTGTTTTAAACTCGGGGTGTTACAATTGTGGTATCAGAGCATTTGGTTTAAGTTTTGGGATAAAGCTCTGATTTAAAGTATTTGTTTTGAGTTATTAGTTGATCATGCATAAGAGCAAGTAGTTAAAGTGTCAAGTCTTGTGTAAGTTGTGGTGTGACTAAAGTGATGATGGTTTTGTAGGAAACGATGCCTCCACGAAGAGACGACACCACAAGAGCCAATGTCAGCCAGGAAGATAGGATGGTTGAAGCAATGAACATGGCTGCGTCTGTTGCTGCACAGACGGCTGCCAAGACTCAACGCGATCTGGAGAAGAGAGAAAGAGAGATTCGCGCTGCTGAATCTAGAGGACCAGAGGATTTTCGTCTCCATAATCCTCCCAAGTTCAAGGGTGATGAGGGTCTAGAAAGAGCGGACCAGGGGATCCAAGAGATGGAGAAAATCTTTGAGATGATTAACTGTCGGGCAACGGTGAAAGTCAATTGTGCCACGTACCTGCTGATAGGGGATGCATAGTATTGGTGGAGAAGTAGAAGATTACTGATGGGGTCAGCTCAAGAGGAAGTGAACTGGGAGTCGTTCAAAAAGAAGTTTTTGGACAAGTACTTCCCAATGAGCACTAGGACCAAGTTGGGGGACGATTTTCTGAAACTGTACCAGGGGAATATGACAGTAGGAGAATATGCAACTAAGTTTGAATCGCTGTCCAGACATTTCAGATTTTTCCGGGAAGAAGTTGATGAACAGTTTATGTGTCATCGCTTTCAGATTGGACTGAAGTATGAGATCCAAGATTCGGGTCTACCCTTGGGAATTCAACGTTTCCAAGTGCTAGTGGAAAAGTGTAGAGAGGTTGAAGAGATGAAGAACATGAGGGCCAACAGAGGAGGGAACTTTAACTCTAGAGGGCCTAGTCCGATACATAATCAGAACAATAAAGGGAAGCAAGTTGCCAAGCCGTATAACTGGCCACCAAACAACAAGAGAGGCCAGAATCGGCCGGGAAATCAAACTTTTGGGCGACAATTGGGACAAGGAGTCCGGTGTTATCGATGCGGTAAAGAAGGACATATTGCTACAGCCTGTACCGCGAGGGATTTGATGTGCTTCAACTACCAGAAGCCAGGACACGTTGCGAGCGATTGCTGGGTTCCGAAGGTGGAGCGAACTGTGAACGCAACTAGGGCTACTCGTCCTACTGTTAGAGGCCGCGTTTATCACATGGGTGCTGAAGCTGGAAGACAAGCCCAAAATTTAATCCAACAAGATTGTGAGATTGCAGGTAACACACTAACTGCACTTTTTGATTCGGGGGCAACCCATTCTTTCATTGCTTTGGATTGTGTGCATCGTTTGAAGTTGTCTGTGTCTACTTTGCCTTTTGATTTGGTTGGTTCTACACCTGCTAAGACTTTGACTGTAAACTTTGCATGTTTACACTGTTTTGTAACGATTCAGAATAGGGATTTCTTGGTCAATTTAATCTGTCTACCCCTACAATCACTCGAGATCATTCTCGGCATGGATTGGATGACATATAATTACGTAGTTTTGGATTGCGCTCGAAAATTGGTTCTTTTCCTCGAACCTAGAGTCGTTCAGTATTTGGCACCTAACCAACTCGGAGTATCACTGAGAGAAGGAACACAGGAATTTTTATCATTGGCTAACGTGGAGACCAAGATGGATGTGAACATAGAAGATGTGATGTTAGTCAAAAAGTATCGAGACGTATTTCCAACGGAAATTCCAGGATTACCCCCGGTAAGAGAGGTGGAGTTCTTCATTGACTTACACTCAGGAACTGGACCTATCTCAATTGCGCCGTACCGGATGTCGCCATTGGAGTTAAGCGAGCTTAAGGGTCAAATTGAAGGATTATTGGAGAAAGGATTTATCAGACCAAGTGTGTCGCCCTGGGGAGCTCCGGTTTTGTTGGTTATGAAGAAGGATGGAAGTTCACGTTTATGTGTGGATTGCACGAGTGCTGCTCTGTTGAGCGACTGCACTAGGTACTGATCTGTTGAGCGATTGTACCTTGGTATATGTTAAACGTGCTGATCTGTTGAGCGACTGCACTAGGTGCTAATCTGTTGAGCGATTGCACCTTGGTCTTAAGGGTCGTTAAAGTCAAACATATTGTGCTGGTCTGTTGAGCGACAGCACCTTGGTGATTCCAAGAAAATTGTTTACATGAGCATATACATATTGCATTGAGGGATTGACCTGTGGGTCACGATTGATTATACGATGAATGGTTGGAAATTGATGTGTAGGAGTACTGTACAGAATCTGAACTTCTTATTTAATGATTGTGATTTGCTGAGGTGTTGTTTGTACTTACCACATATTTCATAATAATTGGCTGCTGTTTTGAAAAAGCATATATGTCATTAAATTTCAAATGAGCATTATTATTTTCCTCATCGTCATATGTTATACCATGGATATAATTGTTGTTGTGAGATGCATGCTATGTGATTATTTGTTAATTTCGGTCGGTGACCCTTGCTATTATATTGTGGAAATTGGGCTTTGCCCTCAGATGCCCTCCAAACCCAATGCACTTGTGGGTACCCGGACGACGGAAACGTTGTTAGCCTTCCTTGATCGCTATTCGCGTACTGCTTGGGTATTTGACCCCATCTCAAGCAGGGCGACTTACACGGGGTGGTTGGAGAGGACGAGCAGGACCGACGAAGTAGAGGATTTCGTGGAGCGCACTTATATGAGTCTAGATTTTCCTGTGCCTTCCCGTCTGGTATTGGAGGCGCACGGAATTTTTGATGATGCTGAGGATTCAGCTAGAGGGGTTGAGACGGAGGCCACCGTAGGAGTGGTGACTCCCAACCCGGTGATTGGAGGAGATGTACATGAGTTTGAGGCAGAAGGGAAGAATGAAGAGCCGAAGCCAGTAGCAGCTGAGATTTCGGGTCCGTCTAGGATCTCCGATGATTGTTATGAGATTCCGTCACCGCCGAAGCGACCGAGACTATGTATTGATTTGACTTCTGAGGAGACCGACCTCTCTCTGTATGATGAGGAGGAGGAGGTTACGTCGAGGCGAGCGGCAAAGTCGGAGGAGACTTGCTTGGGATGCGGAGGAAATTTGTGCTACTGTAGCTTTAGCGCATGATCAGTTAGACTTGGAAATGTATTTTGCTTGGGATGCGCATGATCTGTGCTACTATAAGATTTGACCTGGAAATGTATTTTGTTGTTATTTTTGGAAAATTGTTGTACTACTTATTCCGCACTCTAATATTGTCTTTTGAGAATGCTATGACATTGTTATCTTTTGAAAATGTCTTATTGTTTATTATTAAATTTCCATAATTAAGTATTTATTGAGATTACGATGAATTTATTTTGTTACGTTCATCGATTAATCCACGACGTACTATTTTACGACAAACTTTATTTTAATTAAATCTGGAAAATCATTTTTATTCTTAATTTAAAAAAAAAAAATATGCACCCGCGATGTGTTTTAAACTCGGGGTGTTACAAAATTGGTCATCAAATGCCTGAAAATGATTATCGATTAGTTGAACAACACAATCCACAAGAAAATGTAAATCCAACATCGAGAAGATCTACTAGACCAAGAAAATCAATTGTCTATCATAATTACATAGTGTTTCTACAACAAGTTGACTATAATATTGTCGCTGAGAATGATCTTGAAACATTTCGCAAGCCATGAGTTGCAAATACTCAAACTTGTGGTATGATGCCATGATTGATAAGATGAATTCCATGAAAGCAATGATGTTTAGAATCTTGTTGAGTTACCTAATGAAACAAAAGTCATTGGTAGTAAATGGGTCTTTAAGACTAAGAAAGATTCATTTGGTAACATTGATAGATACAAGACTAGACCCGTTGCTAAGGGATTTACTAAAAAAATAGGGAATTGATTATATATAGACCTTCTCTAATGTATCAAAAAAGATTCTCCATATGTCATTTTGGTATTAGATGCACATTTTTATCTTGAGTTGCATTAAATGGACGTGAAAACCGCCTTAATGGTGATTTGGAGGAGGAGGTTTAAAGCAAGCTTCTCGTCAATGGTATCTAAAATTTCATGGGACAATATCTGTAAGACCCCTAAATTTTAAATTAAAATTATGGATTTAATATTAAGTGTATTTTGGGGAATAATTGTAAAATATTTGATATATGTATATTTCGGTGTAAAAATATATATATAAATATTTATTTTGGAGGTTAAATTAAAATTATTGGATGAAGGATAAACTAAATTTAATTACGAGTAATTAAATTATCGGGCAGTTAATTAAGATGTTATCTGCTAATTTCGACGAGACTGGTTAAGTGCTGGATGGTCAAACAATATTATAATGTTATTGATGGATGAGGTGGCACATTTATGTGTCTATATATATGAGGGAGTGGCAAGAACAAAGGTAGAAAACAAACACAATTCTCCTTCCTTACTGCATGAAACAGTAACCTTCTTTTTTCTCTTCCCATTCTGTTTCACGTTCATAGAAAAAAAAGAGTTGCTCGAAAGTGAGATTACTTGGAAATCCAAGCACCAAACCACCAAGTACCAAGAACAAAAGTTGTTCCTCTCCTCATTACGGAGCTAGAGAACTAACTTTGGTGGCGGAAAACGCAAACGAAAACTTCGCCGATTTTTGTCGCGAAAACGTGAACGGGAGCATAAACGTAACAGAGGTAAGGGGCACCTTCCACTTTCTAGTTTGCATTTTAGGGCTGTAAATGCATGTTTGATGTGTGATCATATTTGAGTATCTATTTTGAAAAACGAAACTGTTCTGCATGTTGTCATAAAATGCGAAAAATGCATTCTGTTGATGTTTTAATAACCTGTGATGTTGTTTTTTTGGTTGTTTTCTCAATGTTGTTTTATTTGTGTGGGAAAGCTGAAAAATGCCTTGCATGTTGTTTTGAGGATGGTCCAAATACATGAGTGGTTTGTGTTGTACTGTTTTGGTGATTGACATTTTGTTTTGATGGTTTAAGCAAAATTGTGATGTTGTTCTCGTGTTTGTGATTCTGTTTCTGTGATATTGAAAACAATCTGGTGTTGATGATGGTTTTCAAAAGAAAAGGATTTAAAATGGTGGAAGTGTTTTCTGGAAAATCTGTTGTTGATGAAAAATGTTTTGAGTTTTGTGGTTAAAGAAAAACAGTGAGGTGATTCTGGTGTTGATGATTCTGTTTTCTGTTGTGTTGTTAAAAATCTGTTGTTGTTCATGTTGATGGTGATTTTTAAAGGAGAGGGATTTAACTCGGTGAAGGTGTTTTATGGAAAATCTGTTGTTAATGAAAAACGTTTTGAGTTTTGTGGTTTCAAAAGAATGGTGATTTTATTTTGGTGTTGTGTTGGTTTTTCAAAGAAAAGAATTTGAAAACGTGTTGAAGTTTTCTGTGAAATTTCACTGAATTCGAAGGTGTATTCAAATACGGCATGAGTGTATTCGAATACAGCCTACAAAACTTCAGTTTTATTCAATTTTTTGAACTTGTATTCGAATACGAGCCTCTGTATTCGAATACAGATAAGGGATTTTTGCTTTTGACTTAGCCTCTGTATTCGGCTACGACCCTGTCGTATTTGAATACAGGACTGCAATTTTTGCCACTGTATTGACATCTGTATTCGACTACGACAGCCTCATATTCGAATACAGAATGCTGATTTTTCACTGTTTTTGCCTCTGTATTTGAATACAAGAGAGCTGTATTCGAATACAGCTTGTTTTTTTTTTTTAAAAAAATTTCAGTTTTAAACAATGGTTTACGAACTTAAAGAGTTGGGAAAATATTGGGAAGGTTTGTGATGAATTAAAATGGTGTTTTTGAGATGGTTTGTGGTGGTGATGATGAGGTTATGGAGTTCTTTATTGATGCTGTGAAAAATGATGAGTTTACACTGTTGTAGCTTCTGTATTCGAATACAAGGAAGCTGTATTCGAATACAGAGTGTTGATTCTGCACTGTTTTAGCTTCTGTATTCAAATACAAGGAAGCTGTATTCGAATACATATTCATTTTTCCAGAAATCTCAGTTTTAAACATTGTTTTATGAACTTTAAGAGTTGGGGAAACATTGGGAAGACTTGTGATAAATGAAAATGGGGTTTTTGAGATAGTGTGAAGTGGTAATGATGAGGTGCTTGAATGTTTTTATTGAGGTGATGATAATGAAATTATTTGGGTTGAGATGATTTTGAGGAAATGATGGAAAGGTAGAATTTTGCTGATGTTTGCATACTGTTTTCAGTGAAGAGAAAACATTGCATGTTCATACATTGCATAGTCAGGTGGTAACCGCGATGGGCCACAGAGTAATGCGTAAAATGTGCTGGTCTATTGAGCGACTGCACTGGTACTGGTCTGTGAGCGACTGTACCTTGATATGCGCAAAACGTGCTGGTCTGTTGAGCGACTGCACGAGTGCTGGTATGTTGAGGGACTGCACTCGTACTGGTATGTGAGCGACTGTACCTTGGTATATGTGAAACATGCTGTAACACCCCGAGTTTAAAACACAGCGCGGGTGCATTTTTTTTTTTTTTTGAAATTAATAATTAAGATGAGTTTTTCCCGAAAATACTAAAATAAAGTTTTCGTAAAATAGTACGTTATGTATTAATTGATGAACGTAAATCAATTACTTCATCAGGATTATCACTAAGTACTTATCTTGGAAATTAGTTTTTCAACATTAATACATCCCAAAATATCATTGTCATAATACATCAATAGTAAATATCAGAGTACATGGTTCAGCGGAAAATAGTACAGAATTTCCAAAATAAGGCAAATTACAATTTCAACCCCAAAACCTAATACAATAAGTCTAACTGATCATGCGTTGAAGCTGCAGTAGCACGGATTCCCTCCGCATCCCACACAAGTCCTCTCTGAATCTGCAGCTCGCTTCGACGTAACCTCCTCCTCTTCCTCGTCATACATAGAAGGGTCGGTCTCCTCCGAAGTCAAGTCAAAACATACTCGTGGTCGCTTTGGCGGTGCCGGAATCTCGTAGCAGTCATCGGAAATCCTAGATAGACCCGGAATCTCGGTCGCTACTGGACTCAGTTCATCACGCTGTTCTTCCGTATCAGACTCATGTATCTCCCTTCCAACCACAGGGTTGGGAGTCACCACTTCTACAGTGGCCTCCGCCTCAACCTTCTCAGCAGAATCCTCCGCGTCGTCAAAAACTCCGTGCGCCTCTAGCACCAGGCGAGAAGGCACGGGAAACTCTATGCTCGCGTGTGTACGCTCTACGAAGTCTTCAACACCATCCGTCCTACTAGTCCGCTCTAGCCACCCCGTATAGGTCGATCTGCTTGAGAGGGGGTCAAAAGCCCAAGCAGTGCGCGAGTAGCGGTCAAGGAAATTCAACAACGTTTCCGTCGTTCGGGTTCCTACGGGGGGCGCGGGTTTGGGAGGCATCTGAGGGCAAAGCCCAAAGTCCACAATATATAGCAAGGGGTCACCGACCGAAAATAACAGATAATCACATAGCATATATTGCACAACAACATGTATAATCATGGTATAACATATGATGATGAGGAAATAATCATGCCTTTTCAAAACAGCAGTTAATGATTATGAAGTATGCGGTAAATACAAACACACATCAACAAAACACAATCATCAGTTCAGAATTTCAAATTCTGGACAGCAACCACACACATTAATCTCCAACATTCATCATATAAATAATCATGACACAACGGTCAAAACCCTCAATGTAATGCATATATGCTCATGCATAATTTTCTTGAAATCACCAAGGTGCAGTCGCTCACAGACCAGCACAATTTAACGGACCTCATGACCAGGGTGCAATCGCTCACAGATCAGCACCAGTGCAGTCGCTCACAGACCAGCACTCGTGCAGTCGCTCACAGACCAGCACGTTTGACAAAACCCAAGGTACAATCGCTCACAGATCAGTACCTAGTGCAGTCGCTCACAGACCAGAACTCGTGCAATCGCTCACAGATCAGCACGTGGTTGCGCATTTCAGGGTACAGACGCTCACAGTCCAGTACCAGTGCAGTCGCTCACAGACCAGCACTTATATACCAAAGTACAATCGCTCACAGATCAGTACCTAGTGCAGTCGCTCACAGACCAACACTCGTGCAATCGCTCACAGATCAGCACGTGGTTGCGCGTTACTCTGTGGCCCATCGCGGGTACCACTTGACTATGCAATGCATGAAAATGCAGTGTTTCACTTCTCTAGAAACAGAATGCAAACTCAGAAATTTATGCTTTCCATCATGTTTAAAATATAATAGCCTTTTCTTCCAAGTCACTTAAAGATTTTCAAACATCTTTCTCTCCTCTTTAAAACCATTTCACAGACTTCTTTTCAATTCATTTAAAACTTCTCAGAGTTTCTCAAGACATTCAAAACTCACATGAGAGTGATTAAAACTTGTTTTTCTGGAAAACACGAATCTGTATTCGAATACAGCTTCCTTGTATTCGAATACAGAAGCTAGAAACTGAGTTTCTGGAAAAACTTGAATCTGTATTCGACTACAACATGTCTGTAGTCGACTACAGATGCGAACACAGTGTTAAAATTTCACTTATGTATTCGAATACGACATGCTCGTAGTCGAATACAGATGCGAATACAGAGGCAAAACTCTTTCCTCTGTATTCGAATACAGGGGCTCGTATTCGAATACAGGTTTGAAAACTTTAGAATAAAACAGAAACCTGGAAGGTTGTATTCGAATACACACATGCTGTAGTCGAATACACCTTCGAAAAACCAGTGAAAATTCAACTCTTTCAAACTGATTCTTTTAAAACAAACAAGCAACATCAAACAGGTTCTGCACTTTCTCAAGGAAACCTTTCCTCTTTTAAAAATCCCTTTTTCATTAAAAACCATCTACACCACTAGAATCAACACAAAACAACCAGAATCAGAATCAACAATATCATCAACATCACCCAGAACAACCAGAAGCAGAATCATCATTATTATCAGAGTCACACAAGACATCCAGAAGCAGAATCATTCATATCATCAAAATTATCCAGAACAAAACAGAATCAGAATTGTCCAGCTTTTAAACCATCAACATATCATGTAACACTTCAGTTTTCTAACTCATCAGAACAACATGCAGTATTTCAGTGTTCACACTCAACAGGAACAACATACAACATCTCAGAGTTCTCAAACACCAGAGCAAACATGCATGCATTTAGTTTTCCCAAAAACACCAGAGCAAACATGCATGTTTTTAGTTTTCTCAAAACACAACAGAATGACAAACAAACATCACAGAACACCAAACACCAACAGAATGCATTTTGCATTTTAATGCTATTTTCAAAACAGTTTTTAAGACATGCATTTTAATCATCATTAAAATAACATGCACACATTTTTCAGCTTTCACCCATAAGTAAAACAGCAATGTTTTATCAGAAAAACAGCCAGCAACAACCATTAGGATAATCACATATCAACCAAATGCATTTTCTTTCAAAATGTCATTTTTCGAAAACAGTTTTTCTTTTAAAAACAGAACTGAAACAGCACACTTTATGGCCCTAATGCAGCTAAAAGATGGAAGGTGCCCTTACCCTTGTAGCGTGCTTTGCTATCTCTCTTGTTCCTGCTGCGTTCCTTTTTCTGCGTCCAGAAACGGTGAAGCGGTTCCCTGAGTTTGCTGCTGCAAAACTGGGTTCTTTCTCTTCGTATTGAAAAGGGGATTAACTTTACTACTGGGGGTTTTCAGGTTTGATGGCTGGAATTTCAGTTAATGGTGTTTGAAGGTTTTTCCCCCTCTACAATTTCAGTTCGGGAAAGGCAGAAAGCAGAAAACAGAGACAGAAAATGGGAGAGTGATGGAGTTGGTACATGCAATATGGGCAGTATGGTGGAAGGAATGGTGTTCTGAAATTACCATCATTCTCACTCCTATATATAGGCTCTCAAAGTGCCACCTCACTTGCCACTTGTCTGATTTTCCAGCTCTTTAATTATCTTGCAATTAGCCACTTAATCCTTACTTAATTGTCCAATTAATTTAATTACTTAAAATTAAATTAATTTAATTCTTCACCAATAATTTTAATTCATACTTCAAAATAAATATTTATATATATATATATTCACTCAAAACATACATATATTAAATATTTACAAAATTCCCAAAATGCTCTTGACCATAATTCCAAAATTAATATTTAAAATTAAGGGTCTTACACATGCTGGTCTGTTGAGCGACTGCACGAGCGCTGGTCTGTTGAGCGACTGCACTAGTGCTGATCTGTGAGCGATTGCACCATGGTCATGTTGGCCATTAAAGTCTAACATATGAAAATCGTGCTGGTCTGTAAGCGACCGCATGTGTGCTGGTCTGTGAGCAACGGCACCTTGGTAATTCCAAGAAGTTGAGTACATGAGCATATACATATTGCATCGGGGTGTTTGACCGGTGGGTCATGATGTGGATATATGTTGATGATTGGAAATTGATGTGTGTAAGTATCTTATAAAATCTGAATTTCTGATGAATGGTTGTGATTGTTGAGTTGATGGTTGTACTTACAACATGTTTTCCATATTAATTGGTTGTTGTTTGAAAAGGCATACATGTCATGAAATTTCAAAATGAGCATCCTTATTTATCATCATTGTTATATGATATGCCATGGTTATAATTGTTACTGTTGATATAAATGCTATGTGTTATTTGTTAATTTCGGTCGGTGACCATTTACTATTATTGTGGAAAATTGGGCTTTGCCCTCAGATGATACCCAAACCCGTCCCACCGACGGTTACACTAATGACGGAAACGTCGTTAGTTTCCCTTGATCTTCACGTACGGAGTATTCGTGAACAACGTAGAGGGACGGACCACTGGGGTGAAGACGAGACTTGTGGAGGAGGCGGTGGAAATTACTTGCTACTGTAGCTTAGTGCATGATCAGACTAGACTTTTTGTATAGGGCCTAGTGTTGAGGGCTGTATTCACTTATTTTGGGATTATTGTATATTTTCCTTCCGCAACTCTGATAATATTTTAGTTTGGGATAATTGTATATTTTCCGCGCTCTGATAAATATTTTGGTGGGTCCAGGATACCGTTTTGATGTATCTTCATTTTGGTATATTTTGAAAATCAATTTCCCAAAATTTTCTTACGTGGTTATAATCATGGCGTAATTAATTAATTACTTTTAGTCGTTTGGATTACGACAAATTATTTTAATAAATGACTTAATTTTATTTTAATTCCTTTGAATTAATAGTTATGAAAATTCATTTATTAATTTCGGTTAAAAAAAAAATACACTCGCGCTGTGTTTTAAACTCAGGGTGTTACAATATATTTCTTAGGATTTGTTGAAAATCCTATAGATCAATGCATACACCAGAAGGTTGGTGGGAATAAAATATGTTTCTTATTTTATATGTGGATGATATTTTGCTTACTTCAAATGATAAGGGTTTGTTGCATAAGGTGAAACAGTTTCTCTATAAAAACTTTGATATGAAGGATATGGGTGAGACATCTTATGTCATTGGCATTAAGATCTATAGAGATACACCTCGAGGTATTTTAGGTATATCACAGGAAATCTATATCAATAAAGTTCTAGAGTGATTTCATATGAAAGATTGTTCGCAAAGTGTTGCTCCCATTGTGAAAGATGAAAAGTTTGATCTGAACCAATGCCCTAAGAATGACTTTGAGCGAGAACAAATGAAGAATATTTTGTATGCTTATGTTCTTGGAAGCCTTATCTATGCCCAAGTATGCACAAAGCCCGGTATTGCATTTGCTGTTGGAATCTTTGGAAAATATAATAGGAATCCAGGTATTGACCACTGAAAAGCTGCAAAGAAAGTATTGAGGTCCCTTCAAGGAACCAAAAGTTACATGCTTATCTATAGACAAACGGAGAATCTAGACGTGACTGGCTATTCATATTTTGACTTTGCTAGTTGTGTTGATTCTCGCAAATCAACATCAAGATACATTTCTATGATGGCCAGTGGAGCTATTTCGTGGAGAAGTGCTGAGAAAACATTGATTGCTACTTTTACTATGGAAGCCGAGTTTTCTCATGTTTTGTGTCTACCTTTCATGGTGTATGACTTAAGAATTTTACTATAGGGCTTAGAATCATATATTCTATTTCTTGGCCTTTGAAATTTTTCTGCAATAATTCAGTTATTGTCTTTTTGGCTAAGAGTAACAAAAATGGAAGTCTGAGTAAACACATCGACATCAAATACTTATCCATTAGAGAAAAAGTTAAAGATAAAGTAATGATCATTCAACACATTAGCACTAATTTGATGATAATTGATCATTTGATGGCACTATTGAAATTCAAGGATCATGTCTAGAGAAAGAGACTTGGTTTGTCCTTATGATTATATACATACAGTTCATTAATAGAACTCTTCTATTGTTATGTTTTCTCATATCCATGCACAAATTTAGTTTTTGAGAAAATATACTTCATTTGAACCAAGAATGAACAGATGGTTTATTCATTAAACTTTTGTTACCACATTATGTATATACTAGAGACACTAAATAGGTTATAATATGTAGATGATAATACTCGAATTTAGAGGAACTATCGTTATGATTCTTGTGTTGTTTCTTAAGAAAATTATTTAATTATTCATTAAACCAATAGTTAGATCATATGGATCAAGTGAGAGAATGTAATAATATGAGTTTAATATTCAAATTGATTAACCATTAAAATTCATTATTTAGTGGTCCATATGTTATGGAAGTTGGTTGGTGAATGGTCTCAAGCATAATGGTCTCCGGTGGCCACTATATGAGTGATAATGATTTATAATTATTGATTGTAGAATCAAGCCTATAAATAGCATTTGATCCCTAAACTTGCTTTAACCCTTCATTCAGAAAAATACACCATCTATATTGGAGAAAGTAAGAGTTTGGAAGAACAAAGACAACACACTCACAACACTATAACAATGGCTGGAGAGAAATTGTGTTTCTAGTTTTCTGCATTTGGTTTATTGATCTTTAATATTGTTTTATTTCAAGAACATAGGGCCATTTATATTTATCTTACAAGTATACTACTTTGGTAATAAATTTGAAATTTTATACTATTTCCATAAAAAAACAATTTTTTGATTTGCTTAAAAAAAAGCTCTTTTTTTTTTCTAGCTTATAATCTTTCTCTGCCACATATTTTCTATTTTCTCCTTTCTTCACTTTCTAAATCCTATACCTCTTTTAGCCAAAAATAAAAAATCCTATTCCCTTTTCAAATTCCCTTAATTTTCCAAACCCTATTTACATACTCTATCTATTACAATGAGATATTAGATGTTTGTCTTATCACAAAGAAGGATGATGAAAAATAACAAGTCTCAAAGTTTGAGTTTGAGTATTAATAAACAACAATTTTGCATAAATTGGGAGGGTTAATAGTGAATGATAGTGAGACACCAAACGAAGGGTTGTGTTGGTTTTAGTTGTTCATCATAAAATAAAAATAAACATGGTTTGAAGAGGACCTCAAGAGCATGAAAATGATCCATATTTTAATAAATTAGGATGAACTTTATTTATTTTAATTTGATTTGTAATAAATTTTTAGTTTATTTTAATTTGGAATTGTAATAACTTTAATTTAGATTTAATTGATGTCATGTATAAGTGAATATACTTTGTCTCCTTACATTTATTTTATTTTAGAAAAATATGATGTAAGTCCAATATGAGTTTAGAGAATAATATACATTTATGACCCATTTAAGTAAATATGACCATAGATATACATTTGTAACTAGGCATGACAATTGAACCCGAACCCACCAGAACCGCCCCGCATTTAACGGGGAAAAATAATTTTTAATGGATGCAGATGCGGGTGCGGATTTCCCCGTTTTTTAAAGTTATGGGCGGGTGCGGGGCGAATTTCGTCAAATCCGCCCCAATGCAATTACTTAAATACTCTTATATCTCTTAAAATAGTAACAAAATCCTAATTTTGTTAATCTTCCTTCTTTTTCCTTGCTTCACTTTCCAATTCCCGCCTTGAAGATGAAAATGATCGTTAGAAAATGCTTATTTGAAACCTTTTTGTTTTAATGATTTTGAACTTTTTGTTGTTTTGATGGATTTGTTCGTTTGAACTTTGAATATTTAGAACTTTTTTTTGAATTGATATTTTCACTTCTAAAGAGTTTGAAGATTATGAAAATATTGTGACTTGTAGGAAATTTAAATAAATTTTGCAATATTGTGACTTTATTATTTTGATTATTGTAATTTTAGAACTTTAAGTTAAATGCTACTATTTAGTCAAATTATTGATTTTTTATGCTATGAATAAATAAATTCTAATTTTTGGAGTGGGGGTGGATGTTAAAAAGTCACCCTCGACGACTGAGGGAGCGGTATTGGAGCTGCAGGTGCAGGGTTGGTAATGCTTAAAACTGTCTCCGCCCCATTGTCATCCCTATTTGTAATAAGTTTGAAATGAATTAGAATTTATCTGAGACGGTGAGTGAGATGGGTCTCCTCTTTGAGTTCTTATATTAGAACTTCTTGAATTTTATCAATGATTTATTTACCATTGTGGCGATTCTACATTGGCTTATCAATCATCATTGATTATGGCGCATTCTCCATCTAACCCATGTTTGTTTTTTTTCTTATCTTTTTTATTTTACTACTTTGTTTCATGAAATCACTTGTTAGATCATTCATCTCTTGTGGAATCAACTCAAATCCACATCATTTGGTATTTAGAGCTTGTCACCAATTGGTAATATTTGTTCTTAATTTATGTTTTTAAGTTTTTGGAAAATTTGAAAATTTTAGGTTAATTTTTGAAGTTTAATATTTGTTTTTATGTAATATATAGTTGCTAGTTGATTATAAGTGTTATAATACGTGCGAGAATGTTTAGTTTGATGATTGTTTGCTTTAATTTGTGTAAAATTCGAAATCTACAGTTGATGGGAAAAAAGAAGAAAAAAATTTATGCATTTCATCTTCTCTTCACTTGCAACTCTCTTTGATCCAAAGTTTCATTAGTAAATTTGGTTTTGATGTTATTCCTTCCATACATGCTATATTCTTAAAATTCAAAAGTATAAATTGATTAGAAAAATGAGAGGAATTCAAATATGTAGAGAAAAATCTGAAAAGATAAATTCTTCGAAAAAGTGATTATGCACAAAAGCACTTATTGAGAAAAAAAACATTTTTACAAAACAAAAAAATTCCAGAATTGGTTCACTTTGATAAATCAACCATTATTGTCTTTATTAGGCATTGCAAGTTTTATCTTAGCATTTTATCTCCCACATATTTCTCAATTCATATATTTGGATCACTTAGTCTTTTAGTTCTAATCTAGTTTTATTTTATTTTTTTGATAATCTATTTGAGTGTGTCTTCACTTACTTAGTTTTTTTTTTGTCATTTTAAATTCTCTTAGTTTAGTGTTCGAGTTTTCCTTCTTGAAATTCTTGCGTTGATAGCTTTTGTTGACATGTTACATTGTATTTGGATTCTTTGTTTTGGATTTTTTGCTTGGGTTCTTTTTAAGAACATGAAAGAGGAAGTTGAGTAGAAAAAGACAACACATCATTGAAAAAAACCATCATCGAGTAATATACACGAGTAATATATTTCTTGAGTGTAAACACTTAATGAGTGATGATGGTCTTATTTTTATTTTCTTAACATGTTCTTGTCATTTACTTGATTATTGTGGCACTTGGTGTTTGTTGTTGTTGACATCATGAGTGGAAGTAAGCCAAATCCCTTTCTTCTAGAACCGGTTCTTATGAATCATTTTACACAAATTTGGAATACTCAAATGAAGGTCTTGGGAGAAGAGCTTGTGAATCAAAGAGATAAGAGATCTCATCATGGAAGATCTTCTCAAATAGATCTTTACATGTTTGATGATGGGTTCGAAATCAAGGGAAAAAATAAACATAGATTTCATGAGGAGAGGAAAAGATATAAAGGTTATAACGAGAAGGAAATGAGGTATGTGAGGAAAATTAAAGAAAAAGAGATGTGAAGATTATGATGAGGACGTAATGAGGTATGCAAGAAGAAATATAGAAAAAGAAATAAGATTTAGAGATTATGGTGAGAAGGAAAGGATGTATGAAAGAAGAAATAGAAAAACGTAAGGAGGCTTAGAGATTTTGAGAGGGATGATATAAGATATGCAAAAGAGAAAAGACATGTAGAATATAAAAATGAGGATCAAGAAAAAAGGAGAAGTATATCATATCATGAATATATTAGAGATTTTGTATTATATTTGGAGTATGTGGAATATCTTTATGAAAATGGATATGCAAAAGAGACAAGAAAAGTAGAGAAGCTAGCCTTGAAAGAGAAAGAGAAAATCAAAGAAAAGAAAGAGGAAGAGGAAGAGGAAGATGAAGAGGAAAAAGATAAGTTAACCTTAAAAGAGAAAGAGAAAATTAAAGAAAAGAAAGAAAGAAAGGAGAAACATTTGAGAGACAAAGAACAAGAAATGGACTTCAACTATTTATCTAACTTTGATAATTCTCTTCTGCAATTGCTTAAAGAAGTGTCTCTAAAGGAGGAATATCATCAATATATTGACTTTGAAAGCAAAGAGAAAGATGATGGTAAAATTGAAAGTCTCTTTAAACAAGAGAGTGAGATGAATGAAGCAATGTTAGTGCTTCAGGGTGATTGATCAAAGGTTCCTCAAAAGGATGTTTGCAAGAAAATTATTGAGTCACCATTTTTTTGTGATGAAGAGAATGTCCATGAGACTCAAATTGCTTTGAATCCTTTACATTACAAAGTAACATATTGTTTCTCACAAATTTCAATCCAAAGAAGGTAAATTTGGTCATGAATATTAACTTCAAAAGGTATAACTTTGTCTCCATCTTTAGAATTTCTTACTTTTACAATAAATATGATAAGATGTTAATTTTTCCAAATGAAAATATGTTTCACCGACTTATCACATTTGATGACTTTTCCAAATTTTCATTTGACCCCGGTGGATATGATGAACTTGTGGTTTATTTGGATTCTTTCTTCATGTACGGTGTAATGGAGCTTAAATTTATGGTCAAAATTCTTCAAGAAGGAGAGTGTGATAAAGACCTCAAGAGCATGAAAATGATCCATATTTTAATAAATTAGGATGAACTTTATTTATTGTAATTTGATTTGCAATAATTCTTAGTTTGTTTTAATTTGAAATTGTAATAGTTTTAATTTGGATTTAGTTGATGTCATGTGTAAGTGAATATACTCTGCTTCCTTACATTTAGTTTATTTTAGAAAAATATGATGTAAGTCCAATATGGACCTAGAATAGTGTCATTTATGACCTATTTAGGTTTAGAGATAGTCTTACTATAGATATGCATTTGTAACCTAATTGAGACAAGTTTGAAATGAATTAGAATTTCTCTAAAATGGTGAGTGGGATGTGTCTCCTCTTTGAGTTCTTGGATTAGAACTTGCTTGAATTTTATCAATGGCTTCCTTACCATTGCGGCGATTCCTCGTTGGCTTATCAATCTTCTAGATTGTGACGCCTTTCTTCATCATCTTCTCCATCTAACCCATCTTTGGTTCTTTTTCCCCTTTCATTTTTCCACTTTATTTGAAGAAACCACTTGGTTACATCTTCAATCTCATGTGGAAACAATCCACATTCACATCATGGTGTCAAACCTTGGAAGTATTATGTTCATTCAAAAGAAGGTTACAAACCAAATGAAACAAAATCTTATAATAACAAATCAAGATCCGACTATGAAAATTGCAATCGATAAGGTATTTGATTCTTCTTCACATAGATTTTGTATGTGGCACATTATGAAAAAGGTTTCTGAAAAGGTGGTTTCTTTTTTGAATGCAAATGTCTAGTTCAATAATAAATTTAAGTCATGTGTTTGGGGCTCAAATATTTTAGACGAATTTGTAGCAACATGGAAATCCATCATAATTGAGTTTGGGTTGCAAGAGAATGAATGATTTTCACATATGTATAATATTTGAAGTATGTTGATCCCATCTTACTTCATGTATATATTTTTCGGTGGAATATTGACAACAACATCAAAATCAGAAAGTGAAAATTCTTTCTATGGAAACTTTTTGAATCCTACTATTGACTTGGTTGAATTTTGGATGATATTTGAGTCTGCAATAGAAGCTCAAAGATATAAAGAGTTACTTGCTAATAATGATTCACTTCATTATTTACTAATATTAAAAATAGATCGCGATTTAGAGAGGCATGATAAGGATGTTTACACTTGTGAAATTTTTTACATATTTCAAAATGAATTATGGATTGCATATCTAGATTGTGGAGTTAAAAATAGGAATAATAAAGATGGAATGGATATATTGCATATAATTGATAATAGTGTAACCAATGGTAAAATACGAGAAAATGGTTTATAATGTTTTAGATTATAGTGGGACTTGTTCGTGCAAAATGTTTCAATCTCAAGGTATACCATGTAGACACACACTTTGTGTTTTAAGAGGAAAAAGTTTAAATGAAATACCAAACAAATACATTTTGAATAGATGGACTAAGTTGACAACTAACAGACCTATTTTTGACGTTGATGGTAAGGTCTTGTAAGGGTGGTCTAAACCAAAAAATGAGAGAGAACTCATTTCAAAGGCATGTGATCAAGTTTATATGTTCATGCATATGGCTAGGCAATGCAAGGAAAAATTGCTTTTTATAATAAATGGATTTGATAACATTAAAAACTAACTATATGAGTTTGAAGGTGATTATGTACAAACTAAGACAAAAGAGTTATAGTCTTCTATTATGCATCCACCACAATTTTCAAAGACAAAAGGAAGTGGTAAACGAATTAAAGGAGGAAAAGAGAAGGCTATTGAACAACAACTCATAAAATATCTAGACTTTGTAAAATATGTGGCCAATATACATATCATGGCAGTCGTAATTGTCCTACAAAATCATTGCCCTAATATTGGTAAAGATATATATCATTCTCGTGTACTTAGATTTTTGTCATACAAATTGATTTAAAGATTAACATAGTCACTGTTTTTAATATCTATGGATTGAAAGATGCACTAACTCAATGAAAAATCGATTCAGCACTCAGTTTTACTTTGGAAGGATTTCTTTTTTTTTGCTATAAGTTGGAATTGTTGATTTTCAAGTGGCTATTTTAGTTTGTTCTTTTGATAGTTCAGTAGAACATATTGAAGTGCTATGTGTAAAATTTGAACTCTCACAATGTGATGTTTATCAGTTAGAGTATGTTGCTTGTGAGGAGTTTAAACTTGTTATTACTTTTTTGGTTTGCGAATTTTTCTTATCTGTCTTATATTGGTTTTATCTTATACTGCATCCTCTGCTAATTTTTTCAAAAATTAATTGTCATTCGGTTACATATTCATTTTTAACAAAATCTTTTTTTTTTCTTTCAATGATTGAGAAGCTTAAAAGTGAGAGCACCAAATACCATATATTCGTGTGCAAAGAAAATATTGTGATGGTAAACCATTGTTTTTACAATTCTAAAATATCATATTTAACTCTACTTTGCTGTTCTAACTAGCGTGACAACAACCTTTGTGTTCTCTAGTGGTCATTGTAGTAAAATTGTAAATGTAATTATGTCCATCAATAGCACAAGTTAACAATAACAACACAAGAATATTTGATGTGGTTAAAGGTTGATCCAAGTAATTCATTCTTCATGATGTGTAAACTTCCAATAGTTTATCTACTGACGTGCCTCAAGTTACTCGTGAGTTACAACTTAAACTAAAAAGCAAGTCATTGATGGTTCTTAATATACACAAATATATAATATAATGGATACTCTATCACAAGTAAATGACGACAATCCAATTCTACTCAAATAACCGACTTTGACAAAAGAAACTGGCACATTGAAATCTAGGCTATGTACCTGCAAAGTGGACGCCAAACCATTTACAATCAATCAAACATGTAAACTCTATTTCATAAACATACATAGTAACATATATACATACACAATGATATATTTGTTAAAAACACTTACCATGGATTGATTTTTGAATAGTTATGCTTGATAGTCTTGCCTACAAATGTTGAGGAAAATAAATAAAATAACCCAAACAAATAGGTTCCATAATTTTTCGAAAACATTCAAGCATTTCCACAAACAGGTGATGTGCATGTCTCACATGTGTAGTCTTAGGAAAAAAAACACAAATTAAGAGAGAGGGAAACAAGACATATACGAAGAATAAGGAAAACAAAGAGAGTGATTGGGAGGGGAAGACATTCAATCGGTAGATAGAAAATGCTATTGGCCATTGGTTCACCACTTCACTATAGGTGGCATAATTGAAACGAGTCTATATGGAGGCCATAAGAAAAAAAGCCACAATTTCAAGAGGGATCATTTCGATCCTTTTCTATTTGAAGAGTTGAAGCTTTTCTGAGTAAAGGATTGCTTGATGAATATTTAAGACAATGGAGAACGTGCAAAGATATAGAGGTAGAGAGCACTCATGGCAGTGTTCATTCGCATGGTTAAGCGTTGAAGAGTTTTCGGGTAAAACTAGGTCAAGTCAGGTTTTTAGTTGAATTTTTTTAATTTGGTGCGTAGTTGGTACTATAGCTATCGTTTCTCACAATAAACATTCATTTTCACGGAATACGTTATATATATATATATATATATTATTATGATGAAATGTGTATTAAATATATAACATGATAAAATATTTAATAACATATATATATCAAACATATCATTTTTTAAGTAAAAACAATAGAGTGCAAAAGTTAACGAAAATTAAGAACAAATTTGAGAGATAACAAAAAGATAAGACAACTATATAACTTCAAACCTACATTTATTTCTACAAAATAGATAACTAAATATTATGAAAAATACAAATAATCTCTTAGACTAGTGCACAATCTATAAGGAATTGTGATCACAACCTCAACCAACGAAATATCTAAGATAGTTAATGGAAGAACCTAACCAAGATCACAAATGCAAAGCAACAAGACACTCCAAAAACAAGTGCTCTGAAGTTCCCCCTACATGACCACATAAACTTCATATGAAATCAAGCACATAATTTAATAATAGTTATCCTGATCTTAAGTGATTAATGAAATATTTTTATATTTTAGTCTTTTAATAACTATGTTAAATAGTTAATGACTTTTATTTTAATAGTTATAAAATAATTTAAGTGGTTATCGAGATATATCTTTTAAAAAATATTCATCCACGCTTTTAAGAAAAAATTCAAATATCTAAATTGTAAATAAGGTGTTCCATAATTATATCAAAAGTATGTGTTCAAATATATTTTTGTTTATATATTATTATACACAGTATTTTACGGTTTTATAGTATTAAACAAAATGTAAGTAGCTTGCCAACAGTGTTCTCTAAATGCAACACAATTAATAAAAATTTGTAAAAACATTTACTATGATGGGACTTATGTTCAATCTTGCAATGCCTCTCATATCCATATTTAGATCACCGTGCGTTTTTCAAAGAAGTACGCTTTATTATAATATAAAAAACAAGGAAATGACTAGGCAGCACCAAACGCATATGACCCGTGAATGCCGAACAGCACCGATTTTGGGCATCTCGTAATAGTGATAACAGTAAGACAGAAACAGTAACTCTGTCTTTGATTTCGTGGTCTCTCTTTTATCTCTCTCTCTCTCGGCATCATCTTTTTCTTCTGGTTTTTTCAATCAATTAATTATCAATCAAATCAACCACTTCGGTTTCGATCAACAAATTAAAAATGCAGTCGAGCCCGTTGCTTCTTGAGGAGCCAATTCGAATGGCTTCCATTCTCGAGTCATCTAAGCCTGTAAGTCTAACTATCTTTCTCTCTCTTTCTCAATTTTTTGATTTCTTTTGCTACTTTTTCTGTTTTTTTTCTCAATTATGCACTTAGTTGGTCACTTTCTTCACCCAATATGCGCTTCATGTTACTCTCTCCTGTTTAAAAATTGATGTTATTTTTGTAAGCTTGATTGATCTATGCTTGCTGAGTTTGACTTTCAAGGTTACCAAATCGCGCTTCAAATCGTGAATGTCAAGCAATCTAATTTTGCGAATCGGATCCAATGCTAAGATTCAAAGAGAGAGACAGTAAAACAGTAATTTTAAATTTATCTATAATTTATGAGTTTAATTGGCATCAGTGCAAAAAGTTTTACTATATCGGCATATCACAACAATTTATAGGCATAACTTTAAAAATAGTTAGTAATGATTGATTTTGATTGGTTGCGAGAGTAAAAACTCTTTAGAGTAACATTGTATATGAATTAAAGCCATGATAAATTACCATCTGTGTACAGAGCTTAAGTTTTTAATAAATATGACCATAGGCCTCACAAAATAAAATCATGTGACATGTCAAAACAAGAAAAATAAAGGAATAACTAAACAATAAGATGTGCATAAAGTAATCAATCTTTTTTTCGAAGCCTTATGTGAGATTATTTGATTTTCAATTTCAAGCTTATAGGAAACTTTTAGTTAATTAGTTTTTCAGAGTTTAAATCTTATATCTCTTAGTTAAAATTTAAAACTTGAGAGCTGCTTGTTTGTGACAATTTATATCATTATACTATACAAATTGCACTGATTCATGCCCATTATTTAACATGGTTTGTGCTTTATCACATGATACATTGCTAATTTGTATAATAGCATGCCACTTAAATTGTTGTTTGAAAATTGTGAGTGTTTTGCCAATTTGGATTTTGAGTTAAGTGGTTGAAATGCATTGTGCAGAGTTTCTTTCCAGCGATGACAAAGATTGTAGGCACACTTGGTCCAAAGTCACGATCAGTTGATGTCATTTCTCGTTGCCTTGATGTAGGAATGTCTGGTATTTTACCTTTTTTTTGTTGGCCTTCTTATTTAACATCTGATTACATATACCTCTAGGCTTTAGATTTCTCATCCATGAGTAAAGAACAGTATATAAAGGCTATTTTGTTAATTTGTTTTTCTGATTGCTTTGTTGTTAGAAAACTAGTGTTGCTCTGTCTTGTGGAGTCAATTATTTTGAAGAGAGTGTTAAAAAAGGTCTTGTGTTTTAAAAAAATTATCACTACACAAACACAATGAGAAAGAAATGTTTCGAAACCATGGATCAAAGGGTGAAAGATAATAGGCATAGGAAAGATAGAAAGCATATTGATACTCATAAGACTTCATATTAAAAAACATATTGATTTGATTGAAAAAGATGATGAAAATGAATACATTGTGCTCTATTTATATTAACAACCACTAACTAACTCCTAAGAGTTGTAACTAACTCATATGAGAGTTGTAACTAATTTACTAATCAAGCAACTATTTTATATTTTTGTTCAGAAATACCTCTTAGAATTTGGGTTGAGCCTAACTCAACCCCTATAAAATTGACTTGTAAGGTGAGGACTGCCTCCACATATAAACACATTTTTAGGCCATATCTCATCCAAAATGTGAGATTCCTTTTTTTTTTCTTTCGACCAGGACAATGTGAAACTCTTAACACACCCCTTCATGCCCAAGGCTTGACATCTGGAGTGTGACATAAGTGTCTCGGTAGTGGTGATCAGATAGTAGGTGATCCAATGAATCTCAAATAGGATTTGATACCATCTTAAAATTTGGGTTAGAACTAACTCTACCCCTCCAAAACCGTCTCGTAAGGTGATGATTTCCTCTTCTTATAAACACATTTTCAAACCATATCTTATCCAAAATGTGAGACTCTTAACAATACCAATAACTTGTTGTGTTCTAGTGTTGTTGTTACTTGTTAGTTCTTCCTTTATAATTTTCAGCTGTCTTCTTTTTTCTTTTTGTGAATGTTATCTAGAGTCTCATCTATTGATCCCCTTATTCTTCTTTTCTTACGACGTGCTAGTTGCTAGGTTCGATTTCTCTTGGGGTGATCCAGAATACCACCAAGAGACAATGGAAAATTTGAAGGCTGCTATCAAAAGTACCAACAAAATCTGTGCGGTAAACACACCTTATTTTGTGTTTGTCTATTTGTTTTTGTCTCAACAGTGATGTGGGATTTGTTCTCAGGGATTGAAACCTTCTAGGGTAAATTAAAGGAAGAACCACTCAACTAGTTACAATTTGTATCAGCACAGCTTTATGTTATCCTCCACCTCTGACTTATTCTTCCATATTACTATCCTTGTATAGCATTGAATAGTAGTACAAAATACATTAGTATTTATATAAGTTAACATTCATTAATGCCAACTTTTAGCTGTTTTATGCGTAAAGTTGTCTTTTGTCCAATTGAATCTCATGCATCGAGGATATCCACTCCTTTTACATATACCTATCTGTTGAATGAGAGAAAATGAGAGAGGAAATTGTGTGTTTGAAGTACACGTCAGAGTTGATATTATATAGGCTCAAGGCAATAATTACAAAAATAAATATAGGAGATACTTACTATCCCTTATTACATGATATGATTTGCCTATACAATAATACAAAGATCATAATATATTTTTGACACTCTCCCTCAAGCTGGAGCATATAAATCATATGCACCAAACTTGTTACATATATAACTGATTCAAGGACCTCCCAATGATTTAGTGAAGAAATTTGCCAATCGATCATTGAAATTGACAAAGTTTGTGGTGCTATCACTTGATTGGATCTCCTCCCTGACAATCTTATTACCAATAATGTGGCGACACACACCAGAATCAAGAACCCATGGGTTAAGGGAAGGTGACTTAGAGATCAAGTAAATGAATTACCGATGTATGCAACTGAAACAGCAGATCTGTGTTCTGATGATACTCTACACATTGGAGAAAATCTTAGTAAGTAGCCGGAGAGGCTTTAGGAGGATTGGTGGTCTGAAGAGTGTCAGATGAAACAATCTAATGTGAATTTAGAGGATGAAGAGAGCGGCCGTGAATTTTCCAACACCAAGCATTAGAATGTCCCTAACTACGACATTACTTACATTTGGGACATTTCTTGGAGGTGGATGGATGTTCCTGAGACCCAGAACCATCCATAATTCGTAAAAAGATGACTAAAAACAGCAGCGAGTCGGAACCAAAGAATAGTAATGCTACGGTGAATAGTACTCACATGATAAACAGTAGTGTGCAATGAAGATTAACGCCATCAAAAGTACCATGATGAACAATAACATCGTAAACGAGTAACATGGCAGTAGAGAAGGGGTAAACCAGAACTGTGACACGATTTGCCAGAAATTTTCTTATCGAATAGAGTGGGTTGACCGGGTAAGCACAGTTTAGGGTTTCCTCTCAAGGCAATAAAGACAAACATAAATATAGGAGATACTATCCATATTTATATATGATATGCCTATACAATACAAAAATCATAATATATGTTGTGCATGAAGTATGATCAGTCATGCTATATACTATATGAAGGTTACCTAATGTAAAAATGAATTTTATGCATTTATGTCTAACTTCAGGTTATGCTAGATACTGTGGGTCCAGAACTACAGGTTGTCAACAAAGCTGAGCACTCGATTTCCCTTGAAGCTGACACACTGGTTGTCTTAACTCCTGATCAAAACAAAGAAGCTACTCCAAACCTCTTGCCAGTAAATTTCAGTGGTCTATCAAAGGTCAGTGTACATTTCCCATGCAGCACATTTATTGTCGTCTGTATCATATTATTTTGAATATATCTTTTGAGGTTTACATACATATGTGTATAATTGCCACATCAAAGTTATGTTGTTGCGTATTTGAAATTGTTTTTATCCGTTGTTTACTGGTTGAATCTTGGTGTTTCATCCATATTTTATCATGTGCGGGGATAAACTGGTTACTTATAAAAGCAAAGCAGTTCTGAAGCAGAAGCAGAACTCAGAACTCACTGCTAAGAAAGCTCAAGGAACTAGGAATTACTTTAATTATAATATGAATGACTTATGCGAAGAAAACTGTTATCAGGATTACTAAGGAATGAGGATGAGTTCATTAGGACAGTACCAAATATGTAGAGATTGATCACCGCTTTATAAAAGAAAAAATTGATGATGTGGTTATCAACCTTTCTACTTTCTCATTGGACTTTGACTGTGTGCCCATAATTTTGCAGGCTGTGAAGAATGGTGATACTATTTTTATTGGCCAATACCTGTTTACTGGAAGTGAAACAACTTCTGTGTGGTTGGAGGTAATGAAATCCTGGATGACTAGTTCAAACTTCTATACTTATTGAGTAAAGTCAAATTAGTCCTTGAATGATGAAAGTTATGCTAGAGATCCTTGAAGTTGAATGACATTTTATATGTCAAATTAGTTCGTAAATATGTATTACAGGTCAATTTAGTCTTTAAAATACCTAATATGAGGACTAATTTCACAAAAAGAATACACATTCAGAGACTTCGAGCATGGTTAATCTATTCATCTTAATAAGATCTACGCTTTTCAACTACAATAGAACTGAAGTCACTCTCCCTATATTGATTATACTCTCCCTTTACAGACATACTTTCCAGCAGTAGGCACTGCCTTTTAAAATGTCATTCTTCTTTTTCTTGTTCACTAAATCAAAATTGATGTATTATAGAAGGTTTGTTCTGCTTTTGATAAGAGTAGCCACAAGCATGCGGCTTATTTGTGGTTAGCTGATCTAAGGAAGCATTCAGCATTGTACAATAGAGAATGAAGAAAGTAGAATACTGCTGCTATTCATTACTGTCACTTGTTAGAGGAAGAGATGTATTTCTAATAGAAAACTCAAAATTTACTTGATACATAATGTCAAGTACAATGAGGTATTTATAGGTACAAATAGATAACTCTAGACACATTTCTAGGAACTTCCTAATTAATACCCACATCTAGGCATTTCTCACATTTTCTATAATTAAAACACTTTTAGATTCTTACATTGAAATTCTACATGGTTCTAGAATTATCTAATTTCAAATTATTAATAACATTGCTCCCCCTTAATTTGAAATTTTCTTCTTCATTCTAAGTCTTGCTCTTAGCCTTTGAAAGTCTTCAAAGTTTAACAGCTTTGTAAAAATATCTACAACTTGATCTTGAGTCTTTACATATTTAAGCTCAACTTCTTTTTTGACAATACATTCTCTAATGACATGGTACCTTGTGTCTATGTGCTTGTTGCAATCATGAAACACTGGATTCTTTGCAAGTGCTTGTGCAGACTTGTTGTTTATACAAATATCAGTAGCTTTCTTCTGTGACATATGAAGTTCCTTTAATAATCTCTTTAGCCAAATGGCATGACAAGTGCAAGATGTTGCTGCTACATACTCTGACTCACATGTCGAAAGTGTGACAATAGGTTGCTTCTTTGGACTCCACGAAAAAGCATAGTCCCCCATGAAATATATAAATCCACTAGTATTCTTTCTATCATCGATATCTCCCGCAAAGTCGCTATCACAGAATCCATAGAGTTTAAAATCATTAGAAGAAAAGTAAAATAGTCCATAATCAAGCGTACCTTTAAGGTAGCGGAGTATTCTCTTAGTGACTTTCATGTGTGTAGTAGTAGGAGCTTCCATGAAACGACTCACTACTCCAACCGCGTATAGAATATCAGACATTGTACATGTTAAGTATCTTAGGCTTCCAACGAGGCTTTTGAAAAAAGAAGGGTCCTCTTTTTGTCCATCTTCAAACTTTGACAACTTCAATCCGCTCTCCATTGGTGTGTTCACTGGATTGCAATAAAACATTTTAAATTTCTTCAAAACTTCCGTTGCATAGTTTTCTTGAGAAATAAATATACCTTCTTCCACTTGCTTTACTTCTATGCCTAAGTACTATGACATGAGTCCAATATCAGTCATCTCAAACTCAAGCGCCATGGCCTTTTTGAACTCTTCAAATAAATTTGGATTGTTCCCAGTGAATATAAAATCATCCACATAGAGACAAATAATCAAAATATTTTCATTATCACAAACTTTGACATAAAGAGCATATTCGTTAAAACAATGAACAAATCCATTGTCTTGGAAGTATTTGTCGATGCGACTATTCCATGCTCTTAGTGCTTGCTTTAATCCATACAACGCTCTCCTCAATCTCAAAACTTTATCTTCATGTCGTTTAATCGCATACTCGATTGGCTGCTCAACATAGACCTCTTCTTCATGATAACCATTTAGAAATGTCGATTTTACATCAAGTTGATAAAGTTTCCACTTATTTTGAGCTGCTACAGAGATTATCAAACGAATAGTGTCCATGCGAGCAACTGATGCAAAAACTTCTTCATAGTCAACTCCATGTTTTTGTTTGTAGCCTTTGGGAACAAGTCTTGCTTTGTATTTTTCAATCTCTCCATTAGCATTTTTTTAGTCTTGTACACCCATTTGACTCTAATTGCTTGATGGCCTTTTGGAAGAGTTGCTAATTCCCAAGTGTTGTTTTTCATCCATGGCTTGTCTCCACCTTATCTTTCACTTCTTTGCCATAATTTAATGACTCACTATCCGCCAAGAGATAATACAACTCTTCAAGGTCAAGAGTAATTTCAGTTGACCTTTCATAAATGTCTTATATATCTTTCATCTTATTTGGTCTTTCGCTTGATCTTTCATCTAGAGAAGTAGGTGAAGGAGGAAGTGAAGAAGGTGGAGTTGCATCTTGAACTGGTGTTATGGTCTCTTGATCTTCTTCAAAATATGGAAGGAAATTATAGTTTGTTTCTTCTTGACCCTCCCAATTCCATGTAGCATATTCACCAAATTCAACATCACGACTCACCACTACCTTATTGTTGCATAGGTTGTACAACTTGTAACCTATAGAATGCGGATCATAGCCAACAAAGACATGTTTGTGCTTCAATCATTAAGTTTGGATTTTTCTTGTTGTGGTACATGTGCATATGCTATGCTCCCAAAGACACGCAAGTGATTGACACTAGGCGTCATTCCATTCCATGCTTCTAGAGGGGTTTGGTTTTTGACATTTGAAGTCGGTGAGCGATTTGCTAAATAGACCGCACAAGACACTGCTTCAGTCCAAAACTCCTTTGGCATCCTTTTGGATTTTAGCATGCATCTTGCCATGTTCAAAATAGTTCTATTCTTTCTCTCAGCTACTCCATTCTGTTGCGGAGACCTTGGAATTGTCAACGGACAACGAATTCCATGAGTTGCACAAAATTCATTAAACTCCTTTGAAGTGAATTCACCTCCTCGATCAAATCTCAAAGCTTTGATTTCATGACTGCTCTCCTTCTCTACAAGAGCTTTGAAATTTTTGAAAGCATCAAAAGCTTCTGATTTTTGCTTTAAGAAATAAATCCAAGTTTTTCTACTAAAATCATCAATAAACAGAATGAAATATTTACTCTTACCAAATGAAGATGGAATGATTGACCCACACAAGTCAGTATGCACAAGTTGTAGTGGCATAGTTGCTCTTGATGTAGCTTCTTTAGGGAAACTTTTTCTAGCTTGCTTGCCAAGAAGATAACCTTCACACAATTGATTTGGATGATTGATTGAAGGCATCCCTTTCACCATATTCTTTTCTTCCATAATTTTAAGTGCACCAAAGTTCAAATGGCCATACCTCATATGCCAACGCCATGCTTCATCTTGGACACTCATCTTCAAACATTTTGCTTCAAAGGTTCAAGATAAACATTCTATTTTTTGACATAAGAACCTTAGTAATTAAATTGTTATTTTGATTTCTAAGCCAAAGATGTTTATTTTTCATGAGAATTTCATATCGTTTTTCAAGAAGTTGGCCCAAACTTAAAATATTACTATTAAATTTAGGTACATAGTATACATCACTAATCAACTTATGGCTCCCATTTTTAGAAGAGATTAGAATCGTACCTTTCCCTTCAATTTTCACTTTTGATGAGTCTCCAAAGGAAACATTTCCATTCATCTTTTCATTAAGCTCCACAAATTTCTTTTTGTATCCACACATATCGTTACTTGCACCGTTGTCCAAGTACCATGAACTGTTAACATCTCTCTCTTCTTCCTTGAGTGTTAGCAACACAGTTGACTCTTCATCTTCGTCAACAAGATTAGGCTCCTCTTCCTCTTGATTAGGAGCGTTACGACATTCCCAAGAAAAATGGCCAAATTCATGACAATTATAACATTCAACTTTAGATTTGTCATACCTCCTTTCATTTTGATAATAGCCATAACCTCTTCCTCTTCCACGAATTCTTGGTGATGAGTGGCTTCTTTCTTCGTAGTTTAATTCACCTTTGAAACCTCTTCCTCTTCTTCCTTGGCCACGACCACGTCCTCGTCCTTTTCCTTGTTCACGTCCACGTACGTTTTGACTATTGAATCCTGTCATTCTTCAACGAAGCTTTGATCTTGAGAACTTCCTTTAATAGCTCCTCTTGCCTTTTCTTCATTCTTTCTTCTTTAGCTTGCAATGAACCTTCTAATTTTTCAATGGACATGGAGTCAAGTTCTTTTGATTCCTCAATAACACATACCACATAATCAAACTTAGGAGTCAAGGAACGAAGAATTTTTTCCGCTACACGAACATCTTCTATCTTGTCTCCATATCTCTTCATTTGATTAACAATTGTCTTCACCCTTGAGCAATAATCTGAAATTGATTCGGAATCCTTCATCTTCAAAGTTTCGAGATCTCCCCTTAGAGATTGAAGTCTTATCTTCTTCACTTTGTCAATGCCTTGGAGTGATTTCTCCAAAATCTTCCAAGCTTCCTTTGAATTCGTAGCATCGGCAACCTTCTCAAACATAGAATCATCCAAACATTGATGAATAAGAGTAAGAACTTGTTGATCCTTCTTCCTTGTCTTTGCCAAAACCTGCTTCTCAACTTGAGACAATCTCTCTTCATCTTGTGGCTCATCATAGCCACAATGGACGTTGAGTCAAGATCTTTTGATTCCTCAATAACACATACCACATAATCGAACTTAGGAGTCAAGGAACGAAGAATTTTCTCCGCTACACAAACATCTTCTATCTCGTCTCCATATCTTTTCATTTGATTAACAATTGTCTTCACCCTTAAGCAATAATCTGAAATTGATTCGGAATCCTTCATCTTCAAAGCTTAGAAATCTCCCCTTAGAGATTGAAGTCTTATCTTCTTCACTTTGTCAATGCCTTGGAGTGATTTCTCCAAAATCTTCCAAGCTTCCTTTGAATTTGTAGCAATCAACAACCTTCTCAAACATAGAATCATCCAAACATTGATGAATAAGAGTAAGAGCTTGTTGATCCTTCTTCCTTGCCTTTGCCAAAACCTCTTTCTCAACTTGAGATAATCCCTCTTCATCTTGTGGCTCATTATAGCCTTCTTCACTTTGTCATATACCTTGAGAGCCAAAGAATGCTTCCATGGGAAGACACCATTTTTCATAATTATCTTTTTTTAGAAGAGGAAAGTGGAAAGTAGTATAATCACGAGTCACCATTTCTCAACTCTCAAAACCAAGCTTTGATACCACTTTGTTAGAGGAAGAGATGTATTTCTAATAGAAAACTCACAATTTGCTTGATACATAATGTCAAATACAATGGAGTATTTATAGGTACAAATAGATAACTCTAAACACATTTCTAGGAGCTTCCTAATTAATACCCACTTCTAGATATTTTTCACATTTTCTATAATTAAAGCACTTCTAGATTCTTACATTGAAATTCTACATAGTTCTAAAATTATCTAATTTCAAATTATTAATAACATCACTCAAGTAGTTTTGATTTCATAATGCAGGTCAAAGAAGTGGATGGTGATGATGTCACTTGTGTCATTAAAAATTCTGCTACTCTTGCTGGATCATTGTATACTTTACATGTCTCTCAAATTCATATTGATCTTCCTACTCTTACTGACAAAGATAAGGAGGTAACAATAAGTAGTTTGTAAGCATGAAGCAGTGAGCTTCACATTATGTGGTCAGGTTTCTATTCTACTTTTGATGCTTCATAATGTATGTTTCAAATCTTGTCTATTGATGGAAGATTTTAGGGTGGTGGTAATGGAATTATATTTCTTTGATGAGATTATAGCATCATTGTAACACTTCTTGATACTTCAATGTTTTCTGTTTAAAAAGTGGCATATTTTTCTGTTACTATGGGAAACTGATTTTAGTTATTTGGCAATCTAAAATATGTAACTTTGTATATTGTATGTATAACTTATGTCATAGATTGTTTAATTTGCACCAAATACAAGAGTATCTAGGTTTAAGTTATGATTTTTACGGTCAAGAATGTAAATATAGATTTTTTGGCAATTTGTTAAATGTTAATCTTTTCTCATTTGACTCACTAATCAGGTAATAAGTACATGGGGTGTTAGAAACAGTACAGACTTTCTTTCATTATCATACACCAGACACGCTGAAGACGTTCGGCATGTAAGTGCTATTGCAGATAGTTTTATCTTCTTGCTTATGTATTTTGAGTTTCCCCACACCTTTATTATGTGTTTACAAGATTTCCTTTCCGGTAATATAAAAACACATCTATTATTTAGCAAATTTGTAGTTATGAAATGTTAGATTTAGTTATGGCACTTTTTCCTAAATAGTTGGGTTTTTGTTTTGGTTAGGTTTATAAAATGATGAGAAACCTATAGTAAATGCAGAATACAAAGAATGGGAGAATGATTTACTTATGACTGCGGGGAGTTATAAATTGAAGTAAAAAATTAGTTTATACATACATTTTTTTTATTTCTATTTTTCTTTCAATAAAAAAAAGTCTTGTTTGTATCAAACAAAATACAACGAATCCACCATTTTTGGATGAAGTAAAACAAATCTAAATTAGTTTACTTCTACATTACTGTTGATTATGTGTACCATTTTCTTTAATTTTTCCTCATCATTTATTAAAAATTGACATTACTTTCCATTTTGCAGGCCCGGGATTTTCTCTCTAAATTAGGTGAACTCAAACAGACACAGATTTTTGCAAAGATTGAAAATATAGAGGTGAGTGTTGTGAGTTAGGTATTATTTCCTGCTTTATGCACAAAGGGTACTTGTGTAATATTTACTATGTTATACTCCCTTCGCTTTTTTTAATTGGTTTTTCAAGAATAACTTGTTCCTATTTTCATCTATCGTTTTCAAATTTCAAGGTTACATTAACTACTTTTTTCTAATTATACTCTTACATTAATTTAGAGTAAATGAAAGTTAAGGGTATATTTGAAATTTGCTCATTAATCAAAGTTATTCATGGTTTGTGCAAAACAACCTTAAAAGACTTGAAGTATAAAGGAACAGAAGGAGTACTGTACTGTCCACTGTCTTCTGCACTGACACAATAAAATTCAATGACCTGCACCCACATTAGTACAGTTTCCTAAACATGTAGTTTCTTAACTGTGAGAAAATTCAAAAAACCTTTGAGTATTATACTCTTCACATCTGTAATAGACAAAAGCAGTAGTTCAAGATCCTTCTCTTTTTGTGTGCTTTGTAATGATTTTGAAATACAATTTCTCTTCTGTAATTTCTCGTAGGGATTGACACATTTTGATGAGATATTGAGAGAAGCAGACGGTATCATCCTCTCTCGTGGAAATTTGGGGATAGATCTTCCACCTGAGAAGGTTAGCTTTTACTTCTGGACAGGAGAATCCAATGTTATATATGATTCATCTGTATCATTTGGCAGGTGTTTCTATTCCAAAAAGCAGCTATTTACAAGTGTAACATGGCTGGAAAGCCGGCTGTTGTCACACGTGTTGTTGACACTATGACTGATAATCTTAGACCTACTCGTGCCGAAGCAACTGATGTTGCCAATGCAGTGTTGGATGGTATGTTCTTTCCCCGACTTATGTTCCATTTTGCTATATGTGGTGAGTCTTCAATGGTTTGGTTTGAATTTGAGGGCTTTGTGTAGACACTACTACCATTAGATGCATGTACATGTTTCTATCAAGTCATTAAAATTCCTTCATATTTTGGTGTTTAACATACACGTTTCATCTCTAAATACGCCTTTTCCTTTTCATTGGTTCAGGCAGTGATGCAATTGTTCTTGGGGCAGAGACTTTGCGTGGATTATACCCTGTAGAAACTATTTCCACAGTTGGAAAAATTTGTTCAGAGGTAGGTTTGTGCTTTAGTAAAAAATTGCATTCCTATCACACTTTTTTCACTAAATAAACTAATTTCTTGTCTCTCCATTTTTTAGTTCTTTGGGGTGAAGTTCTCTCTTTGTTGTTTATAAGGTTTGTTTGTACTATATAGAAGTTGTCCTACAATAAATATAGGCTATATCGATCTAATCTAACCTTATCAGGGAATAGGGAATCGCAAGGAAATAAAATCTAATACATTCTGTACAAATCTGCAGGAAATAAAAAAGGAATTCTCACAAAGCTTAAGAAAATGAAAACCGAAAACACACAATTTGATTACTTCTAACAATTTTTAAACACAAAGAAATTGATAATCAGAAATTAATAAAAATAAAACTACATGTTGTTATGGGATTTTAGAGAAAAGGAGAGAAAATAATAAAAATTTGAATATTATTGATAATAATTTTATGCTGACTTGATTACAAAAGACTCAATATTAATATCTATTTATAGAAAAACATAGACTCAATCCTAAATCAGAAAAAAATAATAATAATAACGAGAGATATTCTAAGACTTCTCTATGATTATAAATTGATCATAGAAAATAACTCAAGATACTCTAATATAATATAAAAGATATTGTTGAAAATAAAATACTAGTATGTAAATAAATATAAAGTCTGTAAGTATTCGTATCATTATGTGTATTTATCATTCATAGTCTATATTAAAAACTTTTGCTGTGTAGTTGAAACACACGTGTTATTCAACATGTCTCTCAATATTCTCTTCTCATTCGACATGGTATCCAGAGCCTATTGAGAGGCAACCTTAATCTTCAACTACCTAGTGGACCCACTGTCTCCGATGAAATATTTTTTTCGGAAAACCGCCGTCGTCCCTCTGACGACTTTCCGGAGAATGACCACTCCAGCAGCGTCGTACACCCCAGATCGCCCACCCCTAATCGCGCCCACACGCGCCACCAAGCGCCACGCACGTCAGATCCACGCGCCACCTCCTGCCACCTCGCGTGACGGCACATTCAACAACCGTTTATGACGTAGATTCTCCTTTTGCACTTGCCTCAGCCTTCTAATTCCATATCTGCCCTGAGTTTTCAGTTTCGAGTCACGGATGTACGCGTTCCAGTTCAAACAGCCTCTGTTTCCCCAGTTCAGACGCATTTTCTGGCACTCTTTACCGACCATGATGTCTCTGTCTAAAACAAAGAACATCTTTACCAACTACATCACCTCTCCTCTTTCTGTAGACAAATTGAATGGATCAAATTATGATAGTTGGGCTGTTGACATCAAACTATGGATGCTTGGTCAAGGTTTCGAGGACCGTCTCACTAAAAATCTTGAAAAGGTGGTTGCGGCTGAAACTTCAAAATGGAAGCAGATAGATGCTCAGTTGTGCAGTGTCATTAAGTCTACACTTCATCCAGATGTTAAACCAATTTTCTGTCCACATCTCACATGTGAATTGGTGTGGAGTTTGGCAAAGGCACTCTACACTAATGACACTCAACATCTCTATGGAGTTTGTCACCGCTTGCTGAATATCATTACTCCGAAGGCGATATATGGTTCTATTTCTACATATCTTGGCAGCATTCATAGTACACTTCATGATTTTAATGAGCTTCTCCCTCTTGGTACAAGTAATCCAGTTGAACAAAAGAAGGAGTTGGATCAACGCAACACCTTCTTCATGCTTCTTGCATTCTATGGCTTTCCCCAGGAGTACTTTGCAACTCGTGATCAAATTTTGGGGTCTGTTACTGTTCCGGATATGTCTCCTACCTCATCGATCCTTCTTTGAGCACCAACAAAACATTCAGCTAACCCTCTCTTACTTCAGCTTCGGGTGACACTGCTGGCCTTACATCTCTGGGACATAATCAGAGTCGTTCTCGTGGAGGACCATCCAACTCTAAGCTTCATTCCAAATGTGAGCATTGTAATCAGACTACACCATCTCCACAGGGCTCCCAGAAAAATTATGAAGATTTCCTCCGGTGGTTCAAAGTAATTTGAACTCTGGTTCTACTAATTTGGTTGCACACACTGGTAATTCATCTGTTTACCTCTCTAACTCATCATCTCTCGGCCCTTGGGTGCTTGATTTTGGTATGTCTGAACATGTCACTGGTAATAAAGGTCTCTTTTCTTCTCCCTTTACATATGCTTTTTTACCTATTATAACTTCTGCCGATGGCTCTTGTAACACCCCGAGTTTAAAACACAGCGCGAGTGTATTTTTTTTTTAAAATGAATAATTAAAATGATTTTCCAATTTATTACTTCAAAATAGTTGAAATAAAATTTCCTTTAATTCATCTCATAAAACGGTACGTCGTAATTTTTATCGATGAACGTAATTAAATAACTTCATCGTAATATCACTAAGTACTTAATTCTGGAAATTTAATGATAAACATCAATACATCTCAAAAGATTACTGTCATAACATCCCAATTGAAAATATCAGAGTGCGGAATAGTTTAGCGGAAAAATAGTACAATAATTTCCAAAATAAAACAAATTATATTTTCCAGCTCAAAATCCTATACATCAAATCTAATTGATCATGCACTAAAGCTACAGTAGCACGAATTTCCTCTGCATCCCAAACAAGTCTCATCCGACTCCGCCGCTTGCCTCGATGTAACCTCCTCCTCCTCATCATACAGAGAGGGATCAGTCTCCTCCGAAGTCAGATCAATGCACAGCCTCGGTCGCTTCGGCGGTGCCAGAATCTCATAACAATCATCGGATATCCTAGACGGACCCGGAATATCAGCTGCTACTGGCTTCGGCTCTTCGTTCTTCTCTTCCGCTCAGAATCACATACATCTCCACCAATCACCGGGTTAGGAGTCACCACTCATACGGTGGCCTCCGTCTCAACCCCTCTAGCTGGCTTCTCCGCATCATCAAAAATTCCGTGCGCATCCAATATCAAACGAGAAGGCACAGGAAAGTCAATCCTCGCATAGCTGTGCTCCACGTAGTACACCACTCCATTGGTCCTACAGGTCCTCTTCAATCTCCCTGTGTACGTAGCCCTGCTTGAGATGGGGTCGTATACCTAAGTAGTAGGCACGGAGCGATCAATGAAGTCGAGCGACGTTTCCGTCGTCTCGGGTCCCACGGGTGGCATGAGTTTGGGGGGCATCTGAGGGCAAAGCCCAAATTCCACATATAATAGTAAAGGGTCACCGACCGAAATTAACAAATATACACATAGCATTTATATTATAGAACAGATACACCCATGGTATAACATATAACAATGATGAAAATCTAGAATGCTCATTTGAAATTTCATGACATATATACCTTTTCAAAACAGCAACCTATTAATATGCAAAATATGTGGTAAGTACAGCCAACACTTTAGCAATCACAATCATTTATCAGAAAATCAGATTACACAAAGTACTCACACACATCAATTTCCAACCATCATCATATAACCAAATCGTGAACCACCGGTTAATCCCCAATGCAATATGTATATGCTCATGTATACAATTTTTTGGAATTACCAAGGTGCAGTCGCTCAACAGACCAGTACAATATGTTTGACTTTAACGGCCCTCAAGATCAGGGTGCAATCGCTCAACAGATCAGCACCAATGCAGTCGCTTAACAAACCAGCACTCGTGCAGTCGCTCAACAGACCAGCACTCGTGCAGTCGCTCAACAGACCAGCACGTTTGACATATACTCAGGTACAATCGCTCAACAGATCAGTACCAGTGCAGTCGCTCAACAGACCAACACTCGTGCAATTGCTCAACAGATCAGCACGTTTTTGCGCATTTCAGGGTACAATCGCTCAACAGATCAGTACCAGTGCAGTCGCTCAACAGACCAGCACTCGTGCAATCGCTCAACAGATCAACACGTTTACGCATTACTCTGTGGCCCATCGCGGGTACCACTTGACTATGCAAATGCATGAATATACAGTGTTTTCTCTTCACTGAAACAGTATGCATTATCTGGAAATTTCAACCTTTTCATCTTTTTTCAAAACATCTCAACACAGTCAATATCATCATCAACACAACCATGATTAAATAGTCAAACAATCATTAACACTTTACATTATCTCACAATTCCATTCTTAATTATCATAAGTCTTTCCCCCAACTCTTAAAATTCATACATCAGTACTTAAAACTGGGATTTCTGGAAAATACGAATCTGTATTCGAATACAGCTTCCTTGTATTCGAATACAGAAGCCAAATCAGTGCAGAATCAACACTCTGTATTCGAATACAGTCTTGTATTCGAATACAGAGGCTGTCACAGTGTAAAAAAAATTAGTATTTTCAAAACTTCAATAGAAATCTTAAAAGCTCACAAACTCCATAATGACATAACGAGGTATTCATAATGTCCATAACGGGTCCTGAAAGCAGTCTTTTGAATATCCCCTTCTCTTACCCGAATCTGATGGTATCCTGACATCAAATCGATCTTTGAAAACACCGCTACTCCCCTCAATTGGTCCATCAAATCATCGATGCGTGGTAAAGGATATCGATTCTTGATAGTCACCTTGTTAAGTTGTCGATAATCCACACATAAGCGTGAACTTCCATCTTTCTTCTTAACCAACAACACCGGAGCTCCCCATGGCGACACACTTGATCTGATAAATCCTTTCTTCAATAAACCTTCAATTTGACCCTTAAGTTCGCTTAATTCCAATGGCGACATCTGGTACGACGCAATTGATATAGGTCCAGTTCCTGGGTGCATATCAATGAAGAACTCCACCTCTCTTCCTGGGGGTAATCCTGGAATTTCTGTTGGAAATACGTTCGGATATTCTTTGACTAACACCACATCTTCTATGTTCACATCCATCTTGGTCTCCACGTTAGCCAATGATAAAAATTCCTGAGTTCCCTCTCTCAGAGATACTTCGAGTTTGTTAGCAGCCAAATACCGAACGACTCCAGGTTCGGGGAAAAGAACTAGTTTTCGAGCGCAATCCAAGACTACGTAATTATACGTCATCCAATCCATGCCGAGAATGATCTCGAGTGATTGTAGGGGTAGGCTGATTTAATTAACTAAGAAATCTCTATTCTGAATCGTTACAGTACAGTGTAAACATGCAGAGTTTACGGTCAAAGTCTTAGCAGGTGTGGAAACAACCAAATCAAAAGGCAAAGCAGACACAGACAACTTCAAACGATGCACACATTTCATGGCAATGAAAGAATGGATTGCCCCCGAATCAAAAAGTGCAGTTAGGGTGTTACCTGCAATCTCGCAATCTTGCTGGATTAAATTTGGGGCTTGACTCCCAGCTTCAGCACCCATGTGATAGACGCGGCCTCTAGCAGTAGGACGAGTAGCCCTAGTCGCGTTCACAGTTGGCTCCACCTTCGAAACCCGACAATCCCTCACCACGTGTCCTGGTTTCTGGCAGTTGAAACACATCAGATCCCTTGCAGTACAAGCAGCCGCAATATGTCCTTCCTTCCCACATCGATAACACTGGACTCCTTGTCCGAATTGCCGTCCAAAATTATGATTTTCCGGCCGATTCTGGCCTCTCTTGTTGTTTTGTGGCCGATTATACGGCTTAGCCACTTGCTTCCCTCTATTGTTCTGATAGTGCATCCGACTAGGCCCTCGAGAATTAAAGTTCTCTCCTCTGTTGGCCCTCTCGTTCTTCATCTCTTCAACCTCTCTACACTTCTCCACTAATACTTGGAAACGTTGAATTCCCAAAGGCAAGACCGAGTCTTGGATGTCATACTTCAGTCCATTTTGGAAGCGATGGTACATAAACTGTTCATCAACTTCTTCCCGGAAAAATATGAAATGTCTTGACAGGGATTCAAACTTAGCCGCATATTCTCCCACCGTCATATTTCCCTGGTGCAATTTCAGAAAATCGTCACCCAACTTGGTCCTAGTGCTCATCGGGAAGTATTTGTCCAAAAACTTCTTTTTGAACGACTCCCAATTCACCTCCTCTTGGGCTGACCCCATCAGTAGTCTTGTACTTCTTCACCAATACTTTGCATCCCCTATCAGCAGATACGTGGCATAGTTGACCTTCACCGCTGCTCGGCAATTAATCATCTCGAAGATTTTCTCCATCTCTTGGATCCACTGGTCCGCTCTTTCTGGACCCTCATCACCCTTGAACTTGGGAGGATTATGGCGACGAAAATCCTCTAGTCCTCTAGATTCAGCAGCGTGGATCTCTCTTTCTCTCATCTCCAGACCTCGTTGAGTCTTCGCAGCTGTCTGTGCAGCAACAGACGCAGTCATATTATTCATCGCTTCAGCCATCCTATCTTCTCGGCTGACATTGGCTCTTGTGGTGTCATCTCTTCGTGGAGGCATTGTTTCCTACAAAACCATCATCACTTCAGTCACACCACAACTTACACAAGACTTGACACTTTAACTACTTGCTCCTATGCATGATCAGCTAACAACTCAAAACAAATACTTTAAATAAGAGCTTTCACCCAAAACTTTAACCAAATGCTCTAATACCACAATTGTAACATCCCGAGTTTAAAACACAGCGTGAGTGTATTTTTTTTTATAATAATTAATTAAAATAATTTTCCAAATTCATCACTTCAAAAGAATCGAAATAAAAAGTTTCCTTTAATCCATTTCTTAAAAATAGTACGTCGTGGATTAATCGATGAACGTAATTAAATAACTTCATCGTAATATCACTAAGTACTTAATTCTGGAAATTTAATATTAAACATTAATACATTTCAAAATATCTGTGTCATATCATATCAACAGAAAATATCAGAGTGCATGGTTTAGCGGAAAAGTAGTACAAATATTTCCAACATAAAACAAATTACATTTCCAGCTCAAATCCTATACATCAAGTCTAACTGATCATGCACTAAAGCTACAGTAGCACGGATTTCCTCCGCATCCCAAACAAGTTTCATCCGACTCCGCCGCTCGCCTCGATGTGACCTCCTCCTCCTCATCATACAGAGAGGGATCAGTCTCCTCCGAAATTAGATCAATGCATAGTCTCGGTCGCTTCGGCGGTGCCGGAATCTCATAACAATCATCGGAGATCCTAGACGGACCCGAAATATCAGCTGCTACTGGCTTCGGCTCTGTGTTCTTCTCTTCAGCCTCAGAATCACGTACATCTCCTCCAATCACCGGGTTAGGAGTCACCACTCCTACGGTGGCCTCCGTCGCAACCCCTCTAGCTGGCTCCTCCGTATCATCAAAAATTCCGTGCGCCTCCAATATCAAACGAGAAGGCACAGGAAAGTCAATCCTCGCATAGCTGTGCTCCACGTAGTACACCACTCCATTGGTCCTACAGGTCCTCTTCAATCTCCCCGTGTATGTAGCCCTGCTTGAGGTGGGGTCGTAAACTCAAGCAGTAGGCATGGAACGATCAATGAAATCGAGCGACGTTTCCGTCGTCTCGGGTCCCACGGTGGCATGGGTTTGGGGGGCATTTGAGGGCAAAGCCCAATTTCCACAATATAATAGCAAGGGTCGCCGATCGAAATTAACAAATACTCACATAGCATATATCTCACAGCAACAAATATATCGATGGCATATCATACAACAATGATGGAAAATAATGATGTTCATTTGAAATTTAATGACATATATGCCTTTTAAAAAACAGCAGCCATTTATTATGAAAATATGTTGTAAGTACAACCAACACTTCAGCAATCACAATCATTTATCAGAAATCAGATTTCATAAACTACTCCCACACATCAATTTCAAACCATCATCATCTAACCAAATCGTGACCCACCGGTCAGTCCTCCAATGCAATATGTATATGCTCATGTATACAATTTATTGGAATTACCAAGGTGCAATCGCTCAACAGACCGGCACAATATGTTTGACTTTAACGGCCCTCAAGACCAGGGTGCAATCGCTTAACAGATCAGCACCAGTGCAGTCGCTCAACAAACCAGCACTCGTGCAGTCGCTCAACAGACCAGCACGTTTGACATATACCAAGGTACAATCGCTCAACAGATCAGTACCTAGTGCAGTCACTCAACAGACCAGCACTCGTGTAATCGCTCAACAGATCAGCACGTGGTTGCACATTTTAGGGTACAGACGCTCAACAGTCTAGTACCACTGCAGTCGCTCAACAGACCAGCACCTATATACCAAGGTACAATCGCTCAACAGATCAATACCTAGTGCAGTCGCTCAACAGACCAGCACTCGTGCAATCACTCAACAGATCAACACGTGGTTGCGCATTACTCTATGGCCCATCGCGGGTATCACTTGATTATACAATGTATGAATATGCGGTGTTTTTCTCTTCACTGAAAACAGTATGCATTATCAGAAAAATTCAACCTTTCCATCATTTTTCAAAACATGTCAACATAATCAATATCATCATCATCACAATCATGATTAACAGTCAAGTAATCATTAACACTTTGCATTATCTCAAAATTCCATTCTTACTTATCTTAAGTCTTTTCTCCAACTCTTAAAAATCATAATACAGTGTTTAAAACTGAGATTTGTGGAAAATACGAATCTGTATTCGAATACAGAAGACAAAACAGTGCAGAATTACATTATGTATTCGAATACAACCCTCTGGAATTCGAATACTGAGGCAGTCTTAGTGCACAAAACAACATTTTTCACTACACCAGTAAAGTCTCAAAAACTTCATCACCCCCACTTCATACTATCACCAAAAGTTCCTTTTTAATTCACCACAACATTCCCAATATTCCCCAACACTTAGGGTTTATAATACACTGTTGAAAAACTTGGAATTTCTGAAAACTCGAATCTGTATTCGAATACAACCCCTTTGTATTCGAATACAGAAGCATGAACTGCAATTTTAACATTCTGTATTCGAGTACAGCATGCCTGTAGTCGAATACAGAAGACAAAACATTGAAAAATTCAGCATTTTCTCCCATGTAATAAAAGGTTTCCAAAACATCATCATCTCCTCTTCAAAACTATTTCAAAGACTCCATTTTAAATCATTTTAACCCTTCTCAATGTTTCCCAACACTTTAAAACTCACAGGACAGTGTTTAAAACTTGATTTCTTGGAAAACACGAATCTGTATTCGAATACAGCTTGCTTGTATTCGAATTCAAATACAGCTTGCTTGTATTCGAATACAGAAGCTAAAAACTGAGTTTCTGGAAAAACCCGAATCTGTATTCGAATACAACATGCCTGTAGTCGAATACAGATGCGAATACACTGTTAAACTTTCACTTCTGTATTCGAATACGTCATGGTCGTAGTCGAATACAGATGCTAAGTCAGAAGCAAAAATCCTCCCACTGTATTCGAATACAGGGGCTCGTATTCGAATACATGTTTGAGAACTGAAGTAAAACAGAAGCTTGACAGGTTGTATTCGAATACACACATGTTGTATTCGAATACACCTTCGAAAACCAGTGAAATTTTTCCTGAGACTTCAACACATTTCAAACTGTTTGTTTTGAAAAATCGGCCCAACCTCAAAACAGTCTTATCACTCTTTTAAACTACAAAACTCAGACTTTTACATCAATACAGATTTTCCAGAAGGAAACACTTTCATCATTTTAAAATCCCTTTTCTTTTGTAAACATCAACAACACCAGGAACAAAATCATCAACACCAAAATCATCAGAAACAGAACAGAATGATCAACATCAGAATCATCCAGAGATAGAAACAAAATGATCAACATCAGAATCATCAGAAATAGAAACAGAATGATCAACATCAGAATCATCCAGAAACAGAAACAAAATGATCAAGATCAGAATCATCAGAAATAGAAACAGAATGATCAATATCAGAATCATCCAGAAATAGAACATGCACCTCCAAAACAACATGCATGGTATTCTCCAGTATGCTTACACAACCAACACAACATGCAAAGCATATTCCAGCTTTCTCACATAAACAGAATGACATTAATACATTCAGTCAAACAAAAATCCTCACATAGCAGCAAACACCAACATAATGTGTTTTCGCATTTTTTAACAACATTCAAAACAGTTTATGAACATGCATTTTAATCATCTTTAAAATAACATGCAAAATATTTTTCAGCTTTCCCACACAAACCAAACAGCATTGCAGTAACAACCAGAATAGCACCATCACAGATTCATTACACATCACATAATGCATTTTCTTCATTTTTTTTTTCAAAATGTCATTGCAAAATAGTTTTTCTTCAAAACAATGATGAAAACATCAGTAATGCTATGCCAGTTATGCATTTACAGCCCTAATGCAACTAGAAAATGGAAGGTGCCCTTACCCTTGTTGCGTTTCTGCTACTGCTCACGTGTATGCGTCAAAAACGGCGAAACTCCCGTCTTGCGTTCCCTGCTATGAAAGTGGGTTCTCTAACTCCGTAATGATGTGGGGAACAACTTTTGTACTGAGGGTTTGGTGTTTCGGTGCTTGGATTTCTAAGTAATGGCACTTTTGAGGAACTCCCTCTTTTCTCTTTGAAATCGTGATTTGGAAACCAGAAAATAGAATGGGAGGGAAAAGGGGCACTGTTACATGCAGTATGGGCAGTGAGGGAGGAGGAATGGTGTTCTGATTTCACCATCCTTCTCACTCATATTTATAGGCTTGTGTGGGTGCCACCTCACCCGACACTTGTCTGATTTCCAGCACTTTACCCGTCTCGTCGCAATTAGCCGTTATTCCCTTAATTAACTGTCCGTTAATTTAATTACTCATAATTAAATTAATTTATTCTTCATCTAATAATCTTAATTCATCTTCCAAAATAAACATTTATATATATATATATATATATTCACTGCAAACATACATATATTAAATATTTTACAAATATCCCCAAAATACACTTAAAATTAATTCTATAATTTTAATTAAAAATTAAGGGTCTTACATTACTCCTCCCCTTAAATTAGTTTCGTCCTTGAAACTACATGTCCCTAAACAACTGAGGATATTGCTCCCTCATCTTACTCTCCAGTTCCCAAGTCGCGTCTCCCGTAGTCGTATTCCAAATCACTTTGACTAGTGAGACTTCCTTGTTCCTCAACTGTTTAATCTTCCTGTCTTCAATCCTTACAGGGAATACTTCAAATGACAGGTTATCCTTCAGCTGAATTGTATCTGGTTCGATCACATGTGACAGGTCTGCAATATATTTCCTTAGCTGCGACACATGAAATACGTCGTGAATATTGGACAGTATTGGAGGTAAAGCAATCCGATAGGCCAATGGTCCAATACGTGCAGTAATCTGGTATGGTCCAATAAATTTCGGAGTCAACTTTCTTGACTTAATAGCTCTGCCAACACCAGTTGTAGGCGTGATCCTCAGAAATACATGATCACCCTGCTCGAATTCCAAAGGTCTGCGACGCTTGTCCGCATAACTCTTCTGACGATCTTGCGAAACCTTCATTTTCTCTTGTATCCTCTTGATTTTCTCAGTAGTCTGTTCCACCATCTCAGGTCCAACAATCATGCTCTCTCCGTCCTTATACCAACATAAAGGCGTCTGACACTTGCGTCCATACAGAGCCTCATAGGGTGCCATTCCAATACTTGCGTGAAAGCTATTGTTGTAAGTGAACTCAATCAATGGCAACACCTTATCCCAGTTTCCTCTGTCATCCAACACACATGCTCTCAACAGATCTTCCAAGGACTGATTTGTTCTTTCGGTTTGCCCATCTGTTTGTGGATGGTAAGCGAAACTCAATTTCAGTTTCATTCCCAAAGCTTTATGCAGCGCTCCCCAAAAATGAGATGTGAACTTTGGGTCACGGTCCGATACTATACTCGATGGAACGCCGTGTAACCTCACAATCTCAGCGATGTAGATTTCCGTCAGCTTATCTACTTTGTAAGTGGTCCTTACCGGTAAGAAATGTGCGGACTTTGTCAATCGATCCACTATTACCCAAATTGAATCATTCTTTTTCCTTGTCTTGGGCAGTCCTGTTATATAATCCATGGAAATGCTGTCCCACTTCTATTCCGGTATATCCAGAGGCTGCAACATTCGAGCAGGTCGTTGATGTTCCACTTTCGCTTTCTGACAAGTCAAACAAGCTGATACATACTTCGCTACGTCCCTCTTCATTCCTGGCCACCAGTAATTCTGTCTTAAATCCTGGTACATCTTGGTTGCTCTAGGATGAATACTTAACTTACTCTTTTGAGCCTCTTCCAAAATCGCTCTTCTCATCTCTGCAACTTCTGGTACACAAATCCTTCCATTACATCTCAGAATATTATCTGTTCCGACGCTGAACTCAGTTGTCTGTCCTTGTGCTATCAGATTCCTCTTTTCTTGGATCATTGCGTCATCTTGCAAGTTTGCAATCTCCTCAAGCAAACCACTCGAAATGGTTATCATTCCACACTTTAAAATTCCTGGTGCAAACTTTACGTCCAAGTGTAGATCTCTAAATGCTTCCCACAACTCTTGTTGTCTCGCCATTATCATTGAAGATACTGACACACTTTTCCGACTCAATGCATCAGCCACCACATTGGCTTTTCTAGGTGGTACTGCAATGAAAAGTCAAAATCCTTGAGAGTCTCCATCCATCTCCTTTGACGCGTGTTCAATTCCTTCTGATCGAACAGATACTTCAAGCTTTTATGGCCGCTGAATACCGTGAACGTGCATCCATATAAGTAGTGTCTCCAGACTTTTAATGCAAATACTACTGCAGCAAGCTCTAAATCATGAGTAGGATAGTTCCGTTCGTGAGTTTTCAACTGTCTTGAGGTGTAGGCTACAACTTTCTTGTGTTGCATCAAAACACATCCTAGACCTTGGTGAGATGCATCACAGTAGACTTCGTATGGTTCCTCTGGTTGTGGCAAGACCAATACTGGTGAGATTGTCAACTTTTCCTTTTGCAACTGAAAATTTTCCTCACACTTCTCCGTCCATGCAAACGGCTGATTCATCATCTCTTCTTCAAAACTATTTCAAAATTCCATTTCAATTCATTCCAAACCTTTCCAATGTTTTCCACCCCTTTAAAGTTCCCATGGCAGTGTTTGAAACTTGATTTTCTGGAAAACACGAATCTGTATTCGAATACATCTTCCTTGTATTCTAAGCTGTATTCGAATACAGAAGCTAAAACTTGAATTTCTGGAAAAACCCGAATCTGTATTCGAATACAGCTCCCTTGTATTCGAATACAGAAACAGAATTTGTGAAAGTCAGCATCCTGTATTCGAATACGAGACTGTCGTAGTCGAATACAAATGTGAATACAGTGTTAAAATCTCATTTCTGTATTCGAATACGACAGAGTCGTAGTCGAATACAGATGCTAAGTCAGAAGCAAAAATCCTTCCTCTGTATTCGAATACAGGGGCCTGTATTCGAATACAAGTTTGAAAACTTTGAGTAAAACAGAAGCTTAGCAGGTTGTATTCGAATACACTCATGTTGTACTCGAATACACCTTCGAATTCAGTGAACTTTTCCTGAAAAACTACAACACATTTTCAATCTTTTCCTTTGAAAACCAGCACAACCCCAAACAGTTTTATCACTCTTTTGAAGCACAAAACTCAGGCATTTTCATCAATGCAACTTTTCCAGAAAAACACTTTCCTCATTTAAAATCCATTTTCATTTGAAAACATCAGCAACACCAGATCATTCATCACAGTTTTGCTCAAACCATTCAAACAGAATTTCAACCACAGCAAAAGACATTTTTAACCATTTACATTCTGATCATTTCTCAAACCCATGCAAAGCTTTTCTAGCTTTCTCATACAAACAGAACAACATGCAAAGCATTTCAGCTTTCTCACACAAACAGAATAACATGCAAAACATTTCCAGCTTTCTCACACAAATAGAACAACATTAATACATTTCAGCCAAACATCAAGCATCACATACACCAAAACACCAACATAGTGTATTTTCGCATTTTATATAACCAGCACAACAGTTTTGAAAATATGCATTTTAATCATCTTTGAAATGATATGCAAGACATTTTTCAACTTTCCCACATTAACAAGACAGCCTTGAAGCAACAACCAGAACAACACACATCACATATTATTAAAACCACCAACAGAATGCATTTTCTTCATTTCTTTCAAAATGTCATTGCAAAACAGTTTTCTTTTTAAACAATGATGAAAACATCAGTAATGTCATGATAGTTACATGCAGTATGGGCAGTGAGGGAGGAGGAATGATGTTCTGATTTCACCATCCTTCCCACTCCTATATATAGGCTTGTGTGGGTGCCACCTCACCCGACACTTGTCTGATTTTCAGCACTTTACCCGTCTCGTCGCAATTAGCCGATAATCCCTTAATTAACTATCCGTTAATTTAATTACTCGTAATTAAATTAATTTTTTCTTAATCCAATAATCTTAATTTATTTTCCAAAATAAATATTTATATATATATATATTTTTACTCAAAACATACATATATTAAATATTTTACAAATATCCCCAAAATACACTTAATATTAATCCTATAATTTTAATTTAAAAATTAAGGGTCTTACAACTCTCAAACCCGGTCTCAAGGGGTTGGCACTGTCCAAATTCTCCCTTCCATTTCAGTTGCATCTGTTCTCTATGTATTTGGATGCCCTTTTAATTTACTTTAAGTTAGTCGAGTGACTCGGTCCCATGACTGTATTATTACTTTCACTAATGATAATGTTACCCTACAGGACCAGAGTTCGGGACGGACGATTGGCGTTGGATGTGAGTCTTAAGGCCTCTATTACCTTTCTATATCATCCAAGACGTACTCTGCCACATATTTCCCTCACACTATCCATGCTTAGCTAGGACACTCAAATCTTACCAAACATAAAAAACTAGTGCCTAGTTTGTCTAAGATGTCCACTTTTCATTGTGAGTCGTGTCAGTTAAGGAAACACACTCGTACTCATTTTCCTGATCGAGTCAATAAAAGGGTTTCGTCCCCTTGTTTTAGTTCACTTTGACGTTTGGGGTCCTTCTCGTATTGTCTCCTTTAGAGTATAATTATTTTGTTAATTTTATTGATGATTACTCTCGTTATACGTGGTTATTTTTAATGAAAACTACATCTGAACTGTTTTCTATTTTTGAGCAATTTTATCAAGAATTTAAAACTCAATTTGGTGTTTCTATTTGTACTTTACGAAGTGATAATGCTCGGGAATATTTGTCCCATCAATTTCAAAATTTTATGGCTTCCAATGGTATTTTTCACCAAACGTCATGTCCTTATACAACCCAACAGAATAGGGTAGCCGAACGCAAAAATCGGTATCTCAATGAAACCACCCGAACCTTACTTCTCATTGGTAATGTTCCATTCCGTTTTTGGGGAGATGCAGTCTTAACGACATGCTACCTTATCAATTGTATGCTGTCTTCTATCCTTGATGTCAATATCCCTCATTCGGTCCTCTTTCCCGATACCCCTCTTCACCCACTAACTCCTCGTGTCTTTGGGTCCACGTGTTTTGTTCACAATTTATCTCCTGGTCTCGAAAAACTATCAGCTTGATCACTCAAGTGTGTCTTTCTTGAATATCATCGGTCCCAAATGGGCTATCATTGTTATTCTCCTACAGTACACTGATACGTTACATCAGCTGAAGTTACCTTTTTCGAGTTTGTACCATATTTTGAACCGACCATATAGCTACTGAGCCCCATCAAGACATTAATCCCAAACATCCTCAGGTAGTTATCCCTATTCCGCCCACTCTTATTCCTATCGAACCTGTTGAGTCTGCCCCCCAAACTCCATGACCAATACAAACATATCATTGTCGTCATCCATCCTCTGTTGTGCCTATTTCTATTCCCATTACAAACTCTCCTCCGACGCCACCACCGAATCTGCCCTGCCACATGAGCATGACCTTTCCATTGCTCTTCGTAAGGATATTCGCACAACACGTAATCCATCTCCTCATTATATTGATTTGGGTTATCGTCGTCTTTCTCCCTTGCATTACACTTGTTTGTCTTCTTTATCTTCTATTTCTATTCCTAAATCTCCAGGTGAAGCATTATCCCACCCGAAGTGGAGGCAAGCAATGCTTGATGAGATGTGTGCTCTACAAAGCAATGGTACTTGGGAACTGGGTCCCTTTACCTCATGGGAAGTCTTTAGTAGGTTATCGTCGGCTCTTTATGGTGAAATTGGCCCTAATGGTAAGATTGATCGATTTAAGGCTTGCTTGGTGACCAAGGGATATACTCAGATTTTTGGGTTAGGTTACAGCGATACCTTATCTTACCAAAATGGCATATGTCATACTGTTTTTCTCCATTGCAGCAATTCGATATTGGTCTTTCCATCAACTTGACATTAAAAATGGCTTTTTGCACGTTGATCTTGAAGAGGAAGTTTATATGGAGCAACCACTAGGGTTTGTTACTCAGAGGGAGTCTTCCACCAAGGTTTGTCCCTTTATGGTCTTAAACAGTCTCCTAGAGCTTGGTTTGACAGATTCAGCTCGGTAGTACAAGAGTTTGGTATGATTTGTAGTGAAGCCGATCACTCTGTATTTTATAATCACTCAGCTCAAGGGTGCATCGATCTTATTGTTTATGTGGATAACATTGTCATAAATGGTAGTGATCAATAAGGAATACTCTAGTTGAAACATCTCTCAAATCAATTTCAAACTAAAGACCTCGGTAAACTCTGCTATTTTTTGGCTATTGAGGTAGCCCAATCCAAGGATGGCCTTGTAATTTCACAAAGAAAATATGTTATGGATATTCTTGAAGAAACATGTCTAATAAATGCCAAGCCAATTGATACTCCTATGGATCCAAATGTCAAACTCCTAACTAATCAAGGTAAGCCTCTATTAGATTCAGGAAGATATAGGAGATTGGTTGAAAAATTAAACTATCTCACAGTCACCCTCCTGACATTTCCTTCGTTGTCAGTGTGGTAAGTCAGTTGTTAAATTCTCCTTGCCAAGAACATATGGATGTTGTAATCCAGATTCTTAAATACATCAAAAGCACACCTGGAAAAGGTCTTATTTATGAAGATAGAGGACATACTCATATAGTTGGTTATTCAGATGCCGATTGGGCAAGCTCACTCATTGATAGATGATCCACTTCTGGGTATTGTGTACTTGTCGGAGGAAATTTAATATCTTGGAAGAGTGAGGAACAAAATGTTGTTGCAAGATCCAGCGCTGAGACAGAATACATGGCCATGGCACTAGTAACATGTGAGCTCATCTGGTTGAAACAGTTACTAAAAGAACTTCAATTTGAAGAGGCCATCCCAGTGACACTAATATATGATAATCAAGTTGCATTGTACATTGCCTCAAATTATGTTTTTCATGAGAGGACCAAACATATTGAGATAAACTGTCATTTTGTTAGAGAAAAGATTGAATTGGGCGACATCACCACTAGTTTTGTCAATTTTAATGATCGGTTGGAAGATGTTTTTACAAAGTCATTGCGAGGTCTTAGAATTAGTTATATATGTAACAAGCTGGGTGCATTTGATTTATATGCTCTAGCTTGAGAGTGAGTGTTGAAAATAAATATGTAAATAAATAGAAAGTCTGTAAGTATTCCTGTCATTATGTGTATTTATCACTCATAGTCTATATAAAGAACTTCCGTTGTGTAGTTGAAACACACGTGTTATTCAACATCCTCTCAATATTCTCTTCTCATAGGACATATATTATAAGATATTTTCTAATATTCTAACACTCTCCCTCAATCTAAAGCTTACTAAGTTTTAGCTTGGTACAAGAAAACAATGTTTTTGCTCCGCAAAATAATAAAAAAGATGGAAAGACAACTCAGGGATGCAGGTGAAGTCGGATAGAACTGCTATAAATACAACCTAGTCAGATAGCCGAAATGATCATCAATCTGAGAGAAATTAATGGCAAGCAATCGAACAAAGTAAGATCCGTTCTTCTAAAAACTACATTTGGAAGCTTTAAATCAATAATATAGGAGCTCATCTATTTAAACTTGAATGTGCTTAAAGGAGAGAAAGGCGTGCTTCAGGGAGAGAAAGGCAAGGTCAATACATCTGGGACAAAGATGAGGCCAATGCATCTAGGACAAATTGCTAAGCTATAGTATGAGTCATGAAAATAAAATATATTGTCAGAATGACCATCAATGGAAAAAGAAGCCATCACTAATATGATTTATCTGTACGAAAAAGGACACCATGGGAATGATCTTCGGTAAGAATATAAACCACTTTTATAATCTATTAGTAAGAACTAAATTGCATGACAAACACCAAAGAAGAAGCAGCACAACTCTAATGAAACGAAACCATGATCAATGAACGGAGTGAGAAAATGCGTCCAAAACAAGAGAGATAACGATTGTTTGAACAAGAACGCATATTTCCGTTGATCAAAATTGAAAAGTTAGGGCAGATCTAGAACCTTGAGGCCGATGCGAGTTCAATAAAAAGGCTGCGTCTAATATGGCTGCCGGACGCGCCGTCACGCATAGTGAAGATAGGCTGCATGTGGATCTAACGATCGGTGGACAGTGAGGCGCGAGTGGGCACGTGCGGTGGTTTTTAGTGGCGCGCTTTGAGGTGGGGGCCGATCTAGAAGAGGTGAAGCTGATGGAGTGGTTATTTGCTGGAAAAGCTGCCGAAAACAATGGAGGTGACGACAACAGTAGCGAACTGAACGGAAAACAAGTGAAATCAGTGTCGGAATGTGTCACGATAGTGGTTTGAAAAAGGAATGATCACGTTGGAAAGAGAAACTATGATTATATTCCCAAACTGTTTGGAACTCAGCTGCGGAGTATAGGCGGGATCGTTTAAGGAGGATCGAAATAAGCTCTAGATACCATGTTGAAGTTGTGAGGTTTTAGAGAAAAGAAGGAGAAAATATAATAAGAATTTGAATATTATTTGATAATAGTTTTATGCTGACTTGATTACAAAAGACTCAATACTAATATATATAAATATAGACTCAATCCTAAATCGGAAACAAATCATAATAATAATGAGAGATATTCTAAGATATCTCTATTATTATAAATTGATCATAGAAAATAACTCAAGATAGTCTAATATAGTATTAATGATATTATAAGATATTTTTTAATATTCTAACACTATCCATAAATTTGTAACAACCTATTATTAATTTGTAAAAACCCATTACCTCCCATAATTCCTATAATTAAAACTCATAACCATAGAAATTCTACAATAAACTCTAATAATAGATGCTGATCAATATTATTAATACTCCTCATTGGATCAGTAGCTATTGACACCAAATTTTCCTTTCAAGTCCTGAAACCTTCCTTTTGAAAGAGTTTTTGTAAAGATGTTTGCCAATTGGTCTTCTGTCTTACAATATTGTAACGAGACTTCTCCTTCCTTTTGGACTTTTCTAATAAAACAGAGCTTAATATTGAAGTGCTTAGTCTTCCCATGAAAGACTGAATTATTAGAGATTGCAGTTGCTATTTGATTATCTACAAACACCTTAGCTGATTCTGCTCGAGTCATCTGTAGATCAGCCAAAATTTTCCTCAGCCACAAAGCTTGATTAACAGTTGCAGTTGCAACTATGAATTCTGCTTCAGCAGTTCGTCGTGCCACAATATCTTGTTTATTTGAAGACCAATAAAACACTCCAAAACCAAATGTAAAACAGTAGCCTGAAATGCTTTTCATATCATCCAATTATCAAGAGTTTTTTTGATATATCCTTGAACCATACTCCATAATCAAGAGTTCTTTTGATATATTTAAGCACACATTTAGCAGCTTGAAGATGCACTTCTTTTGCACAATGGAAGAACCTTGAGAGAACACTTACAACAAACACAATGTAAAAACCTTGAGAGAACACTTACAACATGTAAGAACAGTTATAGCATGCAAAATATCACTTCTTACTCCATTATTGTTCTATTCTTCCTCTCAACCACTTCATTTTTTTTGTGGAGTATAAGGAGTAGTAAGTTGGTGCTCAATTCCAACCTCTTCACATAAAGAATTGAATTGATTTGAGATATAATCTTTCCTGTTGTCGGACCTTATAACTTGAATTTTACAATCACGTTGACTTTCAATCCAAGCCTTAAACCTCCAAAAAACTCGTGCAACTTCAGATTTAAATCTAAAGAAATAAATCCAACACATTCTAGTAAAATCATCAATAAAGGCACTGTAGTATCAAATTCCCTTTAAAGATAATTTAGGTTGCACTCCTACAAAGTCTGTATGAATCAACTGCAATTTATGTGATGCTCTCCAATTTGATTGAGGGAATGGAAGTCTGGATTGCTTTCTATATTGGCATGCACTACAGGCCATCTCCTTTTGCATCTTTAATTAAACACATTTTCTCTTCCAACAAAACTTTGTAGTCCTTTTCAAGTAGCTGGCAAACACTTAACAGATTTTGATTAATATCTGGTACATAAAGCACATCAGTAATGGTTTTAGTACCTGAGCAGCTTTCGATTGCAACTGTGCCATTTCCTTTAACTGAAAGGCATTCTCCATTGCCAATTCTGACTTTTGAAATAATTGTTCTGTCTAACTCCTTGAACAACTCTTCATCATAGGTCATGTGATGTTTACATCCACTATCAGTTAGCCAATTTTCACCATGGTTGTTAGTAGAAAAACAAGTTGAGCTTCAAATTGAGGCTGCCTTTTGCTCTTGAAATTTTTTGCAATATGTCCAAGCTGATTGCATTTGTTGCAGTGTATATCATGCCTCTTTCAACATCTAAAATGAGAATGGTTCCTTTTTCCACAATGTTAACGTGGAGGATTATTTGCCTTCTCTTCTTCAGTTTTACTGCCTTTATTAGAACTCTCTCATTTCTCAAAATTGTTCCATCGAGTCTTTTTCTTCTTTCCTTTGTAACATTGATTGAGGTTTAGTTTAGCTTGTAAAGCATTTTCAATCGTGCCTTCCTCCCTCATAAGTTTCCTTTGTTCTTGGGCTTGCAAAGCATACACCAATTCGGACAAAGTAAATTTTTGATATATCTTTGGAATTTTCCGAAGAAGAAATGGTGGATTTAAACGTCTCAGGAATAGTTACAAGGATTTTTTGGACTATCCTTATATAAAAAAAAATCAGTTCCAAGCAACCTCACTTTGTTTATGTTAAAATTTAGTGTTTGTTTTAATTATTCCTTGATTGTGCAACATCCTAGGCTAATTGTTAATAATCCAAGTCAATTCAACTTTCTAGGCATTGAATGTAATTATTGCAGCATCTTTATAAATAGGAAGGTGTGTGATCTCATTTGAGACACAAAAAACACATAAATTACATATTTTATAGTTTGCAATGCTTAGAAGTTTGTTAGAATACTCTTTGATTGTTTCTGACTCCTTCATTCGTATTTACTCATAAATTTGTAACAATCCATTACCTCGCATAAGCTCTAATACCATATTAGAATTTAGATTAGGCCCTACACAACCTCCACAAAACCGACTTGTAGAGTGAGGACTAGCCGCCACTTATAAATACTTTGGTAGGGCTCATCTCCTTCGATGTGGGACTCTTAACAATATCTATGGCACATAAAAAAGTATTTTATATTTCGGAAGTAGTTTATGTAATTAATTGCTGTAAATTACTATGTCCAATCAACAATTAAATACCAATGATGTATATAAACAAAATTATGGTGTCAAAGGCACACTTCCTAAACCCCAAATTTAATCTTTTACATTCCACCTACATCCTTGTGCCTTCACCAGCTGCTACTTTTTCCAGAGGTACCTTCAATTTCCTTCTGGTAATTTCGGCAACTATTGTTGAGAAGCATGGTTGAGTCCAACAAAGTGGACAATAAAATGAGAGAATGATTGATTTTTGAATTGATAGTATGAAAAAGATGATTACAATGTGTGTAGGATGCACTTTATACAATGATTCTAAGACAACGAATATAATCAACTAAAACTAAATATAAGTAACTAGTAACTACCTTAAACAATATCAAACTAAATCTAATAAATATCTCAAACAACTTTCTGGAGACCTTTGATCCCGGCCAAAAGCCTTCCCTCAGTTGACCCACCCCATCTCCCTCTACTCATGCTCTCTTTCTTCTTCTGGTTTCTTTATTTTAGTTAATTTTTGCTGTTTTACCCAACATGAATTTGGCTCCTGCATTTTTAGAGTCTCTTATTCAGCTACTCTTTGTAGGCAGAGAAAGTTTACAATCAAGATTTATATTTCAAGAGGGCTGTTAAATATGTTGGAGAGCCGATGTCTCATTTGGAATCAATAACTTCCTCTGCGGTACTTTTGTCTTTTGCACTAAATTTGTTGTGATTGTTTTAACTTCATTTTTCACTTCCATTTTATTCAATTACCCAGGGAAATATGTTCTCAGTAAAATACAAATTTGAAAATAATTTTACTTCTGTTGAAACATGCAGGTCCGAGCAGCCATCAAGGTTAAAGCTTCTGTTATAATTTGCTTCACTTCATCTGGAAGGGCTGCAAGGTTTCAATTTCCTTCTCTTATTACTCTTCGTTATTTAAAGAGTTTTCTAGTTTTGTGCTCATTGTTGCAAATGTTTATGCATTTGTTTATTAAAAATAAATTATGATATTGGTACTTTCTAGCATACCATTTAATTTAGATTTTATTGTTGAATGTGTAGGCTTATTGCAAAGTATCGACCAAATATGCCTGTGTTATCTGTTGTCATTCCCCAACTAAAGACAAATCAACTGAGATGGACTTTCACAGGAGCTTTTGAGGTATTTAATTGACAGCTTGACATTTAATATGAAATACGTTAAATTAATCTTACATGATAAAATATGAAATACTATTAAAGTTTTATAAAAATTTATATATTTGATCAACTCAATAAGAATTATTAATTTGATGGTTGGATTAATAAAATTTTATGTCTATAAAGAGTTATTTAGTAGAATAACTCAAACAAGAGTTACTCCCGGTGTTAATGGGTTTTTTGTATTTTTTTCTAAACAAAAAATGTTAGTGGTTAGTGTGTTATATTAATGGGGGAGTTGATCCTAGACCTCTTTATCGTTATTATGGAATATTCACGTAGATGTTAGAATAATGCAAGTAAAGTGTTTAAAGTTGGTAGAAATTCAAATGACAGTATGAATCTTAAAGCTAAGCATCTTTTGAGTCGGCATGATTAGATTGTTGAGTTAGCTCAGCCCTGCTAGAGACACCAACAATTTATTTAAACTGAGTTATTTGTAGTGGAACTTCACAATAAGACCAGATTGAATTAAATCCTCTTAAATTACTGTCTCAAATTATTCAAATAAATTTTCTTTTATGGTACCAGTTTCCTCTACCACCGAAAACTTCAGTTCAAGATAAACAGTTAAATAATGTGTTAGATAGCATACCTAACATGTGTTTATGTAAATAACAGCGACTAGTAATTAGGGATAGCGTTACCCAAGTCCTACTATTTACATAATAAGCACATATTAAATAAATACAATGGTGCTAATTTCACCTATGTTTTTTTTCCAGTTTCACCCCTATTTTTTTTCAATTACACCTAAATAAGTTACGTGAAATGAATTTGAAGGTGCAAACACGAAAATGAAAGTTGAATTGTGTTTGACTAAGTTGATAACTTTTTCATTCTTTAATTAAATTGGTTCAGACTTGATGATTTACTTTGAGTAAAAGTAACAACGAAACTAAGGAGTGCAGGAATAAAGTGACACAAGTAATTTATCCTAATTCACCACTGACTTGAATACATCCAGTCCTTTCACTCAATAGGATTTAATCCACTAATTCAACAATTTAGAACTACAAAACACCTCACACTCCAAGCAGCCTTCTCAAATAGCTTGACAACCCCAGACTTTTGAGGAACACACACCTTGACTCTATCAGCCAAATCTTCTCCATATAATCTAACAATCCCAAATTGTTGAAGGCATACTAACACTACTATCGGGTTTGAATACAAAGGTTTAGAATTTGAGTAGTTGCTTTTAACAAGCTGATTATAACGATGACTATCACACTCTAAGAAGAACACTTAGAAAATATTTCTTATTCGAATAAATATTTCTCTCTTTGAACTTTAAGATAAATTTGGAATTTTGAGCTTGAGTTCTTCTACTCTTTTCTGATTTTTCGATAATCTTTTTCTTCACCCTTGAGTATCTATTTATGGATAAAATTAGAGCTTCAATTTAGTCTTTGTTTAATTCTGAATTGTATATTTATTCCTAGCTTGGTCAACAATGATCTTATTCAAAAATAATTTTGAACATGATGCTTTTTGATAATATGTTCTTTAGCCAATTCTTTATTTTTGAATCTAATTTGAGCAGTTCTTCTAGATTGATTATGTTCGTATTTTGTTCAGATTGAGTTTGTAAATTCTTCAAATTGATTCTATTTGTATTTTGTTTATATTGAGTTTGTAAATTCTTCAAATTGATTATGTTTGTATTTTGTTTAGATTGAGTTTGTAAATTTTTCAGATTGATATTGTTCATATTTTGTTGTAGATAAATCTTGATCAAATCTTCTTATGATAAATTTTAATAAAATCTTTTTCAAATCTTGACCATATATTCTTTTCCACTTGGTCAAAAAATTTCTTCAATCATAAATCAGAATCAAATTTTATTTTAGACTTTCTTCAAAAACATTTGACCATATCTTCTTTTCAACTAGGTCAAAGATTTTCTTCAATGATACATTTGAATCAAATTTTATTTTAGATTTTTTTCAAAAACATTTTATCATATCTTTTTTTCAACTTGGTCAAGGATTTTCTTCAATCATAAATCTAAATTAATTTTTATTTTAAATTTTTTTTAAAAACATTTGATCATATCTTCTTTTCAATTTGGTTAAAAAATTTCTTCAATCATAAATCTGAATCAAATCTTGTTTTAGATTTTCTTCAAAATATGAATCTTCTTTAATACTCTGTGAAGTTTGTACTTTTGTTAATATCAAAATTATAAGTATAAAACCAACTTGGTTCCAACAAAATTCACGTAACCTACGTGAACTTAATTTACTGCATACGTGAATGTGAATTAAGTTGGCGTAGATTGCGTGAATTCAATTCACGTAACTTATTTGGGTGTAACTGAAATTAGCAAAAATGTATTAAATATGCTATCTAACTCTCCTCCCTAAATGGGTGCATTTATGTCATATGAACAAGTTAACAAATGTGGTACATCCAAGGGCTTCTCAAATACTTAGTGTGTGTTTGGTTCTGTGGTAACGCAATTGATTTTGAGTCAATTGATTTTAGTTAAAAGTGAATTGAATGTAAAATGATTTATGTTTACATATATTCACATAAAAGTGATTAAACTCTCCCAAAAGTCAAATCAAACATGCACTTAGTATATATGTAAGCTTCCTAATCACCTAAATTGACGAAATTAGTTCTGATTTCTCTTGAAAACACTTTTCCTCTTAAAAAGTGATGATTCATCTTTATGTGCTTAGTTAGTTCATGGATGATCGGATATGATGCAATGTGAAGTGTAGTTTGGTCATCATAGATAAGTTTTCTGATGATTTGTTTGACCTAATCTAAAAACCTAAGATGGTATTGGAGTCTATCTTATACTGATTTGACCACCGATTATTGAGCCACTAGGTTAAGCTCCAAATGTCTACTTCTAGGCATGATGGAGGTGGGTTGAGAGTCACACATTGGTACCTGTTAAGATTATATATTTTTTTGTTAGAGATAATAAAGTTATTTAGCAGTAGTTACTTTATTAAGTCTCTTTTATATATAGAGCATTTCATGTATTCTTCTGATAGCTTTTTTAATTATCAATATGAAACATTATAAGGAATTTTCTTTTATATCAAACTCTGAAACTTATTTTCAATATGAGATAAATCTCCATCTCTACGATCTTGTGACTTTTAACATGATATTAGAGCGATACCATTGCACCACAATTCACAGTAATTTTGAAGATGAAGAATTTGGTTCCGAATGCAATGGAGAAAATTTCAGCGATGAAGAATGTTCTTCAAAATCTTTGTAGCAAGAATCGCCGGTTTATGTAAACGCTTGTGTAAAGGATGGCGACAACTCTACGCATGCGTTAGTGTTTGTGCATCATTCTTTGCTCCTCCAACTCTATCAATTTCCATTTATTTGCTATGGATCTTATTTGTCAATAGTTTGAGCTTGAGAAGTTGATTTCGACAACCACCGTAATGACACTAAAGACTATGGTTAAGCAAACCAATATGATATCTTCAACTTGTGTTCTATACTCAAATCTAGTGTTTGATCTCGGTGGAACAAATACATATATGATATCTCTATTTTTTTAAGAATAGTTCAATCTCATTTTTTTTCGGTTGTGTGTCTTCCCAATGCTTGTTTCTATCCTTTTCCAGACAACAGAACCATCACTAAGTCACTATGTTTTCATTTCGTTGTTTTTTGTATTCGACCTGGGAGAAATTGTTATCTCCGATCGGATATTTTAGTTCTTTAGTTCTAATGTGATTAATTTGCTCTTTTCATTTATTTTTTTGTAATTTCTTGTCAAAGAAAAATGGAATATTTTATATAAATTGTAATTCAAACTCAAGTCTCTACAAACTCTATAACATGTACTCGTACATGCAATTCTTCAAAACCTTGTTATTCAAACTTGGTTTGAATTTTAATATAAACTGACATCTTTATATTTTCTTGACTTGCATTACAGCATTTCACAATGAAACTAATTTATTCTTGGCTTTTCCTTTGATGATCCTTTGCAGGCAAGACAATCACTCATTGTGAGAGGTCTTTTCCCAATGTTGGCCGATCCTAGACATCCGGTAAGTATTAATAATTAGGCTTAATTGTAATTTTGGTTCATATATTTTTACCAATTCACGAAATTGCTCCTCCTATTTTAAAAGTCAGTCAGTTTTTGTCCTTTTTTCAGATTTTTGAACTAAAAAACTGACAATTCTATTATATAGAATCATTTAGATGCATTAATTATTCATATGTTATTAATTAAATTATAAATATGAAAAATTTATGAAGTTGAAAGTTATGTTTTAACGGTGTCTTATTCTGATTTTATGGGTGTTAATCATTTTACATATCGTATCATATGAAACATTATTTAAAACATATCACGTCGTCATTTTTTAGTAAAAATCAGGAGGGAGCAAAATTTTTGACTTTTAAAATTAGCTGACCAATTTTGTAAATCTATAAAAATAAGGGATTAAAAGTGCAATTAAAACTAATAATTATTTGATGTCTATTGATTGTTTTATGAAATGGGCAATTGGGACAAATGAAGATCTCAAGACTTAAGATGTTCATATGGTTACATATTTAATATCTAAAATATTAAAACTTATAATTTGACTTGTATAATGCAAATAAAATAAAAAAAGGATTAATTTTAGTTTTGATACTCGATTTTCGCCAATTCGTAGAATTGGTTTCCTTATTTTAAAAAATGATAAAATTTGGTCCCTCAATATTTTAACTAAAAAAATTGTTATTTGACATCTTTTAAAAAACGTGACATATAATCTTATAATGTAGGACCATCTATATTATTAATTATTTATATGTTATTAATTAAATTACAAAAATGAATACTTTTAAAAGTTCAAACTGAAATATTTAGAGGGTTTTATTACAATTTAATGAGTATTAGTTATTCAAGACCATCATATAAGATGTCATATCGTTTAAAATATATCACATAACTATTTTTTAGTTTAAAAATCTATAGGATTGATCAAAACTATTGAATTTTAAAATAAAGTGATCAATTTTGCAAATTGACGAAAATAAAGGAATCAAAACTGCAATTAGGCCAAAAAAAAATTATATTAGAAAGGTCAACTTAAAATTCCAGTGGTAGAACTTAAAAATGACATAAATATTATCACAAAAAAATAAAATAAATAAAATGACATAAATAGTCCAAACCCAAACAGCTAATACCTAATTTCCAATTTATAAAAGGTTAACCCTAACTCTTAATTATCATTAGAAGTCTTCATTCAATATAAATATAATATCAACATCCTATCTTTTGGTTTACTTCATCACAGGCAGTTCTGGTGTTAACCATTTTGTATTTTGAGTGTAGGCTGAGTCTAAAACTGCAACAAACGAATCAATTTTGAAGGTTGCTTTAGACCATGGCAAAGCTTATGGTATCATAAAGCCACATGATCGAGTCGTCATCTGCCAGAAAGTTGGTGACTCATCGGTGGTGAAGATAATCGAGCTTGAAGATTAGAATTTGCATCATGTTCAAGGCTGCATTGAAATATATCTGCTTCGTTTTAATATTTTATGTTGCATGTTGTAATAATAATTTTTTGACAGGAAACAAATGTCAAATAATAATCTATACACTATAAAAATAAGAACTATTTTTTCGATAGATGAAACGGTAAAAAAATTCGCACACAATTTGTGAATCTCTAGTTCGAACACATTGTTGTATCTAGCCCAACAATAATAAGAACTATTTTTTTTGTTATATAAATAAAACAGCAAAGAAATTCGTACACAGTCATGAGTTTGGAGATTGAACGCAGACATAATATCTAGGTCTAATAATATCATCAATATTTATCAATTGAGCAATAAAATAAGAATTATTTTATAATGTAGAATAAACACATGATTTTTACGCACGGCGATGTAGAAAAAATTCTACAAAGACCACATTTATTTTTCAAGTAAAATTTTACAAATAGCGTTTTCTCACTATAGCAATTAAATTATCAAGTCAAGTATACATAAATTGGAAATTTCTTAGAAAATTTAAATGGCATTGATAACAAAATATTCTAACAAAAATATTATTATTTACATTCATTACCAAATTAATAGTTTTGCAGTGAACTAATTTCTAAACAATAAAATTTCGTAGCAATATTGTTGTAGCTTTATGCTACGATAAATTCTCTAACTTCCTAAAAGTAAAAATGTCAATTAATTAAAAAGGGGTATATTAAGTTTGAATATATAATCCGTTTGTTTAAGATTTTTAAAAAAAAATAATTTTTATAGTATTTTATCGGTTATAACATTTTTAAAAATAGAACTTCAAATAAACAATCAGTTTAAATAATTTATCTTAAAATATGATTTTGAATATTTCATCTATTTTTTTCAACTTTTTTTGAATAATGAAAATTTTAAAATATAATTAAAGTGAAAAGCTATTTTGAGAAGCTATTCATAAAAATTATTTTTGAAACATACCGTTTAAAAAAAATGATTTTTATCATGTTAAAGTATTTAATAATAAATATTTAAGTTATTAAATGTCAAAATTACTTTTTTTAATTAATAACAAATAAATCTAAAAAACTTCTATTATTTTTAAGTAAACTTTCGTAAAAATCATTTTTCAAAATATAAAATAAAAATCATTTTTTTTAAACCACCACCACCACTCAGATGTTGAATCAACTAGACAAAGAGAACCGACACAACCCAATTGATAATAATCAAAACCATGGAAATTAGAATGGAGGATTTACAGAGTTTAGAAAGAATAACCCACCAATCTTTAATGGAGACTTTGATCACATTAATGTGAAGTATTGGATACAAGATTTGGAACAAATCTTTGGTGTAATTCCTTACACCGAAGAACACATAGGATGGGGAAACTCAGATTCAGCAAGGAGATATGACTATTGGTCAATATGTAACCAAGTTTGAGGAGCTGGCCAAATTCTCCTAGTACTTACAACATGTGCCCAATGAGGAACGGAAGACAAATAAATTTGAGCAAGGGCTCCGATAAAAAATTCAAGGTTTTGTGGGACCTATGGAGATAAAAGACTATGCAAGCCTAATCAACCAATGTCAGAGAGTTGAGTAGACTTTAGGAATGGCCAAGGAAGACCAACAAAAGGAGTGGCAAAAGAAGAAGGATGACAACAAGGCAATTCAATAGTTGAAACTAAAAGGTAATTAATTTCATGGAAACAAAGTCCAAGGCACATCTTGTTCTACTTATGATACTTGCCTTAAGTGTGGAAGGACACATAAAGGGCCTTGTCTTCCAGGCCAAGGGGTGTCCTACCGTTGTAAGGAACCAAGTCACATTGCAGTGGTTTGCCTTGTTGAAATCAAAACTTTTTTTATATATATTTTAATCACAACAAACATTACGAAATCAATGTTAAGTTTTATAAATGGTGATCTACTAATGAATGCACTTAAGTTTTTATTTCAGGAACAAAAATCACATAAGTGGACAAGCTAGAAGTCATTCACATGAACAAGTACATAAGTATCTACTCAATGATGAAAAAATCATAGTAGAATCAAAAGATTCCAACAATAATATCATAAGCTTCATGGAGATATTAGAAGGGAATTTTTTTATCTTCAGAAGAATTAATTCTGTTGAAGAAAAAATCTTTTTGATATATGTTTTAATGACAACAAACCTTATGAAATAAATGATTAAGTTTTATGAATGGTTGTCTACTAATGATTTCACTTAAGTTTTGTTTAAGGAACATGAATGCATAAGTGAACAAGCAAGAGTCCATTCACTTCATCAAAATGCACAAGTATCCACTCAATAATGAAATAATCTCAAAATGAATGTATCATATATCAAATCATTCAATAGAATGATTATTACATCTTCAAGATAACATTTTCATGAAGAAAGATGATCAAATACATTCATACAACAAATCAATGATCAAACTATGCTATAAATCAAAAGCAAGATCATTTGAAAGAAGCAAAATTACAAAAACCGAACGGAGAACGTTCTTGACAGAAATCTGGAAAACGGAGAATGTTCTCCAGGTTCAAATATGGTCATGACAGTATAAAAGATCAATCAATCTCCATCAATTGAAAGAAGATATTGCCTCTGGAATTTGCATCAATATTATCACTACACGACAAAGAACAAATGAGATCCATTCTAATCAAAGAAGTCATTCAAATCACAAAGGAAAAAGGCTATGAATCAAGTTGTTCCAACAAGACAGATCAGTCTCCAAAAATGTCCAGAATGATTAGATCAATCTCCAGCATGTCCACAATAATCATATTAGTCTCCAGAATTTCCAAAATGATATGCTGTCCAAAATGATCTTTTGTCCAGAATGATTATCATTCTCCAGCATGTTAACATCAATATCCAGCATGTTAACATTAATCTCCAGCATGTTTAACATCATTCTCCAGCAGTGTATCATCAGTCTCCAGATTGATAAACAATCTCCAACAACAAACATCTTTCTCCAGCATGATTAACAACAATCTCTAGAATGATCAAACATCATCCTCCAGTATGATAACATCAGTCCAGAATGATACAATCATTCTCCAGCATACTGAACATTATTCTCCAGCCTTGTTACATCCTTCTCCAGCTTGACTGTCAAGAACGTTGAACGATATTGAAGTATATAAACACCAGAAATGACATCACCAGAGGATACATCCAGAAGATGTCACCAGAGGATACCAGAAGATATCACTAGAGGATATGTAAGACCCTTAAATTTAAATTTAAATTATGGATTTAATATCAAGTGTATTTTGGAATATTTGTAAAATATTTGATATATGTATATTTTTATATATATATATAAATATTTTTGAGATTGACTTAAATTATTGGACGAAGGATTATTTAATTTAATTACGAGTAGTTAAATATCGGGCAGTTAATTAAGATTTTTCTGTCGACGTAATTGCGACGGGAGTATCTAGTTGCTTGACGGTCAATGTTAAATTATAATATTATATATATATATATATATATATATATATATATATATATATATATATATATATATATATATATATATATATATATATATATATATGCACAGTAAGTGGCATGGTATGCCTATATATAAGCATGCAAGTGAGAGGAAAGGAAAAAGAAAGTAGAAGCAGAATCAGTCTCCTACCTGCCGTGCACCATTCTTCCTTATTTCCTTCTTCTTCTTTCTTTTAGTTCTGTTTGTGTTGGTGAAAGAAAAAAAAACAGCATGCTCAAAACCTAGATTACTTGGAAATCCAAGCCTCGAATCAGAAAACGTCAAGAAGGAAAGTTATTCCTCTAATCGTTACCGTGCTAGAGAACCAACTTTGGTAGCGACGACGCGAACGAGAGTTTCACCGGCTTTTGTCGCGGTAACGTAAACGAGCAAGGAGACGTAACTAAGGTAAGGGACACCTTCCAACTTTCTAGATTGCATTTAGGGCTATAAATGCATGTGTGATGGATTATTATATGTGATGTTCTGTTTTGAAAGTGAAACTACTTTGCATGTTGTTGTGAGTGATAAAGATGCATCTTGTTGAGATGATGCATGTTTGTGGGTTGTTGTTGCTATGATGTTTCTAGTTGCTCTTAATGATGTTACTGCCTTGCTGTTGTTGTGAACGAAATCATTGATGTTGTGTTGAGAAATGTTCTAGGTTTTGTGGTTCAAAAGAATGGTGATTGTGTTATGGTGTTGGTGGTGGTTTTCGAAGAAAAAGTTTGAAACTGTGTTGAAGTTTTCTGGAATATCTCACTGTTTTCGAAGGTGTATTCGAATACGGTACTAGTGTATTTGAACACATTCCTGTAAATTTCCAGTTTTATTCAAATTTTGATTGTCGTATTCGAATACAACACTTCGTATTCGAATACAAATACATGATTTTGCTACTGTTTTAGCATCTGTTTTCGGCTACGACCTTGTCGTATTCGAATACAGGATTGCAAGTTTTGCTACTAAATTCGCATATGTATTCGGCTACGACCCTGTCGTATTCGAATACAGAATTGCTTATTTTGCCACTGTTTTCGCATCTGTATTCGGCTACGACAACCTCATATTCCAGATTTCATTTGCATATTGTTTCAGTGAAGAGAAAACTTAACATGTCCATGCATTGCATAGTCAGGTGGTGACCGCGATGGGCCACAAAGTTGATGCGGTGACCGTGATGGGCCGCGAAGTTAAGTAGTAACCGTGATGGGCTACCGAATGGCTGCGTGTTCGTAGTGGTCTATTCTATCCGTGCGAGGATTTAACTTCTGTATGTTTTGGCCTGTGATAGGCTAACATATGTAAAACGTGCTATTCTGTGAGAGACTGCACGTGTGCTTGTCTATGAGAGACTGCAGTGGTGCTGGTCCGTGAGAGACTGCACCTTGGTATACGTAAAACGTGTTGGTCTGTGAGCGACTGCACGTGTGCTGGTCTGTGAGAGACTGCACTGGTGCTGGTCCGTGAGAGACTGCACCATGGTCATGTTTGGCCTGTGAGAGCCTAACATATGTAAATCGTGGTGGTCCGCAAGAGACTGCACGTGTGCTGATCCGTGAGAGACTGCACCTTGGTAATTCCAAGAGTTGTGTACATTGGCATATACATATTGCATTGGGATGGTTGACCTGTGAGTCATGATTGGATATGAGTTGATGAGTGAAAATTGATGTGTGCAAGTATCTTATGAATTCTAAGTTTCCAATGAGTTGGGGGGATGGTTGATTGTATTTGTACTTGCAACATGATTTTTATATTAAATTGTTTGCTGTTTTGCAAAGATGCAGATGTCATGTATTTTAAAAAGTGAGCATCCTTATTTACAATTGTTGTTATAGCATTGAAACATGCCATGAATATACTTGTTATTGTTGACATAAATGATATATGGTAATTGTTAATTTCGGTCGGTGACCCTTTACAATTATTGTGGAAAATTGGGCTTTGCCCTCAGATGACCCCCAAACCTGTTGTAAGACCCTTAAATTTAAAATTAAATTATGGATTTAATATTAAGTGTATTTGGGAATTTTTGTAAAATATTTAATATATGTATATTTTATGTAAATATATATATATATATATATATATATATAAATATTTATTTTGGAGGTTGAATTAAAATTAATTGGATGAAGGATAAATTAATTTAACTACGGGTAATTAAATTACGGGCAGTTAATTAAAAATGTTATCTGTTAATTACGACGAGAGTGGTTAAGTACCTGATGGTCAAACAATATTATAATATTAATGTGTTGGGTGAGGTGGCACATATGTGTCTATATATATGTGAGAGGCCAGAACAGAAAGGAAAAAAAACACATTTCCCTCCTCCTTCACTGCATGCGCCAGTTCTTCTTTCTCTTCCCATTCTGTTTTTGTAACAAAAGAGCATCCTCAAAAGTCAAATTACTTGGAAATCCAAGCGCCGAACCAGAAAGTGTCAAGAACAAAAGTTGTTCCTCTCCTCGTTACGGAGCTAGAGAACTAACTTTTGTAGTGGCGAACGCGAACGGGAGTTTCGCCGACTTTTGTCGCGGTAGCGTAAATGAGCAAAGAGAACGTAACAGAGGGAAGGGGCACCTTCCACTTTCTAGATTGCAATTAGGGCTGTAAATGCATGCTGTTGTGACATTGATGATGTTTTCGTTGTTGTTTTTGAAGTGAAACTGTTTTGCATTTCGTTATGAATGATGAAAATGCACGCTGTTGATGTTTTTGATGATCTGTGATGTTTGCTGTTTTGGTTGATACTTCAATGAAGTTTTGGTTGTGTGGGAATAGTGAAATGTACTTTGCATGTCGTTTTGGGGATGATCAAAATGCATGAGTTGGAATGTGGCTGTACTGCTGTGTTGTTAACATTCTGTTGATGATGGTTTTCCAAAAGAAAAAGGATTTTAAAATGGGTGGAGGTGTTCTGGAAAATCTGTTGTTGTTGTGTTCATGAAAAATGTTCTGAGTTTGTGGTTTCAAAAGAATGGTGATTCTATTTTCTGTTGTGTTGCTAGCAATCTGGTTTCTGTTGTGTTGTTAACAATCTGGTGTTGATAGTGGTTTTTAAAAGAAAAAGGATTTTAAAATGGGTGGAGGTGTTTCTGGAAAATTTGTTGTTGATGAGAAATGTTCTGGGTTTTGTGGTTTCAAAAGAATGGTGATTATGTTTTGGTGTGTGTTGGTTTTTCAAATAAAGGAGTTTGAAAACGTGTTGAAGTTTCTAGAAAATATCACTGTATTCGAAGGTGTATTCGAATACGGCATTGGTGTATTCGAATACATGCCTGCAAAGCTTCTGTTTTATTCAAATTTTGAACTTCTATTTGAATACAAGCCTCTGTATTCGAATACAGATAGGTGATTTTTGCTTATGACTTAGCATCTATATTCAGCTACGACCCTGTCGTATTCGAATACAGGATTGCAATTTTTGCCACTGTATTCGAATACGACCTTGTTGTATTCGAATACAGATTTGCTGTTTTTGCCACTGACTTCGCATTTATATTCAGCTACGAAAACCTCGTATTCGAATAGAGAATGCTGATTTTTCACTGTTTTAGCTTCTGTATTCGAATACAAAGAAGCTGTATTCGAATACAGATTAGTTTTTTTTCAAAAATTCTAGTTTTAAACATTTGTTTATGAACTTAAAGAGTTGAGGAAATATTGGGAACGCTTGTGATGAATTAAAATGGGGTATTTGAGATGGTTTGAGGTGGTATTGATGAGGTTCTTGAATTCTTTGTTGATGTGATGATAATGAAATTCTTGAGATGTAAAAAATTTAATTACGTTCATCAATTGAAACATGACGTACTATTTAATGAAATGATTTAATTTTAATTTTATTTTTAATTATCATGAATTAATTCGAAAATTCTTTTAAATATTTATTTCGGTTAAAAAAAAAATACACTCGCGCTGTTTAAAAACTTGGGGTGTTACACCCGTACCACCGATGGGTACACAGACGACGGAAACGTCGCTAGATTTCATTGACCGTCACTTGCCTACTGCTTGGGTATATGACCCCGTCTCAAGCAGGGCTACTTACACGAGGAGATTGGCGAGGACGTGCAAGATCGATGGGGCAATGGCTAACGTAGAGCACACTCACGCGAGGATTGACTTTCCGGTACCTTCCAGACTGATATTGGAGGAGTACGGAGTTTTTGCGGACGCGGAGGGTCTGACTGTAGGGGTTGAGACGGAGGCCATGGTAGGTGTGGTGACTCCTAACCCGGTAGCTAGAAGTGCTGTGTGTGAATCCGAGGCGGGAGAGAAGAATAAAGGACCGACACTAGCATCAGTTGATATTCCTCCGCCGAAGCGACCCAGATCATGGGTAGATCTGACTTCGGAGGAGACTGATCCTTCCCTATATGATGAGGAGGAGGACGTGACATTGAGGCGAGCCGCGGAGTTAGACGAGACTTGCATAGGATGCAGAGGGAACCCTTGCTACTGTAGCTTTAGTGCATGATCAGTTTAGACTTGTTGTATAGGGTCTTGAGCTCAGTGGATGTAATTATTTATTTTGGGATAATTGTATATTTTTCGGCACTCTGATAATGTTTTGGTGGGTCCAAGATACAATTTTTCTGGAGACCAGAAGGGCCTAGCCGGATGAACTATCAGAACAATAAAGAGCAGCAGGTTGCTAAGCCATATAACTGGCCACAAAACCACAACAAGGGCCAGAATCGCCCGTGAAACCAGAAATTTAGGACGACAATTAGAACAAGGGGTCCGATGTTTCTGATGTGGGAAAAAGGGACATTATGCTACTGCTTGTACCGCTGTGAGTCCTTCATGCTACAATTGCCATAAGCCAGGACACTTTGCAATAAATTGCAAAGGCTCCGAAGGTGGAACCAACAGTGAACGCAACTAGGGCTACTCGTCCTATTGCTAGGGGACGCGTTTATCACTTGGGTGCTGAAGCTGGGAATCAATCTCACAATTTGATCCAGCGAGATTGCAGGTAACACACTATTTGCAACCTTTTGATTTGGGGGCAACCCATTCCTTCATTGCTATGTATTGTGTGAATCGTTTAAAGCTATCTATGTCTGCCTTGCCTTTTGATTTGATAGTTTCCACACCTGCTAAGACTTTGACCGTAAATACTGTTGGAACCAAGTTGATTCTAAGTACTTAGGATTTTGATGTTTACAAAAGCACTCCATATAATCTTATTTTGTACCTTGAATTACCATATTAAATGCCACCAAAAGATGAAGTTATCAGAGGCAGAAGATGAGTTACCAGAGGATAAAAACAGACAAGAGGATACACCTCCAAAAGACACCAGAAAATGCATCCAGAAGGTACCAGAGGATGCATCCTGAAATTACCAGAGGATACACCATGATGTCAAAACACCACCTGAGGATATCTTTCCTGGCCCAGATCAAAAGGAAGCAAAGTAAGAAGAAGACTTGGACCAGACCAAAAGGAAGCCTGCTAGAGGGAGAGTTGTTCCAGACCAAAAGATATCATAAGTCAGACTTAGTCCAGAATTTATTCTGACTAGAAGATAGCCTGGTAGTAAAATGTTAATCAGTCCAGGCTTGATCCAGACTTAATCAGAGGATAAATTAATTGGTCCAGAACAAGAGATTTAATCCAGAATTGGCCCAGAACAGAAGATAGCATGATTAAGAGTATGAAACTAAGTCCAGACCAGAAGAAATGATGTCCAGATTTGATCCAGACCTGATCCAAAATAGAAGGTAAATGTCCAGATTAAAATATCCTTTGTCCAGAATTAATTTCAGTTCAATTCAGACCCAGTTCAGAATTGGTCCAGATCAGAGGGAAAAGTTTCAGATCAATGGTCAAGATTTAAGTATATGGCCCAGTGTTGGCCGAGATCAGAGGATCAGAATGTGTGGTCCAGCATTGGCCGAGATCAGAGGATCACAACAGATCAGAGTGCAAGTCCAGAGTGGTCGAGATCAGAAGATCAGAAAGTGTGGTCCAGGGTTGGTCGAAATCAGAGGATCGCAGCAAATCACTTAGTATGGTCCAGATGTGGACGAGAGCAGAAGATCAAGCGATTCAGATTGAATCATGATCAGTGGAGTCGTGATTATATTTAATCAAAGTATTAAACGAATTCGATCCAAAAATAAAGTGAAGTCTTGTGGAATTCAGAAGCTATTGGCGGGAAGAAAGATTTGTTCCAGAATTAATTAAAGACAGGATCGGCCCAAGTTATTTTTGAAAGCAAATCTAAAGCTAAAAAGATATGTTTTTTATTTAAGTGAAACTAGATTGGCAAAGTTATTTTTGCAAGAGAATCCAACAAGATACAACTCGAATTTAAGCTTAGAAGACACCCGAATTCACATCTATAAAAGGAGGTTGAAGACTTAGTATCGAAAAATCACAAAAGAGTCACTCACTTCCAAAAGCAAAATACTTGAGTTTTTAGTGAGGTCAATTGTGAGTATTAGCTTTCCAGAACCAAGCACTCGTGTTTTTCTTTCCCTTGTGTTAGATCTAAGTTGTTGAAGTAGAGTCTACAATCTAAGGGAGTCAGAAGGGGTAGCAGATTACTTAGCAATTAGATTCAAGGCGTTGTAATTCCTTCTACAATCTGGGGTTGTCAAATTGGTAGGAGAAGACTTGACTTGAGAAGTCAACGTGCATTCCTCAAAATTCTAGGATTGTTAGACTGTTTGAGAAGACTGACTTGGAGGGTCAGTGGTATTGTTGTAATTCAATGTTTTGAATTAGTGCAATCCTTCAAAGTGAAGGGACTAGACGTAGCCTCGTTAACGGTGAACCAATATAAAATTCTGTGTTTTATTTTTACTTTATATCCGCTGCTAACTCTGTTTGATTCATACATCAGGTTTTGTTATAAAACTGCAAAAACAGAAAAAGTATTCAAGTTAGTCAAACACAATTCAACCCCCCTTCTCGTGTTTGCACCTTCAATTGGCATTAGAGCTCGGTTTCAAGGCTGAGCACTTAACAGTGTTTGAGGAAAGGTCCAAGGGGTTCAACATGGCAGAATCCAAAGATGATCTGGGAGGCAACATCAACAAACCACCACTGTTTGATGTAGAAATGTTTGAGTATTGGAAGGACAGAATGAGAAGTTTCTTCATATCTCAAGATCCTGAATTATTGAAGCTGGTAGTCAAAGGATACACTGCACCTACTATTCCAGGAGATCCAACTAAAGAACTGGACATGGAAGATATGAAACCAGACCAGAGCAAAGCATACAAACTGCATCACAAAGCCAGAAACATAATGATCAGTGCCATCACATTCAAGGAATTTGACAGGTGCACAGATAAAGAAACGGCAAAAAGCATATTCGACAGTCTGGTTCTGACCTATGAAGGAAGCCAGCAGGTTCAAGAAGCAAGGGCTAACATACTAGTCAAACAGTATGAGATGTTCAAGATGGAAGATGATGAAGACATTGATGGAATGTTCTGTAGATTCCAGACTCTGATATCTGGACTGAATGTCTTGAAGAAAAGCTACACAACAGCAGATCATGTCAAGAAGATTCTAAGAAGCTTACCAACCAAGTGGAGACCAATGGTTACTGCAGTTCAGCAAGCCAGAGATCTGAATAACTTAAAACTTGAAGATCTGATCAGCTCACTCAAGTCACATGAAATAGAACTGGAAGCAGATGAACCAAATAAGAAGAAGAATCTGGCCCTGAAGTCAAAACAGAAGAAAGCTGTAAAGGCAGCACCAGAATTAGAGGATAGCAACAGTGACTGTGATGATATAGCTTACTTAACCAAATAGATGGTTAAGATCTGGGAAAACAGGAAGAGGAGAAGCTTCAAGAAGAAACATAACAGCAGAGGAAAGGAAAAATCTGACAAGAAGAACATCATCTGTTATGAATGCAATGAACCTGGACATATCAAATCAAAATGTCCAAATCTGGAAAAGGCTAGCAGCATAAGAAGAGTTCTAGATTCACAAAGAATGGTCTGATGGCAGCCTAGGATGTATCAGAATCAGAAGAAGAATCATCTGATGAAGAAGAGGCAGAAACAGCAATGATGGCACACATCAGGTCTGTCTCTGGACTTCGTAAAGGCACAGGTTCAGGAAGGAAAGAAGGCAGAAGGAAGAATGATCAAAGCAGTCATTCAAGCAAGTCTTGAAGCACATCAGATGAAGCAATTATGGCTCTGATGGCTCATACCAAATCAAGTTCTGGATACGGTTCAGGCTCTGGAAACAAATTCAGAAGATGAAGACAATGAGGTATTTTCTGATCTCACTAAATCTGAATTAATTGATGCTGTAAAAGATTTTTTAAATGCAAACAATAAGATGTCTTTAAAATTGAAAACTCTTAGGGAAGATAAGAAAAATCTGACCAAAGAAGTACAAGTTTTAAAGAATCAAAATTCTGAGTATGCAACTGAAAACAAGGATTTTAAAACTGAAGTTGCAAGACTGAAATCTGAAAACCAAACTCTCAAAAGTAATGTTTGTTCCACTTCCAAAACTGCTTGTGAATCTGCTATGCATGAGCAATTTTTTCAAAACTTTATTTCTAATGGAATGGAAAGAAGTAAATATGCATCTATGATTTATGGAAATAGTATCATTGGAAAGAGAGGTCTTGGTTTTACAGAATCTGTTGCTGAAACTAAAAAGGTTCATTCTGATGTTTTATGCATTGTTTGTGATAAGAAAGGTCACTCTAAATTATCTTGTCCAATGGTAAAATTTGAACAAGATCAGAGAGCTATTAAAACTAACAAATCTAGACCCAATCAGTTCTGGGTACCAAAAGATCAAATTGTCTATGTTGCAGATATTTTGAGCAACCAGAAGGAGACACCAACAATGGTGCCTGGACAATGGATGTTGGCAACGCACAAGCAGAAGAAGGTTTATGTTCCAACATCTACCAAACAGAAGCCAATTGACTCTGGTAGAAGAAGAACTGGTCAACACAATTCCCATTAGAACCAGAACAAGAATCATAAGAGGAACATGAAATATCAAAGAAATCACACATATCACACGAATCAGAACATGAACTAGAACCAGAATCAGAACTGGAACCAGTATCAGAGGCATAGGAACTGGAACCAGAATCAGAATCAGTACCAGAACCCGAACAAGAACCAATATAAGTATCAAAATAAGAGGTTCAACCACAAACAACAGAATCACACACATCAGCTTCATTATTACCAGAAGAAGCAGAATCACCATAAGTTCCAGAATCACTAGAGGAACATGGTGTATCAGCCAAAGCAGAAAGAGAAGAATCAGAATCAGGAGAGTTCTTCAAACACTCCAATGAAATTTACAAGACCACAAACCAGGGAGGGAATTCAAAGCCCTTCATCCAAACCATCTAATCACAAAGCGTACTGATTTCATAATCTGAAAATCAGAAACAAGAGGATTTTCAAAGTAAAACTGAAACTGTTGACATAGAGGTTACATCTTGCTGTAAATACTATTATTGTTTGATATTTATGTTTACTGTGATAACAAGAAGCTTGATCTTAAGAAATCAAAGCTAGATAAGTATTCTGCAGGTTTTCAAACTGTTAGAGGAACCAGGTGATTCACACAAATTGAACACTTAAGCAGAAACAACATTCCAGTGGTTTCAAAAACAAGCTGTATTGAGTTCATTTTTAAATTATTTGATTTGTATTATGTTATATGACAAACTGCTTGATCTTTACAAATCAAAGCAAGATAAAGATAGTGCAGGTTCACCAGAACCAAAGGGAGCAGAAGCAGAAGCAGAAGAAACAAAAGTACCTAGAAAGGTAGAGGATACAAGCAAGATAGCAACGCATTACAAATCTTCAAAAGATAAATCTGATCAAGTCAGAAACAGCCAAGATAAGGCAGAAGAGAAATCTGGATATTTACCAGAATCAGAAGGTATTACATATTTACCAGAACCAGAAGTTGATTTGTCAGAATCAGAATCTGTTACAGATCTTCTAGAACCAGAAGTTGATGCAGACCAACCAATGTTGATGAAGCTCTGCTAGAGGAAGGTTGGATACTTGCAATGCACGAAGAGCTGAATGAATTCCAAAGGAATGATGTTTGGGATCTGGTATCCAGACCAAACAAAAACATTATTAGAACCAAGTGGGTGTTCAGGAATAAACTCAATAAAATGGTGAAGTGGAAAGGAACAAAGCCAGACTTGTAGCTCAAGGATACAGTCAACAGGAAGGTATAGACTACACTGAGACTTTTGCTCCAGTGGCCAGGTTAGAAGCATTTAGAATTCTCTTATCATTTGCTGCTAATCATTTGTTGCTAATCATGATATAATTCTGTATCAAATGGATGTTAAACGTGCATTCTTAAATGGCTATATAAGTGAGGAAGTCTATGTGAAACAGCCCCCTGGATTTGAAAATTCTGAATTTCCAAACCATGTTTTTAAACTTAAAACATCTTTATATGGTTTAAAACAAGCACCAAGGGCATGGTATGACAGACTTAGTAACTTTCGGCTTAAGAATGAATTTGATAGAGGCTAGATTGATAATACTCTATTTAAGAAATCCATTAAAAATGATATTTTGATTATTCAAGTTTATGTTGATGATATCATCTTTGGATCTACTAATGGCACTTTGTGCAAGGAGTTTTCTGACCAAATGCAGAAAGAGTTCCAAATGAGCATGATGGGAGAACTTAAGTTCTTCCTGGGAATTCAGATTCACCAAGGTAAATCAGGTATACTCATTCACCAATCTAAATACACTAAAGAACTTCTTAAAAAGTTCAAAATGAGTGACTGTAAGCCTATGGCCACCCCCATGCACCCAACCTGCTCACTTGAGAAAGATGAAACCAGCCAAAAGGTAGACCAGAAAACATACAGAGGTATGATTGGATCCCTTCTTTATTTAACTGCTTCTAGACCTGAAATTCTGTTTAGTGTTTGTGTTTGTGCCCGTTTTCAAGCTGACCCTAGGGAATCCCATTTAACTGCTGTCAAACGAATTTTGAGATTCCTTAAAGGAACCACCCAACCTTACTTTGTTATACAAGAAAACCCCCACCTACAAACTAAAAGGTTTTTGTGATTCCGACTATGCTGGAGACAAGCTGGAAAGGAAAAGTACAAGTGGCAACTGCATATTCTTAGGTGATAATTTGATCTCATGGTCAAGCAAAATTCAAAGCACAATTGCCATGTCAACAGCTGAAGTTAAGTATATATCAGCAGCAGGATGTAGCTCACAATTAATCTAGATGAAACATCAACTTGAAGATTACAGCATCTTCGAAACAAATATCCCTTTGTTCTGTGATAACACTTCAGCCATAAACCTAACCAAGAACACTATCTTACAATCTAGAGCCAAACACATTGTAATAAAACACCATTTCATTAGGGACCATGTTCAAAAAGGGAATTTAAGCATCCAATTTGTGGACATTGATCATCAATGGGCTGACATCTTCACCAAAGCACTACCTGAAGATAGGTTTGAGTTCATCAAGAAGCATCTCAGCATTACCTCCATATCTGACTAGCTCAAGTAGTCATCTTAGGAGTTTTTAATTTTCTTGTAATTTTATATTATGTCTTTTATTTTCTGTTTTTACTTTCTGTAATTTGTAAAGAGAAAAACAAAAATACAAAAATAGTAGGACCTCTTTTTGGCTGATGACGAAAAGGGGGAGAAAGAGAAAAGGCAGAAATAAGTAGAAAAGGAGAGATAAATAGAAAGGAAGAGCGAAAAAGAAAGAGATGAAAATGTTGGAACCAAGTTGGTTCTTGCAATTAAAGTTTTGATGTTAACAAATGTAGTTTATGAAAATAACATATTTGACTTAGAAGAAGAATGAAAAATGTCACCAGAAGAATAGATCAGAGGATGACGTTACCAGAAGCAGAAATCAGAAGATGACATCACCAGAGGATGTAACCAGAAGATGACGTCACCAGAAGTAGAAATCAGAGGATGATGTCACCAGAGGATGTCATCAGAAGATGACATCACCAGAAGCAGAAATTAGAGGATGACGTCACCAGAGGATGATCACCAGAGGATATCATCAGTGGAATCTGTCAAAAGAATATGTTAGAGAAAAATGCTCAAAACAGAATTGGAGCAAAAGACTGGAGAAATAGAATCTAGCAAAAAATATGCTCAAAACAGAATCTGAGAAAAATGCTCAAAACATAATTGGAGCAAAAGACTCGTGAAACAGAATCTAGCTAAAAGCATGCACAAAACAGAAGCAGAGCAAAATGCTCAAAACAGATTAATTGAAATACACTCCAGAAGTAAAGCATCAGTGAGCAAAAGACTTAAAACAGAATCTGAGCAAACTGCTCCAGAATATTCTCAAAATAGATTAATTGAAATACACTCATGAAGTAAAGCATCAATGAAGCCCTAAAGTTCAACTATAAATAAAGGCTTAATGCTGAAGAATAAAGCATCGAAAAATAGATGAACTCAAGCAAAAATTCATAAGTATTCAGAGAGTTCAAAGGAGAGAAACACATGCTTAAAAGATAAATATTTTCTAAGTGTTCTTTTTTTAGAGTGTGAACCTGATTGTCATTATAAATTATTCAGAAGCAAACACTCTAGTTCACTTTAAGCATATTGTGAGTATCAACTTTCCAGAAGTAATTACTCAGTTCTAATTTCGATCCCTTATATTAAATCCTATAGTGTTGAAGTTTCTTCTAAAATCTGGGGTTGTCAGGTTGTTAGAAAAAGACTTAGCTTGTAGGTTTAAGGTTGTGAAGTTCCTCAAAAGTCTGGGATTGTCAGACTATTTGAAAAGACTTGGCTGGTTTAGTCAAGGTGTTGTTGTTCCTCAAAAGTCTGGGGTTGTCAGGCTGTTTGAGAAGACATAGCTGGTTTAGTTAAGGTGCTGTTGTTCCTCAAAAGTCTGGGGTTGTCAGGTTGTTTGAGAAGACTTGGCGGGTATAGTCAAAGTGTTGTTGTTCCTCAAAAGTCTGGGGTTGTCAGGCTGTTTGGGAAGACTGACTTGAAGGGTCAGTGGTGTTGTAATTCAAAGGAGTTTGAATTAGTGAAAAGGCCTTCTGGAGGAAGGGACTGGACGTAGCCTAGTTAACGGTGAACCAATATAAATTGCTGTGTTATTATGTTATTATCGGCTGCTGAATCTGATTAGTTATATATTGAATAATTCACATTAACATTCAACAAAACAGCAAAAAAAATCAAGTTTGATAAACACAACTCAACCTCCCCTTCTCGTGTTTGCACCTTCAATTGGCATCAGAGCTCGGTCTCAAGGCTGAGCACTTTACAGTGTTTGAGGAAAGATCCAAGTTCGACACTCGGTACTACCGTTTTAATTATTACTTGTAACGATTCAGTACACTTACTGAAACGCTACCAAGTTTTTGGCGCCGTTGCCAGGGATTGCCATATCACTATTGAGTTATAATTTATTTACTTAATTGTAATTTTTTGCTTTGCAATAAAATTATTTGTTTTCTTTTATTTTTAATTTTGAAAAAAAAAATAAAAATTGTTTTTATTTTATTTTATTTTTTTATTTATTGAGCTTGCAAATGTCGTGTGCTAGTGGTTTGTCTCTTCTTTGTTTGAGATAATTATTCGCTGTAGAGCATGGAGGATTGTAATGATGATATTCTACTACAATTATATGAAGAGTGTGATACTTGTCTTATATCTTCTATATTACGCATAATCGAGGGACAAATCTTGAGAGATACATTTGTAAAATATCACCGTCAAACGCGCCCTATTAGGTGTGACTTTTGCGGAGAAGGACATAGGAATGGAACTTGTTTTGATGACTATGTCGCACAACTAGAATACGAAGATTTATTGGTTATAGAAGCAGAAGACGACGAGTATTATATTAAAAAGATCAATTGGGAACAAACTCTTTCTCGTAAAATTCTATCCAAAGAATCAGATGACAAAGACTTTCACATTAAGGATGTTTTAATTGAATTCATGAAGAATAACATGGTTTCAATTGAAAGATTTGAAAGTCAATGTGTGAGGTTATTTGAGCAAGTGGTTGAGTTTGATAAGATGGAGGAGAAGTTTAAGATTGAAGATGACTTCATTGTTGTGGTAGAAGAAGATAAGCAAGAGGAAAATATGAACAAGGAAAAGAAAAAAGAAGAGATTGATCAAGTTTGAGATTCAATCTATGCCTTGTTCATCAATGTCAAATTGAAAAGGACATGGAAGCAACATCATTTATTTCTCAAGTTCATGGAATTTCTACCAAACAAAAAGAAGAAGAAGGATGATGTGTTCTTTCTGTCCTATATGCCACCTTGACAATAGTTGGGCGTCAAGCTAATGACTTTAAAAAAGCGCTTTGTGGGAGGCAACCCATAGGTAGAGGTAACTTTTATTTTTGCAATCTTATTTTTGTTATTTGAATTTGTTTCTTTTTAATTGTGTGTAAATGTTCACTGTGATGAAGAATTGTTAACAACTTGAAGCTGGTCTTAAGCTATCTGTTTTAGATTTTGAAATTTAAACTTTATTTTTTTGCTCATATCATTGATCAATTCGATGAGTTTCACTAATGCATACATTGTTGATTACTAAGTGGTTGTAGAGCTTTAACTTGCCATCACTTTCTAAAAAAATGAAAACTTTAGTAACACACTTGGCATAGTTTTGAAAGTTCACATTTTCTCTTGTTTATCCTAGCTGTGAGCTTTTGTGCCTAAACACTTCAATTCCTTGTTGTGTGATTATCTAGACATGTGTTAACCCTTCAGAACTTGCACTAATTCTGCCTTGCATCACTTTTGATTTATGCATACACGGAGGCAAATTTTTTTGGTCGTTTGAGCCTTTCTAACTACCCTGTGCAAATTTTATCCTTTGTAGCCCCTTTGAGCTTGACCCTTTCTTTCGGTTACTAGCCACATTGTTGGAACCAAGTTGGTTCTAAGTTTTAGGATTTTGATGTTTACAAAAGCACTCAATATAATCTTATTTTGTACCTTGAATTATTAAATTAAATGCCACCAGAAACTGAAGTAATCAGAAGATCAAAGGATTCCAGAAAATGAATTCTGGAATTACCAGAAGATACTCCAGGATCACCAGAAGATATCTTTGTTAGCCCAGATCAGAAGGAAGAAATGTCAGAAGAGGATCTGGACCATACCAGAGGAAATCCTGCCAGAAAGAGAGTTGTTCCAGACCAAGAGGAATCAAATATCATATTTATTCCAGAAGTTATTCTGACCAGAAGATGGCCTGGCAGTAAGAAATTAAAACAGCCCAGACTTGTTCCAGACTCAACCAGAAGATAAGTTAATGAGTCTAGAACAAGAGAATCAATCCAGATCTGACCCAGACCATAAGATAGCATGATTCAGGGCATGAAACTAAGTCCAGACCAGATGAAATGAATTCCAGAATCAATCCAGACCTGGTCCAAAATCAAAGGTAAAATGTCCAGACTGAAATATTTTTTTCTCAAGTTAATTTAAGTTCACTCCAGACCAAGTCCAGAATTTGTCCAGATCGGAGGAAAAATATTCAGTTTAATGGTTCAAAATAAATTATTTGGCGCAATGATGGCCCAGATCAGAAGATCAGACCATGGCCTAGTGTTGGCCGAAATCAGAGGGACAGGATGTGTAGTCCAGCAAAGGCCGAGTTCAGAGGATTATAGCATATCAGGTGCGACTCCAAGATGGCCGAAATCAGAAGATCAGAGGGTTAGGGAGTGTGGTCCAGGGATGGCCGATTTCAGATGATCACATCATATCAATATATTTGGTCCAGATGTGGACTGGCGCAGAAGAATCTAATGGTACAGATTTAATCATGAGGATTAACGGTGAAGATCTTAAGTTATTTTAATCAAAGTATTAAAAAGATTTATTGCAAAAATAAATGTTGAGTAGTTTGGAATTCAGGAGCTGTGGCGGGAACAAATAAAAGATTTGATTGGCTAGTTATTTTCGAAAGAAATCTGAAGATATGTTTTTTATTTAAATGAAGCCCCATTGGTCAAGTTATTTTTGCAAGAGAATCCAACAAGATTCAGCTCGAATTTAAGCATTGGAAGAGGCCCTAATCTGCATCTATAAAAGGAGGCTCAAGGCAGAATACTTAAGCATCGAAAATCACAAAAGAGTCATACACTTCCAAAGCAAACACTCTCAAATTTTCATAGAAGTCAATTGTGAGTTCCAGCTTTCAAGAAGCAAGTACTCGTGTTATTTTCCTTCCACTGTGTCAAATCTAAGTTGTTGAAGTAGAGTGTATAATCTGAGGGAGTCAGTAGAGGTAGCAGGTTACTTGGCAATTAGATTCATAGTGTTGTGATTTCTTCTACAATCTGGGATTGTTAAGTAGGCTGAAGACAGGAGTTGCATTCCTCAAAGAAGTCTAGGATCGTTAGACTGTTTGAGAAGATTGACTTGGAGGGTTAGTATAAAGGTTGTAATTCAAGGTTTGAATTAGTGAAATCCTTCAAGGTGAAGGGATTGGACGTAGCCTCGTTAACGGTGAACCAGTATAAAAACTGAGTTTTACTTTTACTTTTATCCGCTGCTAACTCTGTTTTTAATTATACATCAATTTTTGTTTTAAAAGTATAAAAACAGGAAAAGTATTCAAGTTAAGTCAAACAAAATTCAACCCCCCCTTCTCATGTTTGCACCTTCACACATTACAAACCAAAGACTTGACAGTGATTAAATCACCTTACTTCGAGCTAGGTAGGAAAATTTTTGTCTCATCTCGGTAAAGTTATAAGTTTGAGGTTGCTCATGGGATAGCAACCTTTTAAGTTTGGGATGGTTCTCATGAAAAAATAAAAAAAGAAAAAAAAATTCAAAAAAAAATAAATTAGTTTGAATACATTGATAAATAACATCTTCTTAGTTCTTTTGTCAATGGTTGTGAATTTCCACCATAAAATGTGAAAAAATAAAATTAAATAGAATAGAAGAGGGAGAATAATTTGAAAATGTATGCCTAACTCCAAGTAGTAAAACCTACTATCCAAAAATGTCCTACCCTTACGTAAGCCCCATTACAACCCGAAAGTCCTACAAAAGTGTATGTGTTTCTTGCATTGTGATTGCTAACTATAATTTTTTCAAGCATATGGTAGCGTGATGCATGTTCTAGGATTTGAGTGATAAACTTACAACCCTTGCTAAACACTTGAGAGAAATTTTGGTGAGATTGTGTGAAGAGAATGTTGATTAATGCTAAAGTGTACAAATTGTGTTTTTTTTTTAAGCAACCATGGAGCATGATGAATGTTTTGTAGTAGCTGGAACTTTGAGAATTGAGTTTGATTTCAGTTGAAAAATTGAATTTAAGTTTGCTTTTAACTGTATCAAATCTGAAATTAACTGTTGCTTGGGGACAAGCAATAGATTAAGTTTGGGGTTGTGATGACTCTTCATCATATGCATATTTTTCATTGTTTTTAGTCTTATTTATCTTCAATCTTATTTATTTTATTTTCAATCATCATATCAATCATATTTTATTTTATCTTCATAGTCATATTTTTATTTTATCTTCAATCATCATATCAAATCTTATTTATTTTTCATTGTTTTCATTAGTTAATTTAATGATTTATTTGATATATTTTGTTGATTCTAGTTCTTGGGTTTAATTAAAATACTTATGTTCTTATTTCGTTGATTAAGTAGAGATTTTTTGGAGTTTTGCGTCGTTTCTTTGTTTTTAGTGCAGTGCTGAATTCTGGTGAGAAATCAACATGACCTATGTGGAGTATTTCAGTGATATATGGAGTTGTCTATGTCCAATTGGAGTCAAACCTAGTGAAAATGAAAGCTAAAATCCATAGTTACAACTTTCATGAAGACACTGGAGCCAAATTCGAACTCAAAATAGTAGAAATATGCAGTATACGTCAGACAGAAGATGTTGTGCGCCTGAAGCGCAAAGCATGCGCCTGAAGCACATTTTTGCACTGCTGATTCTGTTTAAATGCGCTTAAAGCGCAAGGCATGCGCTTAAAGCGCAAGGCATGCGCTTGGGGCACGTGGCGCGCTGCAGATTGCATAAAATCGAGTTTTTCTGATTTTTTAAGGATCTTTTGGTCAATTGAGAAGCTCAGAGACTTGTGCCCTAGCAGAGAAGCTCAGAGACGGCTGTTCTACACCATTGAAGGAGTTTTATCAAGAACCATTCATGAATCTTTCTTGTAATTCTTCTTTAATCTCTATCTCTTTAATCTCTATAATGAGCAACTAAATCCTATTTGTTAGGGATGAGTGAAACAAGATGAAACCCTTATTTGTCTGATTTGATTCCTGGTTATATGAATAAATTTATTGAATTATTTTTCTCATCTTTGTGCTTACTGCTTTTTATTGCCTGATCAACTTTAAAATGTTCTACGATTCGTAATTTGAAACGGAAGTGGACTTTGCGAATGCTTGAGATAAGAAATTCATGAGATTGTAGTCTAGGGATAGATGCAGGTCATGAAACTAATTGAATTAGTTGTAGGGACAACAGTTTAAAAAGAGAATTTTTGTACTGTAAAGCTTAATCCTAATTTTAAATCCACTAAGGAATTAGGGGTTATTTTGGAATTAAAGGTTCTGTCACTAAGACTTTAGGGCAAGAATACTAAAGAAAATTCGGTAATAAATCAATAAAGGAATTCAATAACTAGGATCAAATTAGAGACCAAGGTTGGACTCGCAGTGAAACTCATCCCTGACATTTTTCTCATTATAAAAGTTCAATTTTATTACTGTTGTTATTTCAAATATTATTCTACTCAATCTAGAAACTTTTTGTTCAATTTCAGTAATTAAATATAATTCAATAGTAAAACGCAATCCTTGAGTTCGACACTCAGTACTACCGTTTTAATTATTACTTGCAACGATTCAGTACACTTGTTGAAACGCTATCAATTACCCCTAGTAAGAGAGGTGGAATTCTTTATTGATCTACACCCAAGAACTGGACCTATTTCTATTGCGCCGTATCGGATGTCGCCATTGGAATTAAGGGAGCTTAAGGGCCAAATTGAAGGTTTGTTGGAGAAAGTATTTATCAGACCAAGTGTGTCGCCATGGGGAGCTCCGGTGTTGTTGGTTAGGAAAAAGGATGGAAGTTCGCGCTTATGTGTGGATTATAGGCAACTTAACAAGGTAACTATTAAGAATCGTTATCCTTTACCACATATCGATGATTTGATGGACCAATTAAGAGGAGCCGCGGTGTTTTCAAAGATTGACTTGAAGTCAGGTTACCATCAGATTCGCGTAAGAGAAGGAGATATTCAAAAGATTGCTTTAAGAACTCGTTACAGACATTATGAATATCTTGTTATGCCATTTGGGATTACGAATATACCAGCGATTTGGATGGATTATATGAATAGAATCTTTAGCCCGTTTCTGGATAAATTCGTTGTCGTGTTCATCGATGATATATTGGTTTATTCAAGAAGTGAAGAGGAACATGGAGAGCACCTACGTCAAGTTCTTGAAGTTTTACGCGAGAAGCAATTGTACGCCAATCTGTCGAAGTGCGAGTTTTGGCTAGAGAAAGTGAACTTCTTGGGACATGTGATAACGAAAGAAGGAATCGTTGTGGATCCGGCAATGATTGAAACAATTCTTGCCTGGAAACAACCTCGTACTATCACAGACATACGAAGTTTTGTCAGACTGGCAGGATACTACATGAGATTTATTGAAGGATTTGCTATGATTGTGGCTCCATTGACACAACTCACTAGAAAGAATCAGCCGTTTGCATGGACAGGAAAGTGTGAGGAAAGTTTTCAGGCTGACAACCTCACCAGTATTGACAACGTTCACAGTGTTCAGTGACCATATAAGTTTGAAATATCTGTTTGATCAGAAAGAATTGAACATGCGCCAGAGGAGATGGATGGAGACTCTCAAGGATTTTGATTTTTCATTGCGGTACCACCTTGGGAAAGCCAACATGGTGGCTGATGCATTGAGTAGGAGAAGTGTGTCAGTATCTTCAATGATAATGGCTAGACAACAAGAGTTGTGGGAAGCATTTAGAGATCTACACTTGGACGTAGAGTTTGCACCGGGAATTTTAAAATCTAGAATGATAAAAATTTCGAGTGGTTTACTCGAGGATATTGCGAATTCTTAAAATGACGCATTAATCCAAGAGAAGAGGAACCTAGTAGTGCAAGGAAAGATAAATGAGTTCAAGATTGGACCAGATAATATTTTGAGATGTAATGGGAGGATTTGTGTATCAGCCATTGCATATATGAGGAGAAAATTTTTTGAAGAGGCTTATAAAATCAAATTGAGTATTCATCCTGGAGCGACAAAGATGTACCAGGACTTAAGACAGAGTTACTGGTGGCCAGGAATGAAGAGGCATGTAGCGGAGTATTTATCGGCTTGTTTAACTTGTCAGAAAGCGAAAGTGGAACATCAGCGACCCGCTGGAATGTTGCAACCTTTGGATATACTGGAATGGAAGTGGGATAGCATTTCTATGGATTTTATAACCGGATTGCCCAAGACAAGGAGAAAGAATGATTCGATTTGGGTAATAGTGGATCGATTGACAAAATCCGCACATTTCTTACAGGTAAAGACCACTTATAAGGTAGATAAGCTGATGGAGAACTACATTACTGAGATTGTGGGATTACACGGAGTACCATCGAGTATCGTATCGGACTGTGATCCAAAGTTCACGTCTCACTTTTGGGGATCGCTGCATGAAGCATTGGGAACGAAACTGAAATTGAGTTGAACTTACCATCCCCAAACTGATGGACAAACCGAGAGAACGAATCAGACTTTGCAAGATATATTGAGAGCATGTGTATTGGATGACAGAGGAAGTTGGGATGATGTATTGCCATTGATTGAGTTTACTTACAACAATAGTTTCCACGCAATTATTGGAGTGGCACCATATGAGGCTTTGTATGGACGCAAATGTCAGACACCTTTATGCTGGTATAAGGACGGAGAAAGTATGATTGTTGGACCTGAGATGGTGCAACAGACTACAGAGAAGGTAAAAAGGATCAAAGAGAAAATAAAGATTTCATAGGATCTTCAGAAGAGTTATGCGGACAAGCGTCGCAGACCTTTAGAATTCGAACAGGGTGATCATGTATTTCTAAGGATCATGCCTACAACTGGAGTTGGCAGAGCTATTAAATCAAGGAAATTGACTCTGAAATCTATTGGACCATACTAGATTACTGCACGAATTGGACCAGTGGCTTATCAGATTGCTTTACCTCCAATATTCACGACGTATTTCACGTGTCGCAGTTGAGGAAATACATTTTGGATCCGTCACACGTGATCGAACCAGACACAATTCAACTAAGGGATAACCATTCCTTTGAAGTATTACCTGTAAGAATTGAGGACAGGAAGATTAAACAATTGAGGAACAAGGAAGTCCCACTAGTCAAAGTGATTTGGAATCTGACTACTGGAGACGCGACTCGGGAATTAGAGAGTAAGATAAGGGAACAGCATCCTCAGTTGTTTATTGACAGGTAGTTTCGAGGACGAAACTAATTTAAGGGGGGTAGTAATGTAAGACCCTTAAATTAAAATTAAAATTATGGATTTAATATCAAGTGTATTTTGGAATATTTGTAAAATATTTGATATATGTATATTTATATATATATATATATATAAATATTTTTGAGATTGGCTTAAATTATTGGACGAAGGATTATTTAATTTAATTACGAGTAATTAAATATCGGGCAGTTAATTAAGATTTTTCTGTCGACGTAATTGCGACGGGAGTATTTAGTTGCTTGAGAGTCAAGTTAAATTATAATATTATATATATATATATGCACAGTAAGTGGCATGGTATGCCTATATATAAGCATGCAAGTGAGAGGAAAAGAAAAAGAAAGTAGAAGCAGAATCAGTCTCCTACCTGCCATGCACCATTCTTCCTTATTTCCTTCTTCTTCTTTCTTTTAGTTCTGTTTGTGTTGGTGAAGGAAAAAAAAAGATCATGCTCAAAATCTAGATTACATGGAAATCCAAGCCTCGAATCAGAAAACGTGAAGAAGGAAAGTTATTCCTCTAATTGTTACGGTGTTAGAGAACCAACTTTGGTAGCGAAGACGCGAACGAGAGTTTCGCCGGCTTTTGTCGTGGTAACGTAAACGAGCAAGGAGACGTAACTAAGGTAAAGGGCACCTTCCAACTTTCTAGATTGCATTTAGGGCTATAAATGCATGTGTGATGGATTATTATATGTGATGTTCTGTTTTGAAAGTGAAACTGCTTTGCATGTTGTTGTGAATGATAAAAAAGCATGTTGTTAAGATGATGCATGTTTGTGGGTTGCTGTTGCTGTGATGTTTCTAGTTGCTGTTATTGATGTTACTGCCTTGCTGTTGTTTGAACGAAATCATTGATGTTGTGTTGAGAAATGTTCTGAGTTTTGTGGTTCAAAGGAATGGTGATTGTGTTATGGTGTTGGTGGTGGTTTTCGAAGAAAAAGTTTGAAACTGTGTTGAAGTTTCCTGGAATATCTCACTGTTTTCGAAGGTGTATTCGAATACGGTACTAGTGTATTCGAACACATTCCTGTAAATTTCCAATTTTATTCAAACTTTGAATGTCGTATTCGAATACGACACTCCGTATTCGAATACAAATACATGATTTTTGCTCCTGTTTTAGCATCTGTATTCGGCTATGACCTTGTCGTATTCGAATACAGGATTGCAAGTTTTGCTACTGAATTCGCATCTGTATTCAGCTACGACCCTGTCGTATTCGAATATAGAATTGCTGATTTTGCCACTGTTTTTGCATCTGTATTCGGCTACGACAACCTCATATTCAAATTAAAAAATGCTGATTTTTCACTTTTTCGCATCTGTATTCGACTACAAGGATACTGTATTCGAATACAGATTGATTTTTTTCAAAAACTCTATTTTAAACATTGGTTTATGCACTTAATGAGCTGGGAAATATTTGGAAGGTACATGACAAACTTATGTGAAGTTTTTGAGATGGTTTGAGGTGGTGATGGAGTGTCTGGATTCCAGATTTCATTTGCATACTGTTTTCAGTGAAGTGAAAACCTAACATGTCCATGCATTGCATAGTTAGGTGGTGACCGCGATGGGCCACATAGTTGATGCGGTGACCGTGATGGGCCGCGAAGTTAAGTAGTAACCGTGATGGGCTACGGAATGGCCGCGTGTTCGTGGTGGTCCATTCTATCTGTGCAAGGATTTAACTCCTGTATGTTTTGGCCTGTGAGAGGCTAACATACGTAAAACATGCTGGGCTATGAGAGATTGCACGTGTGCTGGTCTGTGAGAGACTGCAATGGTGCTGGTCCGTGAGAGACTGCACCTTGGTATACGTAAAATGTGTTGGTCTGTGAGCGACTGCACGTGAGCTGGTCTGTGGGAGACTGCACCATGGTCATGTTTGGCCTGTGAGAGCCTAACATATGCAAATCGTGCTAGTCCGTGAGAGATTGCACGTGTGTTGATCCATGAGAGACAGCACCTTGGTAATTCCAAGAGTTGTGTACATTGGCATATACATATTGCATTGGGATGGTTGACCTGTGAGTCATTATTGGATATGAGTTAATGAGTGGAATTCGATGTGTGCAAGTATCTTATGAATTCTAAGTTTCCAATGAGTTGTGGGGATGGTTGATTGTATTTGTACTTGCAACATGATTTTTATATTAAATTGTTTGCTGTTTTGCAAAGATGCAGATGTCATGCATTTTAAAAAGTGAGCATCCTTATTTACCATCGTTGTTATAGCATTGAAACATGCCATGAATATACTTGTTATTGTTGACATAAATGTTATGTGGTAATTTTTAATTTCGGTTGGTGACCCTTTACAATTATTGTGGAAAATTGGGCTTTGCCCTCAGATGACCCCCAAACCCGTACCACCGATGGGTACAAAGAGACGGAAACGTCGCTAGATTTCATTGACCGTCACTTGCTTACTGCTTGGGTATATGACCCCATCTCAAGCATGGCTACTTACACGGGGATATTGGCGAGGACGTGTAGGATCGACGGGACAGTGGCTTACGTAGAGCACACTCACACGAGGATTGACTTTCTGGTACCTTCCAGACTGATATTGGAGGAGTACAGAGTTTTTGCGGACGCGGAGGGTCCGACACTAGCATCAATTGATATTCCGAGTCCATCTAGGACAACAGATGATTGTTTTGAGATTCCGGCACCGCCGAAGCGACCCAGATCATGGGTAGATTTGACTTCGGAGGAGACTGATCCTTCCCTGTATGATGAGGAGGAGGACGTCACATCGAGGCAATCCGCGGAGTCAGACGCGACTTGAATAGGATGCGGAGGGAACCCTTGCTACTGTAGCTTTATTGCATGATCAGTTTAGACTTGTTGTATAGGGTCTTGAGCTCAGTGGATGTAATTATTTATTTTGGGATAATTGTATATTTTTCTGCACTCTGATAATGTTTTGGTGGGTCCAGGATACAATTTTTGGATGTATTTTTATTTTGGTATATTTTGAAGATCAATTTCCCAAAACTATCTTGCTTGGTTATAACCATGATGTAATTATTTAATTACTTTTGTATTTTGGATTACGATGTCGAACGATTTTAATTTGAATTGATTTGAATCATTTCTGAATTAATCGGAAAATTCTTTTATTTATTTTGGTTGAAAAAAAGAAAAAAAAAATACACTCGCGCTGTTTAAAACTCGGGGTGTTACAGGATACCTCTAGAGGATATCACTAGAGGATCCCTCTACAAATTTAAAAGCCCAGAATACGCATCACTAAGATCAAGACTCATTTTCCACACAGAGGAAGAACCAAGTATGCTTTTCAACATCAGAAGCAGAATGAAGAACATTCTTGCTTTTTGGCCTCCTCTCACCTAATCATTGACAAAGGACAACTAGTTTGTTCTTAACGGGAAAATGAGATGTCATAAGCACTTTTCGAGTCTATAAAAGAGAACTCAAGATAAAGGCAAGAATCTGAACTCACGAAAGCAATTATTTCATCATTCATAATCAGATTCAAGAGCTTCAAGTTCAAATCAATACATCACTTACATACACTTACATACTTGAAAGCTTCTCAATCACAAACAAAAGATTCAGTTCTGTTCTTCTTCTTCACATCAGAATCATTCTACTGAATTTTTTTGTCAAAAATCTAATCTCAAACACGAGTTGAGCATACTCAGATTCTGTCCAAAATCAGAGAGCTTCAAGTACCAAGCAATTCATTACTCACTTCAATCATACTTGAATTTATCATTCTCGTGTATTTCTCTGTCAAAGAATCAGAACTCAAACAAGTGTTGAGCCTTCTCAGATTCTGACAAAACACTTTAAATCATATCATTGTAAACTCAAGGCTATTGTGTGAAGTATAGTTTTGAGTAAGATTGTTGGAAATACTTTTATGATTAAAAGGTGAACTGTAAAATCCTATCTAAAGATTGATAGGTGATTTAATTGAACTCCTTTCTAGGTGGAAATGATTTGTTTTTGTAACAGATCAAAGTTGATCTGAAACAAGGTATGTCAAACCAAGATTGATCTCCGTTTTAGCATTTAGTGAAAATCTCAGAGTTGTGAGGATTGGACGTAGCCCGAGTTGGGTGAACCAGAATATATCCTTGTGTGGTATCACTTCCCTTATCTATTTACTTTCAGTATGTTTGATTATTTAGTTAAATAGATAAATTAAATTGTTAATTTTAACTAACCAAGAACGTTCTCTGTATTCTGGTCAAAACCAAGAACGTTCTCTGTTTTTTGTTTTCACAACCAAGATCAATCTTGAGTTATTTTCTAAAGTTTTTAACAGAAAATTTTAAAATGGAGAATTTACAATTCAAACCCCTTTTTCTTGTAAATTGACATTGCTACTTCAATAGGCATCAGAGCTTGGTCTCTAAAGATTAAGCACCTAACAAGTGTTCGAGGAAAAGATTCAGGAAGAAGAAGTAATGTCAGAAGTCAACATGTTCTTAATGGAAAACTTAGAAAATAATGAGGTAACCATCTCTGAACTCTGTCCTACATGTGAACAAATGGAAAAAGAATTCGATAATCTTTTATGTGATTCAAACTTTCTTGCTAAAAAATGTGGTTTATTAAAAGATCAACTCCGTAAGGAAAAAGAAGAAAAAGAGAAATTCCAAGCTATGAATGACGAACTCAGAAAGGTCATTCAATGCCTGGAACAATCGCATTTAAAAATGGTTGAGCAAGAAAAGATTTTCAATGAGAAAACCATAAAAAATCATCTTCCAAAATGTTCTGAAACTAAGGAAGAAATACCTCTTTAAAAATAGAAGTTCATGAACTAAAAAATGATTTGACCAACTGTGTAAAAATCACTGAAACATTTCAAAAGAACATGATATCTGAAGAAGGGATATTTGAGAAAGATTATTTATGTTTCAAAACTTCTCAAAAAGAAAAGATTTATGAAAACTTTTTTGTTCCTGAAAGAAAGGAAGATAAATGCAAAACCAAATGTTCATATTGTAAAAGAATTGGACGTTTGGAATTTACTTGTTACTTTAAGAAAAGAGATGAAAAAATTAAAAGCAAAAGGATTGTTAAAAGGAAAGAGTATTCTGCAAATAAAGCTGAACTAGTTTTGAAAAATCTGCAAAAAGGAGAACGTTCTCCAGGTTATTCTCAAAACGGAGAACGTTCTGGAACAAAAGCTGAACTTTCTCCAAAAATTTTGAAAAAAGGAGAACGTTCTGGAATTTCATCAAAATCAATTTCAAAGACTTTGAAAACTCAGATTTTCAAACCTTCTTCAAGACCAACAACAAAGTGTTCCCATTGTTCCAAGAATGGCCACATCGAGTCAACTTGCTATTTTAAAAAGTGATCAAGTTTTAAAAAATCTTCTAAAAAAGGATATACTAACCATCCAGGACCCAAACAAATATGGGTACCAAACCTGAACAAGGCTGTGATGCAGGAACACCATTCAACAATCAAGAAAGAACATTGATACATGAACAAGGCTTGCTCAATACACATGAATGGAAAAGTATGGTGCCTCTTCTCATTACAAAAATTTGGAGTGTCTATAACCTTTGGAAACATTAACAAATCATAGGTACATGTATCATTTGTTGAAATAATTTTGCATAGATTAAGGATGTTTGATATGTGAAAGATATCTGTGTAAAATTGCTTTTAAAGTTATTTTTTAAACCCCATATGGTTGAAGTAAACCAAACATCCTCATGTTTCATTTTAAAGAAAAATTCTTATGTTTTATACTTAGATCAATTTCCAACAGAATCATGTTTTTAAGTCTTTTAATTTTTTTTTTCATTTCCATAAATGATCAAAGAAAATCTGAAACATCATTCTTCAAATAATTCTTTGATGAAAATGATATTTCACATGATTTGTTTGTCAAAGAACTCTCCAACAATATGAAGTTTCTTTTAAATTAGCTAAAAGAAATAGCTAAATGAATCAAGTGTTGAAAAAATAATTTTGGAGAGAAGCCACAAAAATTGTGTACCATGTTTTTAATCTTGGACTTTGTAGAAAATATCTTTAACATACCTTCATATCATTTTTTAAATAGAAAGCAAAACATATCATACTTTGACATTTTTGAATGTCATTACTATGTTTCGCATAATAAAGAAAGTATGAGCAATTTGTTTTAAAATGCCATCAAAGTATATATTCTAAATGCTCTACATTCTATAAATATTATAGAATCTCAATGCCCAAATTACATATGAAATTATGCATATTATGTTTGATGAATATGTTGATTTTTATGAAAGATAGGATGGTGAAGATAAATAATTACAATGTTAAATTTGGATAAATCACAAAGTTGATAATGTTCAAATATCATTCATAATAACTCCAAAGTTTGATCATGGCAAAACAAAAAGGATCTAAGAGAAAGATCAAATTAAGCAAGAAGGTATACACTAGAACATTCTCCACAAAAGCAGAACGTTCTCCACAAAGAGCATAATGTTCTCCACAAGAGTAGAATGTTCTTGACAGTAAATATATTTTATCCAATCAAAACTAATGTTGCACATCATGATGATATGGTTGAAGAACATCAACAATGAGCTTGAACCATTTGCTCCTATACCTACCTCACTATTAAACTTTCCTCCAAAACATCTCCTCATGATCAAATTATTAAAAGAACTAATTGGGAGGAATTTGTTACTGGTACCAAAGTTGTTGCTGTTGCAGGTATAACTACAGTGGTAAAGATGCCTCTGAACAACATAAATGATATTCAAGCTTTACTAAAGAATAAGTATAATGACACATTCAAAACATTCAAACGTCTCTTAGGCGGAAATGAGTAGCTCTGCCATCAAGCATTCCAAGCTTTAAAAATCAAGCAGCAGGGAGTTGTATATGGCATAAATTTGATTATAGAGCAATCATCCTATTGGATAAACGCTTGTGTGAAGAAAGGAATAAACCATTAATTTCAAAGTGGTTAAGAAGACCCTTGAGAGTGTATTACAATTTTGATTCATCATTGGAAGAACTAAAACTATTCATTAAGAATGCCCAGGAGCCGTATTGCATGAATATAGTGCATGTCACACATAATTTGTACTTAAATGGTGATGGTGTCCAAAATAAGGATGAAAATATGAGGTTCACAAGAAAGAAAAGTGAGAAACTGAACTAGTCTAGTAATGGAGGAACTCTATCAACAACAAAAGATAAATTGTCCCACTTTGACCATCAATCAAGATGAATAAAACATGTTTTCACTCTTTGTTCATACACTTTTTATGATAAACAAGTGTGCAAACTCAGTTTGACATTCAAAATTATTGTTCTAGTTATAAATACATTTAAAATAAATTAGTGTCTTTAATAATTAGACAAAGGGCTGTTTTGTCAAGTATACTTCATTGAATTTTGTTTATTTTGCACAATAACATCTTTCAAATTATCATGTTAAATGAATTAACATCATTAGCCTTCTTATGAATTTGAAAATATTCTCCATCATGTTCTCTCCAATTATTTTGAATATATTGAATATCTTATACATTGCTTGTTGTCTGAGTATAATATTTTGAATATGACTTTTCAAAAAACCAAAAAATGAAGTTTATAATGTGGCTTTTAAAAAAAAAATCCTTCTTCAACATATATTAAATTTATATCCTTGTTTAGGATTCATTTTTGAAGGATTTCAACAAGAGAATATGTGTTTGGTCTTCATGAAAATGATTTGTGTTTCTTGTGGCTTTAAAACTCAAAACTAATCCAAAAAGATTATGCCATGAAAGTCAAAAATTGATATGTGAACATTTTGAAGCATATTAATATATATCTTTGCAAATGAGTCTTATTTGTTGCTTACTTCTTTTGTGAAAAATTGATCTCAAGTGTTTAAATTTATTTTAAGCATGATAGATAAAAATAGCAACAATCAAAAAGTCTCATGAAAGTAAGCTTGAACATATGCCTTATTGTTTATTTGTGTGTTTACAAAAAAATTTGGGAAAAACATTTCTTTAATGTGAGCAAATCCTTTGGCATATTTTTTATTATCCATTTAAAAATTAGTTTTTGAAAAATACAAACATTTTTAGCATAAGAATGTTTTGTAAAGAGAGAAATTGTATTTGACATGATATCACATCCATCTTATTTCGCTTCCTTGTATGCGCTCATTCTCTCTAGTTTTAAAAAAATGAAAAAATGATCTATTTCTAACAATAAGCTTGATCATGTTCAAATTGAAAGGTGGTCTCTTGTGAAAGAGGACAAAGAGAAAAGTGACATTTTCCTTGTTTTACGGAACTTTGAATTATTTAAAAAATTAATTCAGGGGGAGTTTTTAGAAAATATTATTCTTCTTGAAACTGAAGTTTACTCATCGTTTTCTTTCTAAAAAATGAGAAGAATATATATTCATTGACTATTTTTCAAAGTGCGTTAAATTGCTTACATAAAATTATGTCATATTATTGTTGTTATCATTATCTATATCTTGATTGCAATATTGAGTACAATGATATGATCATCATACATGCTATGTTCTTTAATGCTAAATGCTAACTTGACTAGTTTGATATATGAATGCATTGGTCAACCACATGATTTCTATGTGTAGTGCACTCATGCTATTACTCCATGTTTTTTTACTTCTATGTCTATTCCCCAACCTTTTTGATAGATGCCAAAAGGGGGAGAGAAATATAGATGGATATAGGATGAAAAGTAATTAATAAAGAATGTTAACAATTAACCTCTTGCATATGTTTAAGGGGAATTTAATTAGAATGTTAAGAATTAAACTCTTGCATGTGTTTAGGGGAAGTTTAATTACATATATATGAACATTCTTGTATTTTATTTATATTCTTCCATAAAACTTATGATTTATTCAAAAGGTTTGTCATCATAAAAAAGGGGGAGATTGTTGAAGAAAAAATCTTTTTGATATATGTTTTAATAACAACAAACCTTATGAAATAAATGATTAAGTTTTATGAATGGTGGTCTACTAATGATTCCACTTAAGTTTTGTTTAAGGAACATGAATGCATAAGTGAAAAAGCAAGAATCCATTCACTTCATCAAAATGCACAAGTATCCACTCAATAATGAAATAATCTTAAAAGGAATGTATCATATATCAAATCATTCAATAGAATGATTATTACATCTTCAAGATAACATCTTAATGAAGAAAGACGATCAAATACATTCATACAACAAATCAATGAGCAAACTATGTTATAAATCAAATGCAAGATCATTTGAAAGAAACAAAATTACAAAAACCAAACGGAGAATGTTCTCCAAGTTCAAATATGGTCATGACAGCATAAAGATCAATCAATCTCTTTCTCCAGCATGATTAACAATTATCTCAAGAATTATCAAACATCATCCTCCAGTATGATAACATTAGTCTAGAATGATACAACCATTCTCCAACAAATTGAACATCATTCTCCAGCCATGTTACATCCTTCTCCAGCTTGACTGCCAAGAACGTTGAATGATCTTGAAGTATATAAATACTAGAGGATGACGTCACCAGAGGATACAACCAGAAGATGTCACCAGAGGATACCAGAAGATATCACCAGAGGATACCAGAAGATACCTCCAGAGGATACTAAAAGATATCACCGGAGGATACCTCCAAAGGATATCACCAAAGGATCCCTCTACAAATTTAAAAGCCAAGAATACGCATCACTAAGATCAAGACTCATTTGCCACACAGAGGAATAACCAAGTCTGCTCCTGAACATCAGAAGCAGAATGAAGAACATTGTTGCTTTTTGGCCTGCACTCACCTAATCACTGAAAAAGGACAGCCAGTTTGTTCCCAATGGGCAAATGAGCTGTCATAAGCACTTTTCGAGTCTAAAAAAGAGAACTCAAGATAAAGGCAAGAATCAAAACTCACGAAAGCAATTATTTCATCATTCATAATCAGATTCAAGATCTTCAAGTTCAAATCAATACATCACTTACATACACTTACATACTTGAAAGCTTCTCAATCACAAACAAAAGATTCAGTTATGTTCTTCTTCATATCATAATCATTCTACTGAATTCTTTTGTCAAGAATCTAATCTCAAACACGATTTGAGTATACTCAGATTCTGTCCAAAATCAGAGCTTCAAGTACTAAGCAATTCATTACTCACTTCAATCATACTTGAATTGATCTCACTCACATACATTGAGTCAATTCTGGTTTTTCCTATTCGATTCCTAGAATCATTCTCGTGTATTTCTCTGTCAAAGAATCAGAACTCAAACAAGTGTTGAGCCTTATCATATTCTGACAAAACACTTTAAATCATATCATTGTAAACTCAAGGCTATAGTGTAAAGTATAGTTTTGAGTAAGCTTGTTGAAAATCCTTTTATGATTAAAAGGTGAATTGTAAAATCCTATCTAAAGATTGATAGGTGATTTGATGGAACTCCTTTCTGGGTGGAAAGGATTTGTTTTTGTAACAGATCAAAGTTGATCTGAAACAGGGTGTGTAAAACCAAGATTGATCTCCGTTTTAGCACTTAGTGAAAATCTCACAGTTGTGAGGACTAGACGTATCGCGAGTTGGGTGAACCAGGATATATCTTTGTGTGATATCTCTTCCCTTATCTATTTACTTTCAGTATGTTTGATTATTTAGTTAAATAGATAAATTAAATTGTTAATTTTAACTAACCAAGAACGTTCTTCATATTCTGGTCAAAACCAAGAACGTTCTCCGTTTTCTATTTTCACAACCAAGATCAATCTTGAATTATTTTCTTAAGTTTATAACAGGAAAATTTAAAAGGGCGAATTTACAATTCAAACACACCTTTCTTGTAAATTGACATTGCTACTTCAAATTCAACTACCTTATATTTTATTGATAAGAATGTTTCTTGTAAGACAAAATAATAATATTCTCCTTTTCCAAAGGTGAATGTTGACCTAAGAGTTCATGGTTATTGTGCCTGCATTGTGTTAGCACTTTTCCGCAGAAGTTTTTGAATCCATGAGAATCAACCAAGTCAAAAGTTACCTCAAGGATCGAATGCAACAAGTGTTCATAATTTTATGAACCAAAGGAAAAGGAGAATGATCATTTGATATATTGGGAAATATGTCCAATGGATATATTATAGATCCAAACATACCTAAAGATAAATAATGAAGTCAAAGTGTTGTATGAAGAAAGATGTGAATAAGTTTTTGAACACAATATGAAATTATATACGATTCAAAATTATAGTTGAAGGAAATCTTTGACCAAGGGGAAAAGAAGATATGACCAAAATATTGTTCACAAGAAGATATGGTCAAACTATTGTTCACAAGAATATGGTCAAAATATTGTTCACAAGAAAATATGGCAAAAATATTGTTCACAAGAAGATGTGGCCAAAATATTGTTCACAAGAAGATATGGTAAAAGTATTGTTCACAAGAAGATATGGTCAAAATATTGTTCAAAAGGAGATATGGTCAAAATATTGTTCACAAGAAGATACATTAAGAATTATTCACAAGAAGAAACACTCATAATTATTCACAAGAAGATACACTCAAAATTATTCACAAGAAAAAACACTTGGAATTATTCACAAGAAGATACACTCATAATTTGTTCACAAGAAGATACATTAAGAATTTGTTCACAAGAAAGATATGATCCAGATTTTACAAAGAAAAAAGTGAAACCCTAATCTATTCTATAAATAAATACTCAAGGTTGAGGAAGAAAGCACGAACTCATATGCTCAGAAATGCATACAATTCAGAAAAACTTTTGAGAGCTCTAATTTCTTATGTAACCAATGTTCAAAGGTTTATGTTCTAGAGATGCATTTTCTCAAAGAAGAATTCAATTTTGACAAACATAATTTAACCCCCTTCTCGTGTTTGCGCCTTCAATTGGCATCAAGAGCTCGGTCTCAAGATGGAGAACTTTACAATGTTTGAGGAAAGATCCAAGGATTCAACTTGTCTGGATTTTGCGAAGAAGCCTCTGGGGGAAACATCAACAACCACCTTTGTTTGATGTAGAAATATTTGGGTACTGGAAGGACAAACTCAGAGGCTTCTTTATCTCACAAGATCCTGAACTTTGGGACTTAGAGGAAGATGGATACAAAACTCCAATAAAAACTAATGACACTGAAATTCCAAGAAAATAGATGGGTGTTGAACACGAGAAGATGTACAAGATGCATGATAAGCTAGAATTTCTCTATTTTTAGAGCTTTATTTGATAGGTTAATTTGATGTTTTTAATTTGGTTTTAGTTCTATTTTACTACCTTTTTGTTTTGTTTTGATTCCAAGGAGAAATGAATGCAAAAGTGAAGATTTTTGGTACAAAAGAGCATTGAAGTCAAGTGGTGCAGTCATGGTGCATCATGATAAAGAAAATGAAAGAAACTCAAGTTTCAGCAAGCACTGCTGCTTGGCCGTAGTGGCCATAATGGATGAACGAGAAAAAAATAAGAATTTGCTGCTCCAAGTCAGCAAGGATTACTGCCTAGCTATATTGACCATTATGGCCATAGTATGCTCATCTTCTGCTGCTGAACCTATTACTGCCTGACAGTAATGACCATTATGGACATAATCTTTTCATCTTCTTATGCTGAACATATTACTGCTTGGCAGTAATGGCCATACACTGCTCATCTTCTACTGCTGAACCTTTTTTCTTCTAGAAGTTCTGATGGTTTCTTGTAATTAAAGCTCATGAAGGAACCTAGGGCTATAAAAAGGACGAAAATACTCAGTTTTAGAGACAAATTCTTACTCAAAATCTCTTGTTACTCTTTCTTTTGTTCTTGTATTTCTCTTAGAAGAATGTCTCTGATGTTTGGCTCTGAAGGTTATGAAGACTGTCTATGATGTTTGGCTCTGAAATTTTTTTTACTTACTATATTAGGAAGGGGTTTAATGTAAGACCCTTAATTTTAAATATTAATTTATGCAATTTTGAGGTATTTTGTATTAAAAACTATTTGGACTTTTCAGCCAATTGTAAATTTTTTTACGAATTAAATACCAAAAATATATTTTGAGATGTTGTAATATGTGTAATATATGTGTATATTTATATATATATTTTGAGACCGGATAAATTATTTGTCGAACAATAATTTAATTATATTACGAGTAATTAAATACCAGGCAGTGTATCAAAAATTTATCTGTCAATAGAGTTGTGAGGGAGTATTTAGTTAATTGTGGGTTAGTTTTAATTATAATAAAGATATATATATAGTAGGTGGGAAGTATATATATATGCATATATGTGAGAAGAAAGCGAGCAGAAGAAAAATAGAAAGAGAAAACATTTCTTCCTCAACTCAAGAAGAAAAAAACCCAAACTCAAATCCTAGATTACGTCGAAATCTAAGCTTCCATTCGAGAAGTGTCAAGAGGGAAAGTTACTCCATTCCTCACTACGGTGCTAGTAAGCTAACTTTGGTAGCGACGACACGAACAAGAGTTTTGCCATATTTGATTGTTGTAACGAAAACGGTTGAGAAAGCGTAACGAAGGTAAGGGCTCCTTCCAAATTTTTAGTTTGCATATAGGGACTATATATGTGTGATTTCGTGATAAATAAAATTTCGATGCAAAAATAACAATATCTATCAAAATCTTACTCACTTTAATTCTGATTTTTTTTATGTTTAATATGATTTATCGTGGTTTTGATTTTGTTAGGTTTTCTGTGCAACTCATATAGTTTATTTACTGATTTTTTTTAGATTTCAATGCTTGCTTTATTTCTTCATCAAATCCTTATTGGTAGCTTTTTCCGTAGTAAATTGATATTCTAAAGAGATTGATTGTATATGGTTTAGATGTTACAGGTTGGTTTTTGGTGTGGTGATTTTTGTCACTTCTTCACATATTTGTTGGTAGCTTTTACCCTAATGGTGGTGCTTTTTGTTTCATATGTTTGTTTTCTTATTTATATGATTTAGCTTTTTGTTTATATTATTTAGCTAAATGAAGGGGAAGTAATTGTAGCCCAAGGCTTAAGAGCATAGTTTTAAATTGCGATTTCTGTTATGCTGCAAAACCTTTATATTACGGAAAAATACGGCTGATGCAGCCACAATTACGGTAGCGATGTTGTTGTAGCAACTTTAAAATCTACGATATTGCGGTTGCGGAATACAATTTAAAACCATGCTCAAGAGCTTTGGGAGCTAGGGAGGCTTCAATAGAGAAAAGAGGAACATTGGCCTACATATATCATCGATGCTTAGAATTTTATTCTAAACTATATTTACCACCAATTACAATTAGTAAACACCAAATTAAATTCTAAGAAAAAAAAACTATACCAAATTATCCTTAACACCAAAGAATAATCACCTAACTCATAAAGCTAGTTCAATGTATAGAACATATAAGTATGAGTTGAAATACTAGAAAAATTAAGTTTGAATTCTACTTACTGCTAGAAATTAAGTTTGGACTTACCTTTTAAACTGGAAAGTTGTATAAGTCCTTTATCATGATTGATTGATTTATTTATTTATGTTATCTTCTCGATTTTGTTGCTTTTTAGGCTTTAAAAAAAAACTAAATATGTACCATTTTTGAGATATATCATTCCATGTAGTTGTTGATGTACACAACAAAATGATGGTGATGAGTTTTGTGGTACTCTTGTGTTTGCTGAAATATGTTAAAAATATTAGGAATAGTAGTTTTTTTTAATGTATTTGTTCCACTAGTGTTGGAGTGTTTGCACTTAATTATTTAGAAAGCATTTTCAATGCATATGATAAATTATATGAGGTTCTCTTAATATTGTTTCTTTAATGGTTATGAAGTATTTGAGTTTCATAGTTGCATTTACGTACTGATTACAGTGAAGAGAGTCAAAGTACGCTCATGCATTTCATAGTGACCGTGATGGGCTATGAGGTGGTTCCACGTGATTAGATGGTTCATCTGATCCTTACGAGGATTTAACTAATGTGTAAAGCCTGTGAGAGGCTACACTCTAAGTAATTCGTGCTAGTCCGTGAGAGACTGCACTTATAAAGTTAAGTAGTGACCATGATGGTCTATGGGGTGGTTCCACGTGATTAGATGGTCCATCTTATCCTTACGAGGATTTAACTTATGTGTAAAGCCTGTGAGAGGCTACACTCTAAGTAAATCGTGCTAGTATGTGAGAAACTACACCATGGTAATTAGTACTAAGGCCTGTGATAGGCGGTACAATTATGATTTACGCCATTCGAGGAGGGTTTTGGTTTTGTCTTGGAAATTCCAGAATCATGTGCATTGGCATATACGCATTGCATAAGGGTGTTTGACATGCGAGGCATGATTGTTATGATTCTGATGTGTGGGAATGATACGTGCAAGTACCTTAAATTCTAAGTTCCTAATAAGTTGTGTGATTGTTGATTGTACTTGGGCTTACAACATGATATGTATTTTAAATCTTTTGTTTCATCGAAAACTTAGATGTTATACATTTTCAATAAGTGGGTATACTTATCTTGTCAATGTTGTTATCTTGCTGGAACTGCTATGTATGTATTGTTTACTTTGTCATATTTGGTAATTGTTAACTGTTATTTTCGGTTGGTGACCCTTTAAATTATTGTGGAAAATTAGGCTTTCCCCTAAAATGATACCCAAGTTCGTACCACCGACGGCTACCCTAACGACGGAGACGTCGTTAGACTTCCCTAATTGTCATATGCCGACTGCTTGGGTATAGGACTGCATCTCAAGTAGGGCTACTTATACGGGGAGGGTGGTGAGAACCAGTAGGATTGTCGGGCAGTGTCGTATGTGGAGCACACTCACGGGCTGATCGACTTTCTGGTACCTTCAGAATTGGTACTCGAGGCGAATGGGGTATTTACAGACGCAGAGGGTCGTACACTACAGTTGGAGGTGCGATGGAGGCCACTGTAGGTGTGGTGACTCCTACCGTGGTAGCAGGAGATGCGGTGCCTGAACCAAGAGTGGGTGAGAAGGACAAAGGGTTGACGCCAGCGGGGGTTGATGTAACACCCCGAGTTTAAAACACAGCGCGAGTGTTTTTTTTTTTAAAACCAAAATAAATAAAAGAATATTTTTCAATTTACTTCAGAATGATTAAAATCAATTCAAATTAAATATCGTTCGACGTCGTAATCCAAAATAGAGAAGTGATTAAATAATTACATCACGATTAATTAAGTAAATTATTTTTGGGAATTTAATTCTTCAAAATATATCAAAATAAAGATATATCCAACAGCTGTATCGTGGACCCACCAAAATATTATCAGAGTGCAGAAAAATATTAGCGGAAAAGTTATACAAAAATTCCCAAAATAACCAATTACATTCCCCAAACTCAAGACCCTATACAAAAGTCTAGTCTGATCATGCACTAAGCTATAGTAGCAAGCAATTTCCACCGCCTCCTCCACAAGTCTCGTCTTCACCCCAGCTTTCTGTCCCTCTACGTTGCCCACGAATACTCTGTAAGTAAAGATTAGGGGAAACTAACGACGTCTCCGTCGTTAGTGTAACCGTCGGTGGGACGGGTTTGAGTATCATCTGATGGCAAAGCCCAATTTCCACAATAATAGTAAAGGGTCTCCGACCGAAATTAACAAATAAACACATAGCATTTATATCACAGGACAAATACACCCATGGTATAACATATGATAATGATGAAAATTAAGGATGCTCATTTGAAATTTCATGACATATAAGCTTTTTCAAACAGCAACCAATTAATATGGAAAACATATTGTAAGTACAACTACCATCTCAGCAATCACAAACATTCATCAGAAAATTCATATTTTACAACGTACTTACACACATCACTTTCCAATCATCATCATATAACCAAAACGTGACCCATCGGTCAATCCCCCAATGCAATATGTATATGCTCGTGTATACAATTTCTTGGAATTACCAAGGTGCAGTCGCTCAACAGACCAGCACATTTTAAATATGTTTGACTTTAACGGCCCTCAAGACCAGGGTGCAATCGCTCAACAGACCAGCACTCGTGCAGTCGCTCAACAGACCAGCACATTTGACATATACTCAGGTACAATCGCTCAACATATCAGTACCAGTGCAGTCGCTCAACAGACCAGCACTCGTGCAATCGCTCAACAGATCAGCACCTTTTTGCGCATTTCAGGGTACAATCGCTCAACAGATCAGTACCAGTGCAGTCGCTCAACAGACCAGCACTCGTGCAATCGCTCAACAGACCAGCACGTTTACGCATTACTCTATGGCCATCGCGGGTACCACTTGACTATGCAATGCATGAATATGCAGTATTTTCTCTTCACTGAAATAGTATGCATTATCAGGAAATTTCAACCTTTCCATCATTTTCCCAAAACCTCTCAACACAATTAATTTCATCATCAACACATCAATGATTACACATTCAAGCAATCATTATCACTTTACATTATCTCAAAATTCCATTCTTAATTATCATAAGTCTTTCCCCCAACTCTTAAAATTCATAAAATAGTGTTTAAAACTGAGTTTTCTGGAAAATACAAATCAGTATTCGAATACAGCTTCTCTGTATTCGAATACAGAAGCCAAAAACATGGCAGAATTAACACTCTGTATTCGAATACAGCTTCCTTGTATTCGAATACAGAGGCTGTCACAGTGCAAAATCAGTATTTTTCACAACATCAGTAAAGTCTCAAAAACTTCAGCACCACCACTTCAAACTATCACAAAAATTCCATTTTAATTCATCACAAACTTTCCCAATGTTCCTCAACACTTAAAGTTTATAAAACAATGTTTAAAACTTTGAATTTTTGAAAAACACGAATCTGTATTTGAATACAGCTCCCTTGTATTCGAATACAGAAGCTAAAAACTGCAAATTTAACACTCTATATTCGAATACAGCATACTTGTATTCGAATACAGAGAACAAAAACAATGTAACTTAGCATTTTCTCCCAAGTCATTAAAGGTTTCAAAAACATCATCACCTCCTCTTCAAAACTATTTCAAATACTCCATTTTCTGATCATTTTAACCCTTCTCAATGTTCCCCAACACCTTAAGATTCACATGACAGTGTTTAAAACTTGAATTTCTGGAAAACACGAATCTGTATTCAAATACAGCTTCCTTGTATTCGAATACAGAAGCTAAAACTTGAGTTTCTGGAAAAACCCGAATCTGTATTCGAATACAGCTCCCTTATATTCGAATACAGAAGCAAAAATTGTGAAAGTCAGCATCCTGTATTCGAATACGAGACTTTCGTAGTCGAATACAGATGCGAATACAGTGTTAAAACTTCACTTCTATATTCGAATACGACAGAGTCGTAGTCGAATACAGATGCTAAGTCAGAAGCAAAAATCCTTCCTCTGTATTCGAATACACAGACCCGTATTTGAGTAAAACAGAAGCTTGACATGTTGTATTTAAATACACTCATGTTGTATTCGAATACACCTTCGAAATCATTGAATTTTTTTTCTGAGACTTCAACACATTTTCAAACTGTTTCCTTTGAAAAATCAACAAAACACCAAAATAGATTCAGCACTCTTTTGAACCACAAAACTCAGGCATTTTTCATCCATGACAACTTTTCTAGAAAAACACTTTCATCATTTAAAATCCCTTTTTCTTTTGAAAACATCAGCATCACCGGAATCACTCAAAACATGATATCAACCACAACAGAACAAACATTTTCAATTGTTTACATTGTTGATCATTTCTCAAAACAACATGCAATGTATTTCCAGCATTCTTACACAACCAAACACAACTTGCAAAGCATTTTCAGCTTTCTCACACAAGCAGAACAACATTAGTTCATTTAGCCAAACAACAACCATCACATAGCAGCAAAACACCAACAGAATGCATTTTCGCATTTTATAACAACATTCAAAACAGTTTTATGAGCATACATTTTAATCAACTTCAAAATAACATGCAAGACATTTTTCTACTTTCCCACATAAACAAAATAGCATTAATGCATTCAACCAAACAACAACCATCACAGAATCATTACACCTCTACAGAATGCATTTTCTTCAATTTTCAAAATATCATTGCAAAAACAGTTTTTCTTCAACAATGATGAAATATTATTAAGACCATGACAGTATGCATTTACAGCCCTAATGCAAATAGAAAGTGGAAGGTGCCCTTACCCTTGTTGCAATTCTGCTACTGCTCACGTTTCTGTTTTCGTTCCCGTTTACGCGTCAAAAATCAGCGAAACTCCTGCTTGTGTTTGCTGCCACGAAAATGGGTTCTCTAGCTCCGTAATGATGAGGGAAACAACTTTTGTACTGAGGGTTTTCTGGTTTGGTGCTTGGATTTCCAAGTAATGTCACTTTTGAGGAACTCCCTCTTTTTTTTTTTTTGAACGAACTGGAACAGAAAACAGAATGGGAGGGAAGGAGAAGGTGGATACTGTTACATGCAGTAAGGGCAGTAAGGGAGGAGGAATGGTGTTTTGATTTTGCCCTTCCTTCTCACTCCTATATATAGGCTTGTGTGGGTGCCACCTCACCCGACACTTGTCTGATCCTCAGCACTTAACTAGTCTCGTCGCAATTAGCAGATAATCCCTTAATTAACTGTCCGATAATTTAATTACTCGTAATTAAATTAATTTACTCTTCATCCAATAATCTTAATTCATCTTCCAAAATAAATATTTATATATATATATTCACTCAAAACATACATATATTAAATATTTTACAAATATCCCCAAAATACACTTAATATTAATTCCATAATTTTAATTTAAAAATTAAGGGTCTTACAGTTGACATTCCAGGACCGTCTAGGCCGGTAGAGGACTGTTTCGAGATTCCAGCGCCGCCGAAGCGACCTATATCGTGGGTGGATCTGACTTCAGAGGAGATTGATCCTTCTCTGACTGATTAGGAGGAGGATGTCACGTCGAGGCGAGTGACTACATCGAACGAGACTTGTGGAGAGTGTGGTGGTAACCCTTGTTATTGTAGTTGTTAGTGCATGATCAGATTAGTTTTTGTTGTATATGGCCCTAGTGTTTTGGTGGTTGTACTTATTTCCTTTTGGGATGACTGTATTTATGACGTACCTTGACAGTGACTAATGTTGGTGGGTCCATGATCCAAATTTTTTTGACGTGACCATGGGGGAGAGAGCATTCTTGGAGCAGCACTTCTGCGCAGGTGTCTGCCGAGAATACCCCAGGGGTATGAGGTATGAGCGTTGTCTGACTGGTCTCATAGCCCCGGTGTATTTTCTATTTGTATATTTTGAATATTAATTCCCAAAACTATTTTAACTGGTTATATTTATGATGTAATTACTTAATTACTTTTGTCGTTTTGTATTACGACGTATTACTTTATTGAATGGTTTATTTTAATTTTAATTTCTTTTATTTGTTTTAAAAAAAATACACTCGCGTTGTAAAAAAAATCGGAGTGTTACAGTTAAAAGTGAAGCTTTTTCTATCTATTTTGTTTCATGCCAATTTTTTTACTTAGTGAATTAAGATTTATGAGGGGTTTTGTTAACTGTATTTTATTTATTTGTTATGCCTTCACTATTATATATTTTTAAATTTTTTATTTTTCTTTCTACACTGTTTTAAAAAATATATATGGTTTAGCAATTAAAGTTTTTTAGTAGAGCTAAATTAGGTGTGGGGGATCAAAGGTTAATCTTTTTATTTACACTGCTTTTATTTTTATTCAGGGTTCAATCTTTTTAATTTTTGCTTATGTCATGCCCTAGGTTTAGGTAGTTGGACATCATTTAAGATTGGTTTATTAAAATTTTATTTGTTTCGGTTTATATCTAGTGTGTGTTTTGTTGTTTGATTTTGATTCTTGTCAAGTTTCTTTTTTTACTTACGGTTATATGAGGGTGTTTTAACAATGAAGGTTTTCTGTCTAGTTTGTTTGTTAACTAACTGTATTTTTTAACATATTTATGTTTTTAGATTAGTTTTTTTTAATTATTATGGTTTTTTGTTGTTTAGTTTTTTTCTGGTTAGTTATTAATTATGTTTTTTTTTTCTGTTTGTTCACTAACTATATTTTTTAACATGTTTGTGTTCTTAATTATTTTTTTTATTCTTATTATTTTTTATTTATTTTTGTTTTAATTCTTCTGGTTTTTATTCTGAGGGTTTGTGTTTAATTCTGGTTTTATTAGTGTGGTTCTAGCTTTAGAAGATGGAGCAAGGAGAGGGTGGCAGTCAAGGAGGACAACAAGGAGTAATGGAGCAGCATCACTGTAAGTTTGTTATGCTTAATTATGTACATTGATGCTTAATATGTATGCTTGTAAGTGTTATATGTTCAATTTCCAACTGTTTTATGTTTAGTATGTATGTTTCATGTTAATTGTTTAATATATGCTTGCAAATATTTTATGTTTAATGAGTATGTTTCTTTTAATGTTAATTTGTATGTATGCTTCTTGTTTAATTAGTATATAGATTTTCAACTATTTTTATGCTTAATTAGTATATATTCTTTTTTCCTTAATTTGTATGTATGCATGTTTCATGCTTAATATGTATGCTTGCAACTATTTTATTCGTAATTAGTATTATCTATTATACTTGCAACTGTTTTTGTTTAATTAGTACGTATTCTTTATGCCTAAATATTATGTATTATCATGCTTAATTATACTAATTATGTTTTATTTATATAGTATGTAAGTGAGCTTTAATAATGAACCTAACAATTATGCTAATTCAGTTTTATTTAATTACATCTGCGTTTAGACTTTTTGAGTTTTTTGGAGTCGCATATGACTTATACTTGCACAACACATGCCTTTATTTTGAGGATAATGTTTTGGCTGAAAAATGTGCTTACTTGGCATCATTTTGAACATGATTTGTTAGGCTTGTTGCTGCCAATAATTTATGTATGTGTGGTTCATGCTTGATAGTTGGTAGGTTGACACTTATTGAATTATATTTACTGAAATTTTTAATTATTGGATACTAATTTTGTGTTTGATTGTCACTAGCTTTTAAATGACCATCACTATTGAGAACCACAAAAATTTACTGATTTTCCACCTTTGAATGGGTAAATTACTGCCTTCATATAATTTTTTTTTTGTATCATAAAATTTTAGTAGTTAAGTTTGTAATTGAAACTTTTATTATTAACTTAGTATTTAGTCTAAACTTGGTATTATTTTTAATTTATTGAAACTTGTATTGTTGTTAACTTAGTAATTAGTATTATTGTCCAGCCCTATATAGTAGTTTAGATTATAATATGAACTGGTTATATTGTAATCAAGCTTTTATTTTTTCCAATAAATTAGTGGCAAAAGACTTGGCAGTGGTTCATTTTCAACCTTGAATTGGTTATCTCACATTTGGGGAGTCGAATTTTAAGGTTATAATTTACCCTTAATATATTTATGTTGATGTATCCTACTTTATTTTATCATTAGGTTATATTCTTGATATTCTTATGAAATTGATTTCATTTTTGTTATACGTACACCTGCTGCAGCATCAACCATATGTAAACTACTCATCAAGTTCCAAAATATTTCATTACTATTTTTATTATATAATTATACTCATTTTGGATGATTGTAATTATAACTAGGATTGTGTTGTACGCCTTAGATGTTTACAACTTATTCTGGTTGACTGTAATTACAAAATTTATGACTCCAATATGATGTTTGTAAGCTTTTGATTTGGATGAAATCCTGAACAACATGAATTGGTTATATATTATTCAGGTTTGTTACCAAAGATGAAGGTCCTTAAATTTTGGTCTTAATTGATGACCATGTTAATATGTTCCATTGATCATTTATGTGATTATAGGTCAATTTTTATTTTGAAGGATGTTTCATGTAAATTAGTGTTTTAAAAAATGAGCCTTTAGTTAAATTTTGTCTTATGGTCCTGTTTAAATTTTTAGAAGTATTTTATGAGAAATCCTTATAAATAAAATTTGTTGTTAATTGGGTTGGAAAGTTTTCACGACCTATACAAATTCAAACCGGTTAATCTGACTCGTAAAACCGTCCAAACCCTAACCCGAAAATCGACAAACCCATTTTAAAAAACAGTCGAAATTGGGTCTGTGATTACCAACCGCGGTTTGGGCTGGTTTGGATATTTGGCTCCCAACCCGTTTGGATCCGACCGGTAGTCCAGCCCTACCTCTAATGTTGCACTAACTATGATGATTAAACAATGTGATTTGCCCAAAGCCACTAATTCTAAGTTACACAATTCTGCCTCTAACTTTTATTATCCAAGAAACACATCATATCACTCCAACAAGAAAGTCAATGGCTCTGATGGAAAGTCAACGACGTTGACTGAAAGAATTCATTATGAAGAAAAGACATTTGAATAAGAATTTCTAAATATTCAAGAAAAAGTCTGAATCCATTCCCGCTCCGATCGATGAAGAGTATGAAGGAAGATTCACGTGAATAAGTTTTTGAACACAATATGAAATTAAATAAGACTCAGAATTATTTTGTTGAAGGAAATCTTTGACCAAGGTGAAAAGAAGATATGGCCTAAATATTGTTCACAAGAAGATATGGTTAAAATATTTTCAAAAGAAGATATGGTCAAAATATTATTCCCAAGAAGATATGGCAAAAATATTGTTCACAAGAAGATGTGGTCAAAATATTGTTCACAAGAAGATAAGGTCAAAATTTTTCACAAGAAGATATGGTCAAAAATTGTTCACAAGAAGATACGCTCATAATTTGTTCAAAGGAAGACATGCTCAGAATTTACTCACAAGAAGATATGCTCAGAATTTAACTTCGACATACTATGTAATGTTTTTTTTTTTATGTTCTGTGCGGAACATTATGCACGCCACATGCTCGACATAATTCCTTACTCCACAAACTTGCTCAATTTTTAATTTTTAATTAATTAAAGTTCATTGCAATAGGTGCCCATTTTTATTTTATTTATTTAATTATCGATAACCATAACAGAATAGGAAAAGCATTGGAACCAAGTTGGTTTCTGTAACACCCCGAGTTTAAAACACAGCGCGAGTGTATTTTTTTTTAAATAATTAATTAAAATGATTTTCCAATTTATTACTTCAAAGAATTGAAATAAAATTTCCTTTAATTCATTTCATAAAATAGTATGTCGTAGATTAATCGATGAACGTAATAAAATAACTTCATCGTAATATCACTAAGTACTTAATTCTAGAAATTTAACAATAAACATTAAGACATTTTCAAAAGATAACAATGTCATATCATTCCAAAAGAAAATATCAGAGTGCGGAATAAGTTAGTGGAAAAGTAGTACAATAATTTCCAAAATAAAACAAATTACATTTTCCAGCTCAAAATCCTATACATCAAATCTAACCGATCATGCACTAAAGCTACAGTAGCACGGATTTCCTCCGCATCCCAAACAAGTCTCATCCGACTCCGCCGCTCGCCTCGATGTAACCTCCTCCTCCTCATCATACAGAGAAGGATCAGACTCCTCCGAAGTCAGATCAATGCACAGTCTCGGTCGCTTCGGGGGTGCCGGAATCTCATAACAATCATCGGATATCCTAGACGGATCCGAAATATCAGCTGCTACTGGCTTCGGCTCTTCGTTCTTCTCTTCCGCCTCAGAATCACGTACATCCCCACCAATCACCGGGTTAGGAGTCACCACTCCTACGGTGGCCTCCGTCTCAACCCCTCTAGCTGGCTCCTCCGCATCATCAAAAATTCCGTGCGCCTCTAATATCAAACGAGAAGGCACAGGAAAGTCAATCCTCGCATAGCTGTGCTCCACGTAGTACACCACTCCATTGGTCCTACAGGTCCTCTTCAATCTCCCCGTGTACGTAGCCCTGCCTAAGACGGGGTCGTATACCCAAGCAGTAGGCACAGATCGATCAATGAAGTCGAGCGACGTTCCGTCGTCTCGGGTCCCACGGGTGGCATGGGTTTAGGGGGCATCTGAGGGCAAAGCCCAAATTCCACATATAATAGTAAAGGGTCACCGACCAAAATTAACAAATAAACACATAGCATTTATATCACAGAGCAAATACACCCATGGTATAACATATGACAATAATGAAAATAAGATGCTCATTTTGAATTTTCATGACATGGATGCCTTTTCAAAACAGCAACCATTTAATATGAGAAATATGTTGTAAGTACAGCCAACACTTCAGCAATCATAATCATTTATCAGAAATTCAGATTTCATAAAGTACTCACACACATCACTTTCCAATCATCATCACATAACCAATTTCGTGACCCACCGGTCAATCCCCGATGCAATATGTATATGCTCATGTATACAATTTCTTGGAATTACCAAGGTGCAGTCGCTCAACAGATCAGCACCACTGCAGTCGCTCAACAAACCAGCACTCGTGCAGTCGCTCAACAGACCAGCACGTTTGACATTTACTCAAGTAAAATCGCTCAACAGATCAGTACCAATTTAGTCGCTCAACAGACCAGCACTCGTGCAATCGCTCAACAGATCAACACGTTTACGCATTACTCTGTGGCCCATCACGGGTACCACTTGACTATGCAAATGCATGAATATGCAGTGTTTTCTCTTCACTGAAACAGTATGCATTATCAGGAAATTTCAACCTTTCCATCATTTTTCAAAACATCTCAACACAGGCAATATCATCATCATCACACCCATGATTAAACAGTCAAACAATCATTAACACTTTACATTATCTCACAATTCCATTCTTAATTATCATAAGTCTTTCCCCCAACTCTTAACATTCATACAACAGTGTTTAAAATTGAGATTTCTAGAAAATACGAATCTGTATTCAAATACAGTTTCTCTGTATTCGAATACATAAGCCAAAAACAGTGCAGAATTAACACTCTGTATTCGAATACAACTTCCTTGTATTCGAATACAGAGGTTGTCACAGTGCAAAACCAGTATTTTTCACTACATCAGGAAAGTCTCAAAAACTTCATCACCACCACTTCAAACTATCTCAAAAATTCCATTTTAATTCATCACAAACCTTCCCAATATTCCCCAACACTTAGGATTTATAAAACAATGTTGAAAAACTTGGAATTTCTGAAAAAAAACCTGAATCTGCAGTCGAATACAGCCCCCTTGTATTCGAATACAGAAGCATGAAACTGCAAATTCAACATTATGTATTCAAATACATCATGCATGTAGTCGAATACAGAAGATTAAACATTGTAAATTCAGCATTTTCTCCCAGGACATTAAAGGTTTCCAAGACATCATCATGTCCTCTTCAAAACTATTTCAAAGACTCCATTTTAAATCATTTTAACCCTTCTCAATGTTCCCCAACACTTTAAGATTCACAAGACAGTGTTTAAAACTTGATTTTCTGGAAAACACAAATCTGTATTCAAATACAACTTCCTTGTATTCGAATACAGAAGCTAAAAACTGAGTTTCTGGAAAAACCCGTATATGTATTCGAATACAGCTCCCTTGTATTCGAATATAGAAGCAAAAATTGTGAAAGTCAGCATCTTGTATTCGAATACGAGACTGTCGTAGTCGAATATAGTGTTAAAATTTCACTTCTGTATTCGAATACGACAGAGTCGTAGTCGAATACAGATGCTAAGTCAGAAGCAAAAATCCTTCCTCTGTATTCCAATACATAGGCCCGTATTCAAATACAAATTTGAAAACTTGAGTAAAACATAAGCTTGGTAGGTTGTATTCGAATACACTCATGTTGTATTCGAATACACCTTCGAATTCAGTGAACTTTTCCTGAAAAACTACAACACATTTTCAATCTTTTTCCTTTGAAAAACCAGCCCAACCCCAAATAGATTCTGCACTTCTTTTGAACCATAAAACTCAGGCATTTTCATCAATAACAATTTTTCCAGAAAAACACTTTCATCATTTAAAAATCCCTTTTCCTTTGAAAACAGTACCATTACCAAAATCACTCAAAAAAACAGAATGTCAACCACAGCAAAGGACATCTTTAACCATTTACATTCTGATCATTTCTCAAAACACATGCAAAACATTTCCAGCTTTCTCACACAAACAGAATAACATGCAAAGCATTTCAGCTTTCTCACACCATTAGAACAACATTAACACATTCAGTCAAACAGCAAGCATCACATACACCCAAAACACCAACATAATGCATTTTCGCGTTTTATAACAACATTCCAGCAGTTTTATGAACATGCATTTTAATCATCTTCGAAATAACATGCAAGACATTTTTCAACTTTTCCACATAAACAAAACAACTTTAATGCATTAAGCCCAAACCACAATCATCACAGAACTTTTAAAACATCACAGAATGCATTTTTCATTTCTTTCAATCAACAGGCAAAACAGTTTTTCTTCAAAAACAGTAATGAAAACACCAGTAATGCCATGACGTTATGCACTTACAGCCCTAATGCAACTAGAAAGTGGAAGGTGCCCTTACCCTTGTTGCGTTTCTGCTACTTCTTCACGTTTCTGTTTTTGTTCCCATTTACGCGTCAAAGATCGGCGAAACTCCCGCTTGCGTTTGCTGCTACGAAAATAGGTTCTCTAGTTTCGGAATGATGAGGGGAACAACTTTTGTACTGGGGGTTTTCTGGTTTGGTGCTTAGATTTCCAATTAATGTCACTTTTGAGGAACTCTCTCTTTTTTTCTTCTGAACGGACTGGAAATGGAAAAACAAAATGGGAGGGAAGGGATACTGTTACATGCAGTATGGGCAGTGAGGGAGGAGGAATGGTGTTCTGATTTCACCATCCTTCTCGCTCCTATATATAGGCTTGTGTGGGTGCCACCTCACCCGACACTTGTCTGATCCTCAGCACTTAACCCGTCTCGTCGCAATTAGCCGATAATCCCTTAATTAACTGTCTGTTAATTTAATTACTCGTAATTAAATTAATTTATTCTTCATCCAATAATCTTAATATATCTTCAAAAATAAATATTTATATATATATATATATATATATATTTACTCAAAACATTCATATATTAAATATTTTACAAATATCCCCAAAATACACTTAATATTAATTCCATAATTTTAATTTAAAAATTAAGGGTCTTACAGTTTCTTTGTTATTGTAACTTGTGTTGTTGAGGAATCGTAGACTATTATAATTAGTTATGGCTTGACTGTCTGCAACGATTCATAATGAATTTTGGGCCTAATATTATTCAATTTTTTTGTTGTTGAAATGACCAATGATAGTTTTTAGTTTTTAATTTTGTTAGAGGGGAAGTTGAATTCAGAGTATATAGATTTTCCATGGCTTAGCCTTAACACAATCAAAACATATTTCCCTAAAAAAGCAAGGCGATGGGCGTGACACATTTTCTAGACTTAATACTTACTGGAAACTTAATTAGTTCAGGATCCAGATGTCTAACACTAAAATCTGGATAAATAGGTTCCGTCAGAACTCAGAAGCAATGCACAGTATTTCTAGTAAATGGATGCTGGAAAAGTTCTTTAGTCGTACAGCAAGGGGTGTCTAGCAATTGTTCACTTTTTTTTCTGCTAATTTTTGCTCTCGAATTTTGCCTCACATAGTTGATTGATGTTTTAACTGACACAGCCCAAGTGACTGGAGTTATACAGAGGCTGAGTTAAAAACGCACCTTGGAAAAAGCTTTTTAATTTATGGTAATTACATCTTTTTTTACTTATGGTTTCATGCCATATGTTTTGTTTCAACCACATATCTTTTCTTGATTTCTTTAAATGGGATTTTTATTTTGAAATGTGATTGATTAAGTTCTGTAGTGTGCAAATGCCTAAAACTCTTTGAAGGTAATGGAAAATGCTTGTTGTGTGTATTATGCACCAAAACATATTCCAACCTTAACATGAGACATTTTTTTAAATCTTGGGATGATTGCTTTACTGCAGTGAACTGACTGAGATGCCTTAGCCAACTCAAAGCTGATCATACTATCTCTCTAGTGCTAAACCATGTCTGTTTGCTTTGTAATGCATGAGAAAAATTGTATACTAGTTTGGCCCAAGGTGTAAATGATGAGAAAATTTATTTGGAGAATTGCTTTGTATGTGTCAATGTGAAAATAATCTTTAATTGTTTTTTGATAGTCCTGAAAAATGAATTTGATTTCTGCAGCAAGTTCATCAAACGCCTACACTAAGACATTTACTGGGATTGATGAAGCTGGAAAGCGATTAGCTGATGAAGTGAGTCTTGAAGTATATATGCAAATTCGTGTCTAAAGTTTAGACCTCAAGAGTCAGTTCTGATAGCATGCAGTCTATCTTGACTCTTGAATTAGGATGTATAATATAATATTTCCATTTATCACAACAGGTCATGCAAGTTGTAAAGAAGACAAAGAGCCTGAAGCGAATATCCTTTGTTGCCCATTCTCTTGGAGGCCTCTTTGCTAGATATGCAATTTCTGTTCTTTATTCTCCTGATACCTATAATAGTGGTCGACTTGGTGATTCAACAAATTGCATGATGGAAAATTCACAGAGAACAGACTTTTCAAGAGGGACGATTGCTGGACTGGAACCGATTAATTTTATTACTCTAGCAACTCCACATCTTGGTGTAAGGGAAAAAAAACAAGTATGTTCAAAACAATCAAATTATGGAACTTTTGTTTTTTTATACATGTTACTATGTTAGTTACATATGGGCTTATATCTGAAAATGCTATGTAGTATTGTTTCTTTCTTTAGATAATGTATGCTCTATGCTGATTATTCACAGGTTACGTTAGTGGTTTTGGCTTAATAGTTACAGAAATTAAAATATTCAATGATTGCAGCTTTAACTTACTCAGATTTTGGGCAATCTATGGAAATTTTAACTCTTAGAAGTCCTACAATTTTTTTGTCATTGAGCGTAGTGTAAATGTTGCTCTAATTTTTTTTCTTCCATTCTTTGCTCAAATTCAATAATTGATTTTCATGATTTTCACAAGAATCTACATTGTATGCATTGCCTGATCTCATATTTAGATTTTCTACACAGATCATTGGAGTTCATACTTTTTTTTTGTAATGATTTTTGCTGTTTAACACTCATACTTTACAGCTTCCATTTCTATTTGGTGTTTCGATCCTAGAAAAGCTTGTTGCGCCTATAGCTCCACTTTTTATTGGTCGGACTGGTACTCAGCTTTTCCTTACTGATGGTGAACTCAACAAACCATCCCTTCTTTTGAGAATGGCTTCTGACTATGAAGATGGAAAGTTCATGTGAGTGAGAATTTTTCTTTTCTGATTACAAATTCCTTTGTTTCAGTAAGGCAATCATGTGCTGATTACAAATATTTGGTGCATTATGGTTGGATGTAGTTAATTTTGGTGCTTGTACCAATATAATTCATCTATTTATTGTCTTACATGATATCAAATTGATTGTTCTTTTGCAACATATACTTGAATGTACTACATTGCGTTTTTCTGTTGAAATGGTTGAGAATTCTAGACCTTTCTGTTATATAGAGGAATTTAGTTTGATTCCTTTGCTTGTGAAAGAACAATTGCAATATGAAATTGGGAAGACTCATTCTTCAAATGAAACATTTGTTAATGTGTTTGGAAAAGAACATCCAGGATATGTTCGTTGTATGGGACTTGGAATAACACCGTCTCAAATCACTACATCTACTTCTCACTCTGTAAGATCAATGTCTTCCTCCGAAGCTAATGAGAAGATGGAGAAAATGCAAGCTGAAATCGATATGCTTAAGAAAAGGGATTCTGAATTTGATATGTTGAAGGAGCAAATTGCTTTCTTGTTGCAAATGCAAAATTCTAGAGAAAAAAAGGTAAAATTATTTTCTTAGGAAACCTGTTTATAAAATCCCATGAGATCGAACTGTTTGTCTTTGGTTAAAAATATCAATTGTGTAACAATTAATGTTTTCTATATGAGAAATTTAGTTAATTAGTATTTGACAATGTTTATCAAGATTCATTGAGATTAATGTAATTTTTTTCCAGGCAACAGACATAGAATCGCTAATAGATGATAGACATTCATCTGTTTCTAGCCACCAAACCAACCTGATGATCGTCGAGCAATATCATTAGGGACTGATTATATATTTTGATAAACTTTTATCTTTCATGGAGTTGTTTTGTATGTTTAGCCACTCCACTAATGTTTTGAATATTTAAACTACTTTATTTATTATTTTAGTTAAGTTCAATGTATGAATTTGTGTTATTTATTTTGAAAAAATTATATAAATTCAATTTAGCTACAATAGTTATTTAATTGTTTATTTAAATTATGTGGATGATATTAATTTATAAATATTTTTTATTTTAATTAACAAAAAATCAGAAAAAATTGTATAATAATTTTTTAATTTAAATTATTAGAATTGCGACGGTTGATAACTGTCGCGATGCTTCAAAAAAAAATTTTGAACGTGTTTTGTGACGGTAACCGTCGCAAAAAAAGATAAATTGAGGCGGTTAGGAACAGTCACAAAGTTGGCGACGGTTGAAACGACGGTTTTCAGAACCGTCGCAAAAACGCCTCGCGACGCACGAATCTGCGACAGCTGACGAACCGTTGCAATCTACCATTGGAGGCGGTTGTAACCGCCGCAATATTTTTTTCTTGTAGTGAAGATACACACAAAATTATTCACAAGAAGAAACACTCATAAATATTCACAAGAAGATACACTCATAATTTGTTCACAAGAAATATATGATCTAGATTTCGCAAGGACAAATGTGAAACCTTATTATATTCTATAAATAAATACTTAAGGCCGAAGAATAAACCCCAAACAAATAAACTCATAAATGCATAGAATTCATAAAAAAAAATTAGGTCTCTAATTTCCTAATTATCCAAAGTTCAAAGGTTTAAGTTTTAGAGAAGTACCTGGCCAAAGAAATATTTTCTAAGTGTTTTAGTGTGAGAAATCAATTGTAACAACCTACTTAGTAGAAGCAAAATACAATTTGTTCCAAACTTGTGTAACCCATCTAGATAGTGGCTTTTGTTTTCTTCAAGCAACTGCGGTTTTCAGGTTGTGTTGAGAAGACTTGACTACTAGGGTCAAGGTGTAGTTGCATTCAACAATCTGTGATTTTCAAGTTGTGTGGAGAAAACTTGATTTAGAGTGTCAAGGTGTTTGTTTTCCTCAAAAAGTCTATAGGTGTCAGGTTGTTTTGAGAAGACTGATTTGTAGGCTCAGGTGTTGTGTAATCCAAGGATTTGAATTAATGGTTAAATCCTTCTAAGTGAAGGGACTGGATGTAGCTACCGATTTTGTGGTGAACTAGGATAAATTTGTTTGTGTCATTTTATTTATGCACTCTTTACTTTATTGCTACCTCTAATTACTTAAGCCTGATTGCTACTGCCTCTGTTTTAGTGAAAATCACCAACTTAGATCAATTTTTGAATAAACAATTAAAAAGAATCCAACTTATACAAACACGGTTCAACCCTATTTCTTGTGTCTGCACATAAGGCTGCTAAGATCAAATGAACAATTAAGAGACCCAAGTGGAAGCCCAAATGATTAAAACAATCATCATATTGATTCCCGAATTGATCTCCAATATGATGAGATGTGAGAAAGAACAAAAGGACACAAGTACATTGTACTAGCACTGTTCTGCAGAAAGCTATGTGTAACACCTCGAGTTTAAAATACAGCGCGGGTGTATTTTTTTTTTCAATAAATAATTAAAATGAGTTTTCCAAAATTAATATCAAGGGAATTAAAATAAAATCAGTTCATTTCAAAGGTTATCACCCAATCAGTGTCAGAGTGCAGAATAATACAGCGGAAAAAGTAATACATTAATTCCCAAAATAAAATTACATTTCCCAAAACTCAAGACCCTATACAAAAGTCTAGACTGATCATGCACTAAGCTACAGTAGCACGGTCTCCAGCGTATCCTCTATAAGTCTCGTCTTCAACCAACCGTCCGTCCCTCTGCGTTGTCCACATAGACTCCGTACGTAAAGATCAGGGGAAACTAACGACGTTTCCGTCGTTAGTGTATCCGCCGGTACGACGGGTTTGGGTAACATCTGAGGGCAAAGCCCAAAGTCCACAATATAATAGCAAGGGTCACCGAACGAAATTAACAAATAAGCACATAGCATATATCTCACAACAACACATATATTCATGGCATAATATATGACAATGATGAGGAAAATAATAATGCTCATTTGAAATTTAATGACATATATGCCTTTTCAAAACAGCAGCCAATTATTATGAAATATGTGGTAAGTACAAACAACACCTCAACAAATCACAATCATTAAATCAGAAATTCAGATTCTGAACAGTACTCACACACATTCAATTTCCACTCATCATCATAATCCAATCGTGACCCACCGGTCAATTCCCCAATGCAATATGTATATGCTCATGTATACAATTTTCTTGGAATCATCAAGGTGCAGTCGCTCACAGACCAGCACACGTGCAGTCTCTCACAGACTAGCACGATTTATATATGTCAGACTTTAACAGCCCTCAAGATCAGGGTACAATCTCTCACAGATCAGCACCAGTGCAGTCGCTCAACAGACCAGCACGACTTCACAAATGGAATGGACCGTCTAATACACGCGGAACCATTCCATAGCCCAGATAGAATAGACCGTCTACTACACGCGGAACTACTCTAAACCCGGATAGAATAGACCGTCTAATACACGCAGAACTATTCTATAACCATCATGGTCACTACAATTACATGTATTAGCCTCTTACAGGCCAAATACACAGAAGTTAAATCCTGGCACGGATAGAATGGACCGTCTAATACACGCGGAACCACTCCGTAGTCCGAGTAGAATAGACCGTCTAATACACGCGGAACTACTCTGACCCTGGATAGAACAGACCGTTTAATACACGCGGAACTATTCTATAACCCTTGGTTACTACTTAACTTCGCGGCCCATCACGGTCACCGCATCAACTCTGTGGCCCATCGTGGGTACCACCTGACTATGCAATGCATGAACATGCAATGTTTTCTCTTCACTGAAAACAGTATGCGATAACAGAAAATTCATGCCTTTCCATCATATTTCAAAACATCTCAATATAATCAATATCATCATCAACACGTCAATGATTAAACATTCAAGTAATCATTAACACTTTACATTATCACACAATTCCATTCTTAATCATCATAAGTCTTTCCCCCAACTCTTAAAATTCACAAAATAGTGTTTAAAACTAAGTTTTCTGGAAAATACGAATCTGTATTCGAATACAGCTTCTTTGTATTCGAATATAGAAGCCAAAAACAGTGCAGAATTACACTATGTATTCGAATACAGCCTTCTTGTATTTGAATACAAAGGCTATCACAGTGTAAAAATCAGTATTTTTCACTACATCAGTAAAGTCCCAAAAAACTTCATCACCCCCACTTCAACTATCACAAAAATTCCATTTTAATTCACCACACACATTCCCAATATTCCCCAACACTTAAAAATTCAGACAGCAGAGTTTAAAACTTGATTTCCGGGAAAACACGAATCTGTATTCGAATACAGCTTCCTTGTATTCGAATAGAGAAGCTAAAAACTGAGTTTCTGGAAAAACACGAATTTGTATTCGAATACAGATCCTTTGTATTCGAATACAGAAGATGAAACTAGTGAAAATCTGCAATTTTAACATTCTGTATTCCAATACAGCATGCCTGTAGTTGAATACAGAAGTCAAAAACAGAACCAGAATTATCAACATCAGAACCAGAACCAGAATTATCAACATCAGACACAGAACCAGAAGGATCAACATCAGAAACAGAACCAGAAGGATCAACATCAGAAACAGAACCAGAATGATCAACATCATAAACAGAACCAGAAGGATCAACATCAGAAACAGAACCAAAAGGATCAACATCAGAAACAGAACCAGAATGATCAACATCAGAAGCAGAACCAGAAGGATCAACATCAGAAACAGAACCAGAAGGATCAACATCATAAACAGAACCAGAAGGATCAACATCAGAAACAAAACAGAATGATTCACACCAGAATCATCAGAAGCAGAAACAATAGAATGATTCACCCAGAACCATCAAAAGCGACACAGAATGATTTACGCCAGAATCATCAGAAGCAGAAACAACGGAATGATTCACACCAGAATCATCAGAAGCAACACAGAATGATTCACACCAGAATCATCAGAAACAACACAGAATGATTCATCCAGAATCATCAGAAAACAACACAGAGTGATGTTGGAACCAAGTTGGTTCTAAATAATTTGGGTTTTGATGTGTACAAATACACTTGATAGAATCTTATTTTGAACTTGAATTACTACAGTAAAAACCATCAGAAGATGAATGTATCAGAGGATACATTTTGAATTTACAGAAGATGCATTTCTGGAATTATCAGAAGATAAACCAGAATGTCCAAAACCGACCAGAAGATAACTTTGGAGGCTTATATCAAACAGAAACAAAATTAGAAGAACATCTGGAAAACATCAGAGGGAAGCCTGCCATAATATGAATTGCTCCAAACAAGAATGATTCAAATATTAGAAGCAATCAAGAAGTTATACTGATCAGAACATAGTCTGGCAGTGTAATTTCAACACAGTCCATACTTGTCCATAAGTGACCAGAAGATATCTTTGATGGATTATATCAGAGGGAATAAATATCAAAAGATTATTTGGACCATACTATTGTGAAGCCTGCCATGTGGAGAGTTGTTTCAGGCCATAAGTTGTCAAAAGCAAGAAGTAGTCCAGAAGATAATTTGACCAGAACATGGCATGACAATCAAATTTTGCATAACCCAGACTTCGTCCAGACTTCATCCAGAATTGATCAGAAGAAGCACATAATGGTTCATGCCAGAATCACCAGAAGCAGAAACAACAGAATGATTATCAGAATCATCAGAAGCAGGAATCAGGATGATGATCAGAATCATCGGAAGTAGAAAGCATGATGATTATCAGAATCATCAGAAGCATAAATCAGGATGATGATCAGAATCATCAGAAGCAGAAAACATGATGATTATCAGAATCATCAGAAGCAGGAAATAGGATGATGATCAGAATCATCAGAAGCAGAAAACATGATGATTATCAGAATCATCAGAAGCAGGAAACAGGATGATGATCAGAATCATCAGAAGCAGGAAACAGGATGATGATCAGAATCATCAGAAGCAGAAAACATGATGATTATCAAAATCATCAAAAGCAGGAATCAGGATGATGATCAGAATCATCAGAAGCAGAAAACATGATGATTATTAGAATCATCAGAAGCAGGAAACAGGATGATTATCAGAATCATCAGAAGCAAGAAATAGGATCATGATCAGAATCATCAGAAGCAGAAAACATGATGATTATCAGAATCATCAGAAGCAGGAATCAGGACGATGATTAGAATCATCAGAAGCAGAAAACATGATGATTATTAGAATCATCAGAAGTAGGAAATAGGATGATTATCAGAATCATCAGAAGCAGGAAACAGGATGATGATCAGAATCATCAGATGCAGAAAACATGATGATTATCAGAATCATCAGAAGCAACACATTTCAAACGGTTTCTTCAAAAAAAATGACAACCAAACATCAAAACAGACTCTGCATTTTTCCAGAAAACACTTTCCTCATTTAAAATCCCTTTTCTTTTTAAATCGTCAACATCACCAGAATCACTTAAAACAGAACAGAATCAGGATTATCAACAACAAGTCATCCAGACATTCAAATCATCAGAACATCATACAACATTTCAGCTTTCACAACACATCAGATTAACATGCAAGCATTTCAGCTTTCATACATATCAGAATAACATACAAGCATTTCAGTTTCCACAACACATCAGAAGAACATGCAAGCATTTCAACTTTCACACATATCAGAATAACATGCAGCATTCATAGAGCAGCAACACAAATAGAATGCATTTTTGCATTTCAAAACCATTTTCAAAACAGTTTTATGCACATGCATTTTTAAATCATGTTTGAAATAACATTCAAGACATTTTCCACTTTCCCACATAAATAGCACAACTTTAGTGCATTCATCTCAAAACAAAATCATCACAGAGCTTTAAAACGTCAAAAATGCATTTTTTTTTCCATTTCTTTCAAGCACAGGCAAACCAGTTTCAAAACAGTCATGAAAACACTAGTAATGCCATGAAAATCATGCACTTACAGCCCTAATGCAACTAGAAAGTGGAAGGTGCCCTTACCCTTGTTGCGTGTTCTGCTATTCCTCTCGTTTCTGATTCTGCTCCTGTTTGCGCATCCAAAACCAGTGAAACTGTAGCTTGAGTTTGCTGCTACGAAACTGGGTTCTTTAGCTCCGTAATGGTATGGAGAATAACTTTTGTACTGGGGTTTTGGTGTTTCAGTGCTTGGATGTCCAAGTAATGGCACTTTGAAAAGTTCCATCTTTTCTTTCTTTGTAATCGTGACTGGAAGGGGAAGGCAGAAACAGCACACAGGATGGCAGGGAAAGGTATTGTTACATGCAACACTATTACATGCAGTATGGGCAGTGAGGAAGGAGGGATGGTGTTCTAATTTCACCATCATGCTCACTCCTATTTATAGGTTTTTGAGGTGCTACCTCACCCAAAAATATTGTTAAAATAATGTTGAATCCTTCAGCACTTAATTGTCTTGTAATTAGCCACTAATCCTCAATTAACTTGTCCGATTAATTTAATTACTCGAAATTAAATTAATTTAATCTTCATCCAATAATTTTGATTCATCTTCCAAAATAATATTTACATATATATATATATATTCACTCAAAACATACATATATTAAATATTTTACAAATATCCCCAAAATACCCTTAATATTAATTCCATAAATTAATATTAATTTTTAAGGGTCTTACACTATGCATGTTTTTTATTACACACAGTAACAACTAACTTTAAACAACTCATTATTGAAGGTGCTGGAAAACACAAGAAAATGAGGGTTTGAATCATGTTTTGATATTTTTGAAAAATACTTGGATTGCATCACCAAAAATATATGTTTTTTTTGTCAAATCATTCAACTTACTATTAAGAAAGAGGTTTAGTAAAATAAAGTTGAATAATAAGGAACAAAGATTAGAGTAATAGAGAGAGAGAGATAGAGAGAGAGAGAGAAGGAACACGAAGATTTTTAAACTAGTTCACAACAAACTTTTGCTACATCTAATCCTCTCTTTACATAGAGATTTTGTATCAGTACAGTGGAGGAATTAATCCACCATTTCAACAATAGCATACATATATTACTTACTCTAGCTCTTTAGACTTTGAGTATTCTTCTTTTAGCCTCTCCAGGTTGTAACCATTAGAATCACAAGATTACTAAATTTCTTTTAATCAACTGATTGTTTTCAAGTCTTCTCAACCTTCTAGCTTAGTACAATCAAGCTATTGTGGTTCATTTTAGATACCTCTTCAAGTATCTCTTATGGGGGAAGAAGTTGTTGCCACTATCGGTTCCAATTTGTGTCTGAATTGACACAAAGTTCATATCTTGGATTCTAACTCTCATTGAGAGGATATTACATTTCTAGTCCTATATCAAATCAAGTGTATAAAAAACATTGACTAATTTACATCAAATCTAGTAACTCTCTAATGAGAGGATTTTTCATTCATTATTTTCTTTTGATGTGTTCTAGGCTTTTACATTATTTCTTTTTAACACATTTCATTTTTCATTTTTCTCCATCTCTTAATTGAATGATCGGTTTCTGTTTAAATACTGAGAAATGTATTCGTTGAGAACGCTACTATTGGAGATCTTAAATTAATATTTAAGGAAAATCAACCTTTAAGATATATCCATATATATCTTCATAATTTATTTAGCGCATCTTCAATTTAAGAAGACAGATCTCAGAGGATGTCATTATTAGATGATGTCATGCACTTCTTCAGTTAGAGGATAAGTCCATTATGATGAGTAAAGGATATTGGAGCATAGACTTCTTATTATAGCGTTGACTTTACCATATGGTTGACTTTATTAGAGTGTTGACTTGAAACATTGAACATACTATCAAATTGTTTACCAGAAGTCTCGAATGCAAAGTCTTCAAAGTGAGGTTGTATTAATATATTCTTCAGAGGTACGTTGAGAGTGCGTTTATCAGAGTCAAACACAACTTCAATAGATTCTTCAGAGTCACTGTGAACTTGTTTAGAAGATTTTCCTTTCTTTGTTCATCAGAGATTCTAATCTTGTACCAGAACACAGACTTTATCAAATAATTCAGTTAGAGCTTTTTTCCTTTGATCTTTGAGTTAGAGGATTAAGATGGGTTTTGATTCAGAGGCAGAGAATCATTGCAACATTTTATTCCTTTGTCTTTAGAAGGTCAATCATTGGCTTATTTTTTCTGTCTTTAATGCTTTGACTCGATCTTAAAATATATAGTCATCAGTATACTTCTCTGTCTTCTAACTTAATCTACACACATAGCAAAAGCAAGAACATTTTGGGTTGGTCAAGAATGTTTTGGACATTAATATTAACATGTGTTAAATATATCTAAATCAAATCTAAAACTTGGCTTATGTGTCTAACAATCATATTCAATTTTATCTAAGTTTTAAAGCTTCTTTTCATCTATAAAAGGAATATCAATCAAAAGATAAAGGTAAGAGTTTGACAAACAATCATTATTCACTTGTTAATGTCTAAAAAATCTTTAAGCAAACTGTTGGAACCAAGTTGATTTGACGAAATAAGCCTCTCACTTGTTTTGATGATAATAAAATCGTTTGTGAGAACAATTTGATGCTCGAACGTCGAATTTAAGTGCGCAAATTCAATTTCGTATGCTCAATCAATGTACTCATAGTGTATCCTCTAATATAAATATGAAGACAAAAATACATGTATTTCCCTCTTTTCTCTACATTTGTTATGCGAATCAGCATTACATTGCAGTGACTCTGATGAACTCTAACGTGAATTCTGATAGTCTGCCTGCCTATGGTAAGTGTGACAAGAATTCTTCTGCCTCTACCTCTGATAAGCGTGACAAGAATTCTTCTAGATTTGCCTCTAATAAGCATGACAACCATTCTTTTGCCTCTAACAATCACATCAAGCGTTTGATCGTTTGAGTCTAAAGTTCCATCTTTTGAGAAAGTCCACACTTTAAAAAATTCATTCATATGAAAAAGTCAATGCTTTGAAGACAAAGTAACTTGAGCATCCTCTAATATACACCTTGAATCAACTAATTGTCTAAAGATCTCAAGACATTATCTGATCATCATTCCAAAAAGACACGATGCGAAACTTCATGGATTATCTTGATTTTCTGCAATCAGTACAACTGCCAGAAAACCTAATTGTACTCTATAAAGAACGTGCCTCCCTCAATGAAGAAAGAAACAATAGCAATGAATAATACATAACATACAAGCAACAAGATATAATCATATATGTACTGTTGTTATCATCCTTGTAATGCTAAGAGAATTTTTATGAAGTAAAAATTGCATACATTCTATACTAGAGCTTATTCAGATAAACCCCAAAACCTTTTGTTGTAACATAGCCTAGTAGTGGCTTCCTTCCTCAACAGCTTGACTGTACTGAGCTAGAAGGTTGAGAAGATTGAACATAGTTAGTGTGACTAGTAGGTGTTCAAGTGTAATTCTGATTCATTGACAATTTAGTGGATTAAATCCTTCAAGTTGAAGAGACTGGATGTAGCTACTTTGTTGGTGGTGAACTACGATAAATTTTTGTGTCTATCTCTGCTTTGTTTTCATACTTTTGCATTATCTTCTTTACTTTGAGTATAGTTGCGCAAAAGTTTTTAAAAACACAATTTAAACCCCTTTCCTTATGTTCTTTTAGTTCTACAATTGGCATCAGAGTTCGATCTCAAAACTGAGCACTTAACCGTGTTTGAGTAAAGATCTTTATCCTACATGGCTAACTATGGTGAAGAAGTTATAGGTGGAAACGTTAACCAAACTCAATTTTTTTTATCTGTCACGATCCTAAACTCTGGGACATAGTTGAAGATGTCTATGAAGTTCCTAAAGATGTTGTTGGTATTGAAATATCGAGAAAAAAATTCGATGTTGATCAGAAGAAACAATATAAAATGCATCATAAATCAGAACCTTAAGGAGTTTGAAAAATGCAGAAATAGCTAAGAGTATCTTTGATGCTCTGGTTCTGAACTACGAAGGGAACAAACAGGTACAAGAAGTCAAAGCTAATGTGCTCGTCAGAAAGTATGAACTCTTTCAGATGGAAGAAGATGAAAAGAGTTACGCTATTGATGACTGTAAGACCCTTAAAAATTAATATTAGTTTATGGAATTAATATTAAGGGTATTTTGAGTGAATATATATATATATATATATATAAATATTTAATTTGGAAGATGAATTAAAATTATTGGATTAAGAATAAATTAATTTAATTACGAGTAATTAAATTAACGGACGGTTAATTAAGGGATTAGCGGCTAATTGCGACGAGACGGATAAAGTGCTGAAAATCAGACAAGTGTCGGGTGAGGTGGCACCACACAAGCCTATAAATAGGAGTGAGAAGGATGGTGAAATCAGAACACCATCCCTCCTTCCTCATTGCCCATACTGCATGTAACACCACCCTTCTCTCCCATTCTGTGTTCTGAATTCTGTTCTCGATTTCAAAAGGAAAAAGAGGGAGTTCCTCAAAAGTGCCATTAATTGGAAACCAAGGCACCAAACCAGAAAACCCCCAGTACAAAAGTTATTCCCCACATCATTACGAAGCTAAAGAACCCAGTTTCGTAGCAGCAAACGCAGGCGGGAGTTTCGCCGATTTTTACGTGCAAACGGGAACGAAAACATAAACGTGAGAAGTAGCAAACACGCAACAAGGGTAAGGGCACCTTCCACTTTCTAGTTGCATTAGGGCTGTAAATGCATAACTGGCATAGCATTACTGATGTTTTCATCACTGTTTTGAAGAAAAACTATTTTGCAATGACATTTTGAAAAAAATGAAGAAAATGCATTCTGTTGAGGTTTTAAAAATCTGCAACATACTGTTTTGGGTGATTATTCCAATACTGTTTTGTTTATGAAGAAAGCTGAAAAATCCATTGCATGTTATTTTGAAGAGGAGTAAAAACATATTCATAAAACTGTTTTGAATATTGCAAAAATGCATTTTGTGGTATTTTGCTACTATGTGATGCTTGCTGTTTGACTGAATGTGTTAATGTTGTTCTGATGTTTGAGAAAACTGAAATGCTTTGCATGTTGTTCTGATGTTTGAGAAAGCTGAAATGCTTGCATGTTGTTCTGATGGTTGAGAAAAAACTGAATGCTTTGCATGTTGTTCTGGTGTTTGAGAAAGCTGAATGCTTTGCATGTTGTTCTGATGTTTGAGAAAAGCTGAATGCTTTGCAAGTTGTTCTGATGTTTGAAAAAGCTGAAATGCTTGCATGATGTTCTGATGGTTTGAGAAAGCTGAAATGCTTGCATGCTGTTCTGTTGATGAAAATCTGGTGTTGCTGATGATTTCAAAATAAAAAGGGGTTTAAAACTGATGAAAGTGTTTTCTTTTGGAAAATCTGGTTTGATGTAAAAGTCTGAGTTTTGTGGTTTAAAAGAGTGATAAAACTATTTTGGAGTTGTGCTGATTTTTCAAAAGAAACAGTTTGAAATGTGTTGAAGTCTCAGTAAAATTTCACTGATTTCGAAGGTGTATTCGAATACAACATGTGTGTATTCAAATACAGCCTGTCAAGCTTCTGTTTTACTTAAGTTTTCACACTTGTATTCGAATAAGAGCCCCTGTATTCGAATACAGAGGAAGGATTTTTGCTTTTGATGATTCTGGTGTGAATCATTCTGTTTTGCTTCTGATGATTCTGGTGTGAATCATTCTGTTTTGCTTCTAATGATTCTGGTGTGAATCATTCTGCTTTGCTTCTGATGATTCTGGTGTGAATCATTCTGTTTTGCTTCTGATGACTCTGGTGTGAATCATTCTGTTTTGTTTCTGATGATTCTGGTATGAATCATTCTGTTTTGCTTCTGAAGATTCTGGTGTGAATCATTCTGTTTTGCTTCTGATGATTCTGGTGTGAATCATTCTGTTTTGCTTCTGATGATTCTGGTGTGAATCATTCTGTTTTGCTTCTGATGATTCTGGTGTGAATCATTCTGTTTTGCTTTTGACGATTCTGTTGTTAACCATTCTGTTTTGCTTCTAATGATTCTGGTGTGAATCATTCTGTTTCTACTTCTGATGACTTTGATGTTAATCATCTTGTTTCTGCTTCTAATGATCTGATGTTAATCATTCTGTTTCTGCTTCTGATGATTCTGATGTTAATCATTCTGTTTCTGCTTCTGATGATTCTGATGTTAATCATCCTATTTCTGCTTCTGATGATTCTGATGTTAATCATCTTATTTCTGCTTCTGATGATTTTGATGTTAATCATTCTGTTTCTGCTTCTGATGATTCTGGTGTGAATCATTCTGTTTTGCTTCTGATGATTCTAGTGTGAATCATTTTGTTTCTGCTTCTGATGACTTTGATGTTAATCATCCTTTTTCTGCTTCTGAAGATTCTGATGTTAATCATTTTGTTTCTGCTTCTGCTTCTAATGATTCTGATGTTAATCTTTCTGTTTCTGCTTCTGATGATTCTGATGTTAATTATTCTGGTTCTATTTCTGATGTTCTGGTGTTGATGATTCTGATTCTGGTTCTGTTCCTGATGTTCTGATGTTAATCATTCTGATTTTGATTCTATTTCTGATGTTCTGGTGTTGATGATTCTGTTTTTGGCTTTTGTATTCGACTACATGCATGCTGTATTCGAATACAAAATGTTGAAATTACAGTTTCAGCTTCTGTATTCGAATACAAGGGATCTGTATTCGAATACAAATTCGAGTTTTCAGAAATTTCAAGTTTTTCAACAGTGTTTATAAACCCTAAGTGTTGGGGAATATTGGGAATGTTTGTGGTGAATTAAAATGGAACTTTTGGTGATAGTTTGAAGTGGTGGTGATGAAGTTTTTGAGACTTTACTGATGTAGTGAAAAATGTTGATTTGTGCACTGAGACTGCCTCTGTATTCGACTACCAGGGGGCTGTAGTCGAATACAGAGTGTTAATTCTGCACTATTTTGGCTTCTGTATTCGAATACAGATTCGTATTTTCCAGAAAACTCAGTTTTAAACACTGTTTTGTGAATTTTAAGAGTTTGGGGAACAATGGAAAGACTTGAGATGATTAAGTATGGAATTTGTGAGCTAATGTGAATTGTTAATGATTGCTTGATTGTTTAATCATTGATGTGGATGATGATATTGATTATGTTGAGATGTTTTGAAATATGATGAGATGGCATGAATTTTTCTGATTTTGCATACTGTTTTCAGTGAAGAGAAAACACTGCATATTCATACATTGCATAGTCAGGTGGTGACCGCGATGGGCCACAGAGTTGATGCGGTGACCATGATGGGCTGCGAAGTTAAGTAGTAACCATGGGTTATAGAATAGTTCCGCGTGTATTAGACGGTCTGTTCTATCCGGGGTCAGAGTAGTTCCGCGTGTATTAGACGGTCTATTCTACTCGGGCTACGGAATGGCCGCGTGTTCGTGGTGGTCCATTCTATCCATGCGAGGATTTAACTTCTGTGTATTTGGCCTGTGAGAGGCTAATACACGTGAAAGTAGTAACCGTGATGGGTTGTAGAGTGGCCGCATGTTCGTGGTGGTCCATTCTATCCGGGTTCAAATTGGCCGCGTGTTCGTGGTGGTCCATTCTATCCGGGCTACGGAATGGCCGTGTGTTCGTGGTGGTCCATTCAAATATGTGAAACGTGCTGGTCTGTTGAGCGACTGCACTAGTGCTGATCTGTTTAGCGATTGCACCACGGTCTTGAGGGCCGTTAATGTCTATCATACATATAAATTGTGTTGGTCTGTTGAGCGACTGCACCTTGGTGATTCCAAGAAATTGTATACATGAGCATATACATATTGCATCGAGGGGTTGACCGGTGGGTCACGATTGGATTATGATGATGAGTGGAAATTGAATATGTGTGAGTACTTTATAGAATCTGAATTTCTGATTAATGACTGTGATTGCTGAAGTGTTGGTTGTACTTACCACATATTTTTTTATATTCACTGGCTACTGTTTTTGAAAAGGCATATATGTCATTGAATTTCAAATGAGCATCATTATTTCCATCATTGTTATACAATATGCCATGTATATATTTGTTGCTGTGAAATATATGCTATGTGATTATTTGTTAATTTCGGTCGGTGACCCTTGCCATTATATTGTGTAAATTGGGCTTTGCCTTCATATGTTACCCGAACCCGTCCTACCGACGGATACACTAACGACGGAAACGTCGTTAGTTTCCCCTGATCTTTACGTACGGAGTCTACGTGGACAATGCAGAGGGACGGACAGCTGGTTGAAGACGAGACTTATAGAGAATACGGTGGAGACCGTGCTACTATAGCTTAGTGCATGATCAAACTAGACTTTTGTATAGGGTCTTGAGTTTTGGGAAATGTAATTTGTTTTGGGAATTAATGTATGACTTTTCCGCTGTATTTTCCGCACTCTGATACTGTTTAGTGGCCACAGGCCAGGTGTTCTCTTTTGAAATGAACTGATGAAAATTTTATTTTAATTCCCTTGCAATAATTCTGAAAATTCTTTTATTTATTTATTCGGTTTAAAAAAAAAAATACACTCGCGCTGTGTTTTAAACTCGGGGTGTTACAATTGTGGTATCAGAGCATTTTGTTAAAGTTTTGGGTTCAAAGCTCTGATTAAAGTAATTGTTTTGAGTCATTAGCTGATCATGCATAGGAGCAAGTAGTTAAAGTGTCAAGTCTTGTGGAAGTTGTGGTGTGACTGAAGTGATGATGTGTTAAGTTTTGGAATTATTCCAAGTAGTGCGAGATTTCTACTTGATGATGGTTTTGTAAGGAACAATGCCTCCAAAGAAGAGACGACACTACAAGAGCCAACGTCAGCCGGGATGATAGGATGGCTGGAGCGATGAACAACATGGCTGCGTCTGTTGCTGCACAGACGGCTGCAAAGACTCAACGAGATCTGGAGAAGAGGGAAAGAGCGATTCGCGGGGCTGAATCTAGAGGACTAGAGGATTTTCGTCGTCATAATCCTCCCAAGTTCAAGGGTGATGAGGGTCTAGAAAGAGCGGACCAGTGGATTCAAGAGATGGAGAAAATCTTCGAGATGATTAATTGCCGAGCAGCGGTAAAGGTCAACTATGTCACATATCTGTTGTTATGGGATGCATAATATTGGTGAGAAGTACAAGGCTTCTAATGGGATCAACTCACAAGGAGGAGAATTGGGAGTCGTTCGGTATTTGGCTACTAACAAACTCGAAGTATCTCTGAGAGAAGGAACTCAAGAATTTTTATCATTGGCTAACGTAGAGACCAAGATGGATGTGAACATAGAAGATGTGGTGTTAGTCAAAGAATATCCGGACGTATTTCCATCAGAAATTCCAGGATTACCCCTGGTGAGAGAGGTGGAGTTCTTCATTGATTTGCACCCAGGAACTGGACCTATTTCAATTGCACCGTACCGGATGTCGCCATTGGAATTAAGCGAGCTTAAGCGTCGGACCAGATAACATTCTGAGATGTAATGGAAGAGTTTGTGTACCGGAAGTTGCAGATTTAAGGAGAATGATTTTGGAAGAGACTCATAAGAGTAAATTGAGTTCCGCTTATCATCCACAAATAGACGGACAGACTGAGAGAACAAACCAGTCCTTGGAAGATCTATTGAGAGTGTAACACCCCGAGTTTAAAACACAGCGCGAGTGTATTTTTTTTTTTTAAACGAATAGATAAATATAAAAGTTTTCAGAATTAATTTCAAGGGAATTAAAATCAATTCAAAGTAAATATCATTCGACATCGTAATCCAAAATAGTAAGGTAATTAAACAACAACATCACGATTAATCGAATGAGATATTTTTGGCAACTTGATCTTTATAGTATACCAAAATAAAGATACATCAAAACTAGATTCTCAATCCACCAAAATATTTATCAGAGTGCGAAAAAGTTTTACAATAATTCCCAAAATAAATATTTACAACCACTAAGCTCAAAACCCTATACATAAGTTTAAACTGATCATACACTAAGCTATAGTAGCACGGTCTCCACCGTATCATCCACAAGTCTTATCTTCACCCATCTGTCCATCCCTTCACGTAGCCCACAATGTAAAGATCAAGGAAAATTAACGACGTTCCCTGTCGTTAGTGTGACCGTCGGGGGTACGGGTTTGATTAACATCTGAGGGCAAAGCCCAATTTTCCACAATAATTGTAAAGGGTCACCGACCGAAATTAACAAATACCACATAGCATTTATATCAGCAATATCAAACATATTCATGGCACATCATAAAACAATGATGATAAATAAGAATGCTCAATTTTGAAAATACATGACATTTGTACCTTTTCAAACAGCAACCAATTTAATATGAAAATCATGTTGTAAGCACAAACATCAATTCAGTAATCACACCAATTCATCAGAAATTCCAGATTTCAAAAAGCACTTACACACACAATGATTTTCAACCATCATCATATCACCAAAACGTGACCCACCGGTCAATCACCCCGATGCAATATGTATATGCTCATGAAAACATCCTCTTGGATTCACCAAGGTGCAGTCTCTCAACAGACCAGCACATTTACATATGTAAGACTTTAACGGCCCTCAAGACCAGGGTGCAATCGCTCACAGATCAGCACCAGTGCAGTCACTCACAGACCAGCACTCGTGCAGTCGCTCACAGACCAGCATGTTTGACATAAACCAAGGTACAATCGCTCACAGATCAGTACCTAGTGCAGTCGCTCACAGTCCAGTATCAGTGCAGTCGCCCACAAACCATCACTTATATACCAAGGTACAATCGCTCACAGATCAGTACCTAGTGCAATCGCTCACAGATCAGCACGTGGTTGCGCATTACTCCGTGGCCCATCGCGGGTACCACATAACTATGCAATGCATGAATATGCAGCGTTTCACTTCACTGAAAACAGTATGCAACATCAGTAAAATTCATGCACTTCCATCATTTTTCAAAACATTTCCACACAATCAATATCATCATCTACACATCAATGACTAATAATTTAAGCAAACATTAACACTTCGCATTACCTCAAGGTTCCATTCTTAATTATCAAAAGTCTTTCCCCAACTCCCAAAATTCAGAACCAGTGTTTTAAAACTGCAATTTCTGGAAAAACAAATCTGTATTCGAATACAGCTTCATTGTATTCGAATACAGAAACCAAACAAGGCAGAATCAACACCCTGTATTCGAATACAAACTCCTTGTATTCAAACACATAGGCTTGCCCAGTGCAAAAGTCAGAATTTCCACAACTTCAGTAAAGTCTCAAAAACTTCATCACCACCACTTCAAAACTATCACAAAAATTCTATTTTTATTCACCACCAACCTTCCCAAGGTACCCCAACACTTAAGGTTTATAAAACAATGTTTAAAACTTGAATTTCTGAAAAACATGAATCGGTATTCGAATACAGCTCTCTTGTATTCGAATACAGAAGCTAAAACAGTGAAAAAATCAGCATTCTGTATTCGAATACGAGGTTGTCGTAGTCGAATACAGATGCGAAGTCAGTGGCAAAAGTTGCAAATCTGTATTCGGCTACACAGGGTCGTAGTCGAATACAGATGCTAAAACAGAAGCAAAATTGGCAAAACTGTATTCGACTACAGAGGGTCGTAGTCGAATACAAATTCGAAAATCTGAAGAAAACAGAAGCTTTCCAGGCTGTATTCGAATACACTCAAGCCGTCTTTGAATACACCTTCGAATTCAGTGAAATTTCCTGAAACTTCAACACATTTTCAAAACCTTTTCCTTTGAAAACCAACCAAAACCCTAGAATCATAATTACCAATCTTTATAAACCTCAAAACTCAGACAGTTTTCATTAAACATCAACAACAGATTTTTCAAGAAAAACACTTCCACCATTTCAAATCCCTTTTCTTTGAAACCACCATCAAAACCAGATTGTTTAACAAAACACAGCAAAAACACAAAATCACTAAAACCAGAAAGTCAACCACAAAACAGTCCCACACGAACTAACTCAGGCATTTGGATCATCTCCAATACAACACCAACCAAATCATCATTCAACACCACAAAATGATTTCTTACTCAACACAACAAACCATACATCATCAACACAACAACATAATAAATTCCTTCACTGAAAACAACAGGAACATCAAAACAGTTTGATTTCCAAAACATAACACAATGTTTTTCACAAACATAACCCAATAATCATTCATCACACATGCATTTACAGCCCTAAATGCAATCTAGAAAGTTGGAAGGTGCCCTTACCTTAATTACGTTCCCTTAACTCGTACATTTCTGCGACAAAAGTCGACGATACTCCCATTCGCGTTCGCCGCTACGAAAATTAGTTCTTTAGCTCCGTAACGATCAGAGGAATAACTTTCGTACTCGAACCTTTCTGATTCGACACTCAGATTTTCAAGAAAAATGTATTTTGAGTAAACTGTTTTTCCTTCACCAACACAGAAAATTAGAAGAAGATTATAAAGCAGAAACTGGCGCAGTCGTGGAAAGAAGAAAAAGCTTCTCACTTAAATATCCACCTAAAAGCAGACTAACACATCAGAGGAAAGAAGAAATTTGTTTCTTTCTTAATAAATATCTGTAGGTATATGCCACCTCACCCAACTCTTATAATAAAATATCTTTTGATCCTCCAGCACTTAACCCGTCTCATCGCAATTAGCAGAGAATATCTTAATTAACGGCCCGATAATTTAATTACTCGAAATTAAATTAATTCATCCCTTATCCAAAAATTTTAATTCCACCTCTAAACAAATATATATATATATATGTATATATATTTACACAAAACATACATATATTGAATATTTTACAAATATTCCCAAATACACTTAAAATTAAATCTGAATTTAATTTTAAATTTAAGAGTCTTACATTACTACCCCCCTTAAATTAGTTTCGTCCTCGAAACTACATGTCGTTAAACAAATGAGGATGTTGTTCATCTTACTCTTAGTTCCCAAGTCGCGTCTCCAGTAGTCGAATTCCAAATCACTTTGACTAGTGGGACTTCCTTGCTCCTCAACTGTTTAATCTTCCTGTCCTCAATTCTTATAGGGAATACATCAAATGACAAGTTAACCTTCAGCTGAATTGTGTCTGGTTCGATCACATGTGACAGATCTGAAATGTATTTCCTTAACTGCGACACGTGAAATACGTCATGAATATTGGATAGCATTGGAGGTAAAGCAATCCGATAAGCCAATGGTCCAATATGTGCAGTAATCTGGTATGGTCCAATAAATTTTGGAGTCAATTTTCTGGATTTAATAGCCCTGCCCACTCCAGTTGTAGGCGTGACTCTTAGAAATACATGATCGCCTTGCTGGAATTCCAAAGGTCTGCGACGCTTGTCCGCATAACTCTTTTGACGATCTTGTGAAATCTTCATTTTCTCTTGTATCCTCTTGACTTTTTCTATAGTTTGTTCCACCATCTCAGGTCCAACAATCATACTTTCTCCGTCTTTATACCAACATAAAGGCGTTTGACACTTGCGTCCATACATTCCTTCATAGGGTGCCATTCCAATGCTCGCGTGAAAACTGTTGTTGTAGGTGAACTCAATCAATGGCAGTACATCATCCCAACTTCCTCTGTCATCCAATACGCATGCTCTTAATAGATCTTCCAAGGACTGATTTGTTCTCTCGGTTTGTCCATCTGTTTGTGGATGGTAAGCTGAACTCAATTTCAGTTTTGTTCCCAACGCTTCATGCAACGCTCCCCAAAAGTGAGATGTGAACTTTGGGTCACGGTCCGATACAATACTCGATGGGACTCCGTGCAATCTCACAATCTCAGCGATGTAGATTTCTGTCAGCTTATCTACCTTATAATTGGTCTTTACTAGCAAGAAATGTGCAGATTTTGTCAATCGATCTACTATTACCCAAATCGAATCATTCTTTCTTCTTGTCTTGGGCAATCTAGTTACAAAATCCATGGAAATGCTATCCCACTTCCATTCTGATATATCCAAAGGCTGCAACATTCCAGCAGGTCGTTGATGTTCCACCTTCGCTTTTTGACAAGTTAAACAAGCCGATACATACTCCGCTACATCCCTCTTCATTCCTGGCCACCAGTAATTTTGTTTTAAGTCCTGGTACATCTTGGTCGCTCCAGGATGAATACTCAATTTGCTCTTATGAGCCTCTTCCAAGATCGTTCTTCTCATGTCTGCAACTTCCGATACACAAATCCTTCCATTACATCTCAGAATATTATCTGTTCCAACCCTGAACTCAGCTGTATTACCTTGTGTTATTAGGTTCCTCTTTTCTTGAATTAATGCGTCATCTTGCAAGTTTGCAATCTCCTCAAGTAGTCCACTCGAAACTGTTATCATTCCACACTTTAAAATTCCTGGTGCAAACTCTACGTCCAAGTGTAGATCTCTAAATGCTTCCCATAACTCTTGTTGTTTGGCCATTAACATTGAAGATACTGACACACTTTTTCTGCTCAATGCATCAGCCACTACATTGGCTTTTCCAGGGTGATACTGTAATGAAAAATCAAAATCTTTTAGAGTCTCCATCCATCTCCTCTGACGCATGTTCAATTCTTTCTGATCAAACAGATACTTCAAACTTTTATGGTCACTGAATACCGTGAACGTGCATCCATAAAGGTAGTGTCTCCAGACCTTTAATCCAAACACTACAACAGCAAGCTCTAAATCATGAGTCGGATAGTTCCGTTCGTGAGTTTTCAATTGCCTTGAGGCGTAGGCGACAGCTTTCTGGTGTTGCATCAAAACACAGCCCAGACCCTGGTGAGATGCATCACAATAAACCTCATATGGTTCCTCTGGTTGTGGCAAAACCAATACTGGTGAGGTTGTCAACTTTTCCTTAAGCAACTGAAAATTCTCTTCACACTTCTTTGTCCATGCAAACAGCTAATTCTTCCTGGTGAGTTGTGTCAAAGGAGCTACAATCTTAGCAAATCCCTCAATAAATCTCCTGTAGCATCCTGCCAGTCCGACGAAACTTCTTATATCCGTGATGGTCTGAGGTTGTTTCCAAGCAAGAATTGTCTCAATCTTTGCCGGATCTACAGCAATTCCTTCCTTTGTTATTACATGTCCCAAGAAGTTCACTTTCTCTAGCCAAAATTCGCACTTCGACAGATTGGCGTACAATTGTTTTTCTCGTAAAACTTCAAGAACTTGACGCAAATGCTCTTCATGTTCTTCTTCATCCTTTGAATAAATCAATATATCATCAATGAACACCACCATGAATTTATCCAAAAAATGGGCTGAAGATCCTATTCATATAATCCATAAAAATTGCTGGTGCATTCGTAACTCCAAATGGCATATCAAGATATTCATAATGCCCGTAACGAGTCCTGAAAGCGGTCTTTTGAATATCTCCTTCTCTTACTCGAATATGATGATATCCCGATTTCAAATCAATTTTTGAAAACACTGCTGCTCCCCTCAATTGGTCCATCAAATCATCGATGCGCGGTAAAGGATAACAATTCTTAATGGTTACCTTGTTAAGTTGCCTGTAATCCACACATAAGCGTGAACTTCCATCCTTTTTCTTAACTAACAACACCGGAGCTCCCCACGGTGACACACTTGGCCTGATAAATCCTTTCTCCAATTGACCTTTAATTTGATCCTTAAGCTCGTTTAATTCCAATGGCGACATTCTATACGGCGCAATTGAAATGGGTCCAGTTCCTGGGTGCAAATCAATGAAAAACTCCACTTCTCTTACTGGGGATAATCCTGGAATTTCTGTTGGAAATACATCCGGATACTCTTTGACTAACATTACATCTTCTATGCTCACATCCATCTTGGTCTCCACGTTAGCCAATGATAAAAATTCCTGAGTTCCTTCTCTCAGTGATACTCTGAGCTTGTTAGCAAACAAATACCGAACGACTCCAGGTTCGGGAAAAAGAACTAATTTGCGGGCACAATCCAAGACTACATAATTATAAGACATCCAATCCATGCCGAGAATTATCTCGAGTGATTGTAGGGGTAGAAAGATTAAATTAACCAAGAAATCTCTATCTTGAATTGTTACAGGACAACGTAAACATGCAGAATTTACGGTCAAAGTCTGAGCAGGTGTGGAAACAATCAAATCAAAAGGCAAAGCAGACATAGATAGCTTCAAACGATTTACACAATCCATAGCAATGAAAGAATGAGTTGCTCCCGAATCAAAAAGTGCAGTTAATGTGTTACCTGCAATCTGGCAGTCTTGCTGGATTAAATTAGGAGTTTGACTTCCAGCAGCAGCACCCGTGTGGTAGACGCGTCCCCTAGCAATAGGACGAGTGGCCCTAGCTGTATTCACTGTTGGTTCTACCTTCGGAGCCCGACAATCCCTTGCGACGTGTCCTGGTTTTTTGACAATTGAAACATACAAGATCCCTTGTGGTACAAGCTGTAGCCATGTGTCCCTCTCTTCCACATCGGAAGCATCGAACTCCTTGTCCTAATTATCTTCCAAAGTTCTGATTTCCTGGCCGATTTTGGCCTCTACTGTTGTTCTGGGGTCTGTTATATGGCTTAACCACTTGCTTTCCTTTGCTGTTTTGATAGTTCATCCGGCTGGGTCCTCCCGAATTAAAGTTCCCTCCTCAGTTGGCCCTCCTATTTTTCATGTCCTCAACCTCTCTACACTTCTCCACTAGAACTTGGAAACGTTGAATTCCCAAGGGTAAAACGGAGTCTTGAATTTCATATTTCAGTCCATTTTGAAAACGATGGCACATAAATGGTTCATCAACTTCTTCCCGGAAGAATCTAAAATGTCTGGACAACGATTCAAATTTAGCTGCATATTCTCCCACTGTCATGTTACCCTGGTGCAATTTCAGGAAATCGTCACCCAATTTGGTCCTAGTGCTCATTTAGAAGTACTTGTCCAAAAACTTCTTCTTGAACGAATCTCAGTTTACCTTCTCATGAGCTTCCCCCATCAGTAGTCTTGTACTCCTCCACCAATACTCTGCATCCCCTAGCAGCAGATATGTAGCATAATTGACTTTTACTGCTGCATGGCAGTTAATCATTTCAAAGATTTTCTCCATCTCCTGAATCCATTGGTCCGCTCTTTCTGGACCCTCATCACCTTTGAACTTTGGAGGATTATGACGACGAAAATCCTCTAGTCCTCTTGACTCAGCAGCACGAATCTCCCTTTCTCTTTTCTCTAAGTCACGCTGAGTCTTCGCAGCCGTCTGTGCAGCAACAGACGCAGCCATATTATTCATTGCTTCAGCCATCCTATCTTCCCGACTGTCGTTGGTTCTTACGGTGTCGTCTCTCCTTGGAGGCATTGTTTAGAATAATTCCAAAATATAGCTCAACAACATCATTACTTCAGCACACCACAAATATATAAGACTTGACACACTAACTACTTGCTCCTATGCATGATCAGATAATGACTTAAAACCAACAATTAAATCAGAGCTTTAACCCAAAACTTTAACCAAATGCTCTTATACCAACTTGTAACACCCCGAGTTTAAAACCCAGCGCGAGTGTATTTTTTTTTTTAAAACGAATAGATATATAAAAGAGTTTTCAGAATTAATTTCAAGGGAATTAAAATCAATTCAAATTAAATATCATTCGACATCGTAATCCAAAATAGTAAGGTAATTAAACAACAACATCACGATTAATAAAATGAGATATTTTTGGGAACTTGATCTTTATAGTATACCAAAATAAAGATACATCAAAACTGGATTCTCAATCCACCAACATATTTATCAGAGTGCGGAAAAGTTTTACAATAATTCCCAAAATAAATATTTACAACCACTGCGCTCAAAACCCTATACATAAGTCTAAACTGATCATACACTAAGCTATAGTAGCACGGTCTCCACCGTATCATCCATAAGTCTTATCTTCACCCAGCTGTCCATCCCTTCACGTAGCCCACAATGTAAAGATCAAGGAAAATTAACGACGATCCCTGTCGTTAGTGTGACCGTCGGGGGTACGGGTTTGATTAACATCTGAGGGCAAAGCCCAATTTTCCACAATAATTGTAAAGGGTCACCGACCGAAATTAACAAATACCACATAGTATTTATATCAGCAATATCAAACATATTCATGGCACATCATAAAACAATGATGATAAATAAGAATGCTCAATTTTGAAAATACATGACATTTGTACCTTTTCAAACAGCAACCAATTTAATATGAAAATCATGTTGTAAGCACAAACATCAATTCAGTAATCACACCAATTCATCAGAAATTCCAGATTTCAAAAAGCACTTACACACACAACGATTTTCAACCATCATCATATCACCAAAACGTGACCCACTAGTCAATCACCCCGATGCAATATGTATATGCTCATGAAAACATCCTCTTGGATTCACCAAGGTGCAGTCTCTCAACAGACCAGCACATTTACATATGTAAGACTTTAACGGCCCTCAAGACCAGGGTGCAATCGCTCACAGATCAGCACCAGTGCAGTCGCTCACAGACCAGCACTCGTGCAGTCGCTCACAGACCAGCACGTTTGACATAAACCAAGGTACAATCGCTCACAAATCAGTACCTAGTGCAGTCGCTCACAGACCAGCACTCGTGCAATCGCTCACAGATCAGCACGTGGTTGCGCATTTCAGGGTACAGACGCTCACAGTCCAGTACCAGTGCAATCGCTCACAGACCAGCACTTATATACCAAGGTACAATCGCTCACATATCAGTACCTAGTGCAATCGCTCACAAATCAGCACTCGTGCAATCGCTCATAGATCAGCACGTGGTTGCGCATTACTCCGTGGCCCATCGCGAGTACCACATAACTATGCAATGCATGAATATGCAGCGTTTCACTTCACTTAAAACAGTATGCAACATCATTAAATTCATGCACTTCCATCATTTTTCAAAACATTTCCACACAATCAATATCATCATCTACACATCAATGACTAATCATTTAAGCAAACATTAACACTTCGCATTACCACAAGGTTCCATTCTTAATTATCAAAAGTCTTTCCCTAACTCCCAAAATTCAGAACCAGTGTTTTAAAACTGCAATTTCTGGAAAAACGAATCTGTATTTGAATACAGCTTCATTGTATTCGAATACAGAAACCAAACAGGGCAGAATCAACTCCCTGTATTCGAATACAGACTCATTGTCTAGGCACCATTGTTGGTGTCTCCTTATGGTTGCTCAGAATATCTGCAACATAGACAATTTGGTCTTTTGGTACCCAGAACTGATTGGGTCCAGGTTTGTTTGTTGTAGTAGCTCTCTGATCTTGTTCAGATTTTACCATTGGACAAGATAATTTAGAGTGACCTTTCTTAGCACAAACAATACATAAAACATCAGAATGAACAGCTTTATTTTCAGTAATTGTTTCTGTAAAACCAAGACCTCTTTTTCCAGAGTTACTGTTTCCATAAATCATATATGCATATTTACTTCTTTCCATTCCATTTGAAATAAAGATTTGAAAAAATTGCTCATGCATATCAGATTTACAAACAGTTTCAGAAGTGGAACAATTATTACTTTTGAGAGTTTGGTTTTCAGATTTGAGTCTTGCAACATCAGTTTTAAAATCTTTGTTTTCAATTGCATACTCAGAATTTCGATTCTTTAAAACTTGGACTTCTTTGGTTAGATTTTTCTTATCTTCCCTAAGAGTTTTCAGTTTTAAAGACCTTTTATTGTTTGCATTTAATAAGTCTTTTAAAGTCTCAATCAATTCAGATTTAGAGAGATCAGAAAATACCTCATCGCTTCATCTTCTGATTCTGTTCCTGAGCTGTATCCAGAACTTGAATTGGTATGAGCCATGAGAGACAAAATTGCTTCCTCTGATGTGCTTCCAGACTTGCTTGAATGACTGCTTCGTTCATTCTTCCTTCTACCAGTTTTCCTTCTTGAATTTGTGCCTTTATAAGGTCCTGAAGCAGACCTGATGTGTGCCTTCATTGTTGTTTTTGCCTCTTCTTCATCAAACGATTCTTCTTCTGATTCTGATACATCCCAAGCAGCCATCAGACCCTTCTTTCTGTATCTGGAACTCTTCTTGTGTTGTTTGCCTCTTTCCAGATTTGGACATTCTGACTTGATATGTCTAGGTTTATTGCATCCATAACAGATGATGTTCTTCTTGTCAGATTCTTCCTTATCTTTGTTGTTATGTTTCTTTTGGGAACCTCTCCTCTTCCTGTTTTCCCAGATCTTAACCATCTTTTTGGTTAAGTAAGCCATATCATCACTGTTACTGTCACTATCCTCTGATTCTGATACTGCCTTTGCAGCTTTCTTCTGTTTCGACTTCAGAGCCAGATTCTTCTTCTTCTTTGGTTCATCTTCTTCCAGTTCTATTTCATGAGACCTGAGTGAGCTGATCAGGTCTTCAAGTCTTAAGTTATTCAGATCTTTGGCTTCTTGTATTGCAGTAACCTTTGGTCTCCACCTTTTTGGTAAACTTCTTAGAATTTTCATGACATGATCTGCAGTGGTATAGCTTTTGTTTAGTACTTTTAAACCTGATACCAAAGTCTCGAATCTGCTGAACATCGCTTCAATGTCTTCATCCTCTTCCATCTTGAACAGCTCATACTTCCTGACCAATATGTTAGCCCTAGCTTCTTGAACCTGCTTGGTTCCTTCATAGGTTAGAACCAGACTGTCGAATATGCCCTTTGTTGTTTCTTTATCTGTGCATCTATCAAACTCCTTGAATGTGATTGCACTGATCATGATGTTTCTGGACTTGTGATGAAGTTTGTGTAATCTGCTCTGATCTGGTTTCATATCATCCATGTCTAGTTTCTTAGTTGGATCTTCTGGATCAGTAGGTGCAGTGTATCCTTTAACTATCATCTTCCATAGTTCAGGATCTTGAGATATGACAAAGCTTCTCATTCTGTCCTTCCAATACTCAAACCTTTCTCCATCAAACAGTGGTGGTCTGTTGATGTTGTTTCCCAATTCTTCTGACATATTGAACCCCTTGGACCTTTCCTCAAACACTGTTAAGTGCTCAGCCTTGAGACCGAGCTCTGATGCCAATTGAAGGTGCAAACACGAGAAGGGGGGTTGAATTGTGTTTGACTTAACTTGAATACTTTTCCTGTTTTTATACTTTTAAAACAAAACATGATGTATAATTAAAAACAGAGTTAGCAGCGGAAAAAATTAAAAATAAAACTCACAGTTTTTATACTGGTTCACCGTTAACGAGGCTACGTCCAGTCCCTTCACCTTGAAGGATTTCACTAATTCAAACCTTGAATTACAACCTTGCTACTGACCCTCCAAGTCAGTCTTCTCAAACAGTCTAACAATCCTAGACTTCTTTGAGGAATGCAGCTCCTTTCTTCAGCCAATCTGACAATCCCAGATTGTAGAAGAAATCACAACACTATAAATCTAATTGCCAAGTAACCTGCTACCCCTTCTGACTCCCTCAGATTGTAGACTCTACTTCAACAACTTAGATTTAACACACAACACTATGAATCTAATTGCCAAGTAACCTGCTACCCCTACTGACTCCCTCAGCTTGTAGACTCTACTTCAACAACTTAGATTTGACACAGTGGAAGGAAAATAACACGAGTACTTGCTTCTTGAAAGCTGGAACTCACAATTGACTTCTATGAAAATTTGAGAGTGTTTGCTTTGGAAGTGTATGACTCTTTTGTGATTTTCGATGCTTGAGTATTCTGCCTTGAGCCTCCTTTTATAGATGCAGATTTGGGCCTCTTCCAATGCTTAAATTCGAGCTGAATCTTGCTGGATTCTCTGTAAAAATAACTTGACCAATTGGGCTTCATATAAATAAAAAACATATCTTCAAATTTCCTTTCAAAATAACTGGCCAATTAAATCTGTTGGTTCCTTCCCGCCACAGCTCCTGAATTCCACAACACCTCACTTTATTTTTGTAATAAATATTTTTAATCCTTTGATCAAAATAAATTAAATTCTCCACCGTATAAATTTCCTAATTAAATTTGGACCATTGGATCTTCATGCGCTAGTCCACATCTGGACCATACTGATTGTTTATGCTGTGATCCTCTGATTTCGGCCTTCCCTGGACCACACTTCCTGACCCTCTGATCTTCTGATTTCACCCATCTTGGATGCGCACCTGATATGCTATAATTCTCTGAATTCGGCCTTTGCTGGACTATACATTCTATCCCTCTGATTTCGGCCAACACTGGGCCATGGTCTGATTTTCTGATCTGGACCATCACTGGACCAAATAATTAATTCTGAACCACTGATCTGGAAATCTTCCATCTGATCTGGACTAATTCTGGACTTTGGTCTGGATTAAATTGAAATTAAATCTGGATAATAAATATTTCAATCTGGGCATTTTACCTTTGATTTTAGATTAGGTCTGGATCATTCTGGAAATCATTTCTTCTTGTCTTGACTTTGTTTCATGCCCTGAATCATGCTCTCTTATTGTCTGGGTCAAATCTGGATTGATTCTCTTGTTCTGGACTCATAAACTTAGCTGCTGGTTGAGTCTGGAACAAGTCTGGGCAGTTTAATATTTCACTGCCAGGCCATCTTCTGGTCAGAATAACTTCTGGAATAAATTTGATATTTGATTCCTTTTGGTCTGGATCAATTCTCCCTCTGGCAGGCTTTCCACTGGTATGATCCATGTTTCCTTCTGATTTTTCTTCCTTCTGATATGGGCCAACAAAGATATCTTCTGGTGATGTTTTTGACATCCTGGAGTATCTTCTGGTAATTCCAGAATTCATTTTCCTTTGATCTTCTGCTTTTGATTTCTTCATATTCTGATTGTATTTAATTTAATAATTCAAGGTACAAAATAAGATTACATTGAGTGCTTTTGTAACCATCAAAATCCTAAGTACTTAAAACCAACTTGCTTCCAACAGACGCAAGTGTCAGACACCTTTATGCTGGTATAAGGATGGAGAGAGTATGATTGTTGGACCTGAGATGGTGGAACAGACTACAGAGAAAATCAAGAGGATACAAGAGAAAATGAAGGTTTCGCAAGATCGTCAGAAGAGTTATACGGACAAGCGTCGCAGACCTTTGGAATTCGAGCAGGGTGATCATGTATTCCTAAGGGTTACGCCTACAACTGGTGTTGGCAGATTACTGCGCGTATTGGACCTTTGGCTTATCGGATTGCTTTACCTCCCATACTGTCCAATATCCACGACGTATTTCATGTGTCGCAGTTAAGGAAATACATTGCAGACCCGTCACATGTGATCGAGCCGGATACAATTCAGCTGAGGGACAACCTGTCATTTGAAGTATTCCATGTAAGGATTGAAGACAGGAAGATGAAACAGTTGAGAAACAAGAAAGTCCCACTAGTCAAAGTGATCTAGAACCCGACTACTGGAGACGCAACTTGGGAACTGGAGAGTAAGATGAGGGAACAATATCCTCAGTTGTTTATCAACATGTAGTTTCAAGGACGAAACTAATTTAAGGGGGTAGTAATGTAAGACCCTTAAAAATTAATATTAATTTATGGAATTAATATTAAGGGTATTTTGGGGATATTTGTAAAATATTTAATATATGTATTTTTGAGTGAATATATATATATATATATAAATATTTATTTTGGAAGATGAATTAAAATTATTGGATTAAGAATAAATTAATTTAATTATGAGTAATTAAATTAACGGACGGTTAATTAAGGGATTAGCGGCTAATTGCGACGAGACGGATAAAGTGCTGAAAATCAGACAAGTGTCGGGTGAGGTGGCACCACACAAGCCTATAAATAGGAGTGAGAAGGATGGTGAAATCAGAACACCATCCCTCCTTCCTCACTGCCCATACTGCATGTAACAGTGCTGCATGTAACAGCACCCTTCTCTCCCATTCTGTGTTCTGAATTCTGTTCTCGATTTCAAAAGGAAAAAGAGGGAGTTCCTAAAAAATGCCATTAATTGGAAACCTAGGCACCAAACCAGAAAACCCCCAGTACAAAAGTTATTCCCTACATCATTACGGAGCTAAAGAACCCAGTTTCGTAGCAGCAAACGCAGGCGGGAGTTTCGCCGATTTTTTACGCGCAAACGGGAACGAAAACAAAAACGTGAGAAGTAGCAAACACGCAACAAGGGTAAGGGCACCTTCCACTTTCTAGTTGCATTAGGGCTGTAAATGCATAATTGGCATAACATTACTGATGTTTTCATCACTGTTTTGAAGAAAAACTATTTTGCAATGACATTTTGAAAAAAATGAAGAAAATGCATTCTGTTGAGGTTTTAAAAATATGCAACATACTGTTTTGGGTGATTATTCCAATACTGTTTTGTTTATGGGGAAAGCTGAAAAATGCATTGCATGTTATTTTGAAGAGGAGTAAAAACATATTCATAAAACTGTTTTGAATATTGCAAAAATGCATTTTGTGGTATTTTGCTGCTATGTGATGCTTGCTGTTTGACTGAATGTGTTAATGTTGTTCTGATGTTTGAGAAAACTGAAATGCTTTGCATGTTGTTCTGATGTTTGAGAAAGCTGAAATGCTTGCATGTTGTTCTGATGTTTGAGAAAAAATTGAATGCTTTGCATGTTGTTCTGATGTTTGAGAAAGCTGAATGCTTTGCATGTTGTTCTGATGTTTGAGAAAAGCTGAATGCTTTGCAAGTTGTTCTGATGTTTGAAAAAGCTGAAATGCTTGCATGATGTTCTGATGGTTTGAGAAAGCTGAAATGCTTGCATGCTGTTCTGTTGATGAAAATCTGGTGTTGCTGATGATTTCAAAATAAAAGGGGTTTAAAACTGATGAAAGTGTTTTCTTCTGGAAAATCTGGTTTGATGTAAAAGTCTAAGTTTTGTGGTTTAAAAGAGTGATAAAACTGTTTTGGAGTTGTGCTGATTTTTCAAAAGAAACAGTTTGAAATGTGTTGAAGTCTCAGTAAAATTTCACTGATTTTGGGGGATACTCACATTCAATAATTCTTTTCACACATCATCGTGAATCACTAAAGATGAAGAGGGGTTAGAAGAGAGATCAAACTTAAGCTTCTTAAGAATGTGGTACCCTATTTTCACTATGTAAACCCCAAAATTAAAATAAGGTCAATAAATAGTGTCTATAGGGTTATCTAGCTAATGGAGGTTTTGGTTTTTCAAGTTTGAGTTGGCTGAATTTGGTGAAAAAGCCTCATCCAACTTAAGTCTATCCCAATATTTATTACTAGAGTAATAAGATTGCTCACCCTTTCAACCTCAAGAGAGTTAGATATTGGGGCCATTGAAGCATCTACCTGCCACTGGTCACTCTTGATATCTACCAGATCTCCTAACCCTGCAGCCCATCTTCCAGTCTTCTGAATAATATCTCTTCCCACCAACAAACTATTCCAAATCTATGAGCTACCTTTTTTCCTCCTAGCATCTAGAAAATCACATTCCTTAAATTAAAGAGTCTTAAGGGTAGTCACCCATAAAGCATTTGAGTTATTTATAAATCTACAAGATTATTTTGTTAGGTGGGCATCATTTAATTCAAAAAAACTCTTGAAGCCATACCGCTTCCTTTTTGCATTTAGTCTTGAAATGCCATTCTTTTTCTAGTGAATACTACTAGCCTTCCAGACTTACTCCACCAAAACTTAGCTACCTTACTATAGATCTTTTGACATAATGTCTTAGGGAGTTTTAAAATGGACATATAGGTGTGGATAGCTTGAAGGACAACTTTAATTAGGACATCCTTACCCACTTGATTGAGTAGACTTTCTTTCCAACCCTCAATTTTTGAACAAACTCTTTCTTGAATCCACAACATAGCTCTTGATTTGGATTTATCCGATATATTAGGAATACTTAGATATTTACTGGTATCGTTCTAGATAAGCATCCCTGTAATATTTGATATTTACCGTCTCAAGAGGGTGGGAACCACATTTAGACAGGTTCAACCTCTGTCCAAACTCAGCATAGTAAGGGTTGAGGATATAATTTAGGTGGTACATCTTCTGCTAGGAAGTAGAGGCAAAAAGAAGAGCATCATCAACAAACAAAAGATGGGTAAGAGCCGGATTACCTTAGATTGGTCTAATTCCCTTGATAGATGCATTATAGTTGGCCTCAATCAACATATGTGACATGGTATCTGAAGCTAGTGTGAACATATATGGAGAAGGGGTCTCCATGTCTCAATCCTTTAGGGGGCACCAACTTGGAGCTAGGTTGTCCATTGATGTTAAATCTGTAGGATACTGACAAAACAAAGTTCATGACTTGCTTAATCCATAGGTCATCAAAACCATACTTTTGGAGGCGGGCTTGAAGAAACTCCCATTCTACCTATCATAAGCCTTGCTCATATTCAATTTGATTGCCATACCCTCATTTCCAATTTTGTTGTTCTTGTGGAGATTATGAAACATGTCATGAGCAACCGTGAGATTATCTTGCATAAGTCTTTCCCCCACAAACGCACTCTAGTTAGGAGAAGAATTCTATTCCTCACCTTTTAAGCCTTCTAACCATAATTTTAGCTATTACTTGAATGGAAGAAAGTGTGAAATGTTGAAGCTGGACCTTTAAAATTTGTTAGTTACTTATATGTGCTTTTCTTAATGAAAAATTAAATTTTTTTGATATAGAAAAATAAAAATTTACTAAGCTTAATTAAGTATTTTAGTTTATATGTTTTTCTCTGATTGTGTTATATTATGTTTTTTTTCTTAGTTAGGTAGTTGATTGATAGATATACAAGGCATAAATTCTTGTTTTATATAAGCTGTACACGTGTACATCGACTAATTTTTACTATGAAGTCCGAATACATATTAAAGATGCAAGTACGATACAATATGGATACGTAAAATTTTTTAAATGAATGATACAATACAATTTGAAAACGTTAACAAATATTTTATTAAAAAAGATTATACATATAGAATACTTATAAAAAAAGATATATTGATCATTTTTCATAAATATATAATTATATAATGTATCAACAAAAGTATCATTAAAATAATTTAAATAAATATTGATTTTATTCAATAGTTAACAATTTAAAAACACTTTTAATGGTTTATCTCTTCACTTAGTCTAAAAAATATAGTTTATAAGTCTTATTCAGTAAGACATATTTTCTTTTCAATTTAAAAGTAATAACAAAATTATAAAGTGGATCATGTATATCTCTATTAATCTTTCAAAAAAATTATTTTACTTTTTTCTTCATTACATATATATTCACATGTATCCCAAATAAAATAATTTTTATTTTAAAATGAAAAAAATAATTTCAATATAATCCCCAAATATCCGTGAAATATCCATATGAAATATGTATCCAGCTACAGATGCGAGTATGTCTCTAAATTTTTGAAGTTTTCGGACTTTTTAGATTTTCTAATGTTGTATGTCAATGAGATCGGTAGTTATCTCCCATAGTTCCCCCACCCGAACCTGAACCTTATTAGCTTCGGTTTATTGACAAGCCTGAGCTTCGGAATCTCGTTCATTCAAACTCTCTCATCGTTCCCCTCACACTGTTAAAGCTCATTGAACCAGTTCAAACTAGTCATCAAACTCACTTGGCTACGAACCCTAATTCGCCCTTCCTTTCTCATCACTTTCGATCTTCTCTTCGGCGATCAAGAGTCAGCAGCTGCGAAATTCATGTAATTCATAAGAATGGCTTTCTTTTCTTGACCGGGAATTGACATTTCATGGTTTGTGATCTTTGAAATTGAGAACGATTCTTCTCTCATCGTGATCATCAGTGCATGCATCCGAAGAATTGTAATGCAGGAGTTTGATCCATCTAATTGTTGCGTTTTGTGGTTGGTCGTACATTCTGTTGTTCTACAATTAATTATATTTTCTCATTGTTTATTTTGAGATTCAATTGAGTTAATTTGTTTGATTTCCTGTTGAACTTCGTACTTTGCTGCAGTTAATTTTGCTTGTTAACTAGAAACTATGGCGCAGAGTAATTGGGAAGCAGATAAGATGTAAGTGTATTAATTAATTAATTTTTAATTAATTTAAAGCAACGGGCTAATTGATCCATTTAGACAGTTTCATTGTGGTTATTGTTGTTTACTTCAATTTTGCACTATTGTTTTGTTGTCTATTTCTGCTAGGCTTGATGTTTATATATATGATTATTTGGTGAAGAAAAAGTTGCACAATACTGCCAAGTCATTTATGACAGAAGGGAAGGTTTCTCCTGATCCAGTAGGTGAGAGTTAGTTAATGTAGTATTTTAGTGCTATTTAGTACTTGCCTGATTTTTTTTATTATATTAAATTAGTGAATGCCAATTTTTATTTATTAGGATTTGTTTTCAATAATCTGTTATAGGTTACATAAGATGTCGGCGTGTATTGCCTGGGTGGAATATTTATAGGTTAATTATAATACATTTGATTATAGCTAACACTGAAAATGCAGCAATTGATGCTCCTGGAGGTTTTCTTTTTGAGTGGTGGTCTGTTTTCTGGGATATTTTTATTGCAAGGACAAATGAGAAACATTCTGAGACTGCTGCAGCGTATTTGGAGGTAACTCTTTTCTCTTCATTTGGCGTTAATGGTGTTAGGTACAAAAATGATTCGCGAGCCTTCAGCTAAGAGCACAGCCTTCTGCTAAATGATATGATAGTTTATTGATCTTAAAAAGAGTAGTCATTATACTTTTCTCTGTGTTGAAGGTTCAACAAATTAAAGCCAAAGAACAACAATTGCAAATGCAGCAGTTGCAGTTAATGCGTCATGCTCAACTGCAAAGAAGGGATTCTAATCATCCTCCCCTTGGAAGTCCTCTAAATGCTATCTCTACAGAAGGTGTGCTTGGGCAATCTACTGCCAGTGCTTTGGCTGCCAAAATGTATGAGGATCGGATGAAACACTCAAACTCTATGGATACAGAGACATCCCAACCACTTTTAGATGCTAGAATGGCCCTTTTGAAATCAACAAATCATCCTGGGTAGTACTATTGGCAAATTGTATTGAACTTGAAATATATGTAGTCTTGTACATGTTTACAATTTTTGTGCCTTTTGCCCAAACAGTCAGATGGTTCAAGGAAATTCAGGAAGTGTTACAGCAGCTTTGCAGCAAATCCAGGCTCGGACTCAGCAAACCCCCCCTGTATGTTCTTTTTATTGCTTGGTTTTCATCTGCATTCACCACCTTCTTTCCTTACTTTATACTCTATGGTTTAGCGTGTGAATTTCTACTTTTTTCTCAGCAGGAGATCAAAAGTGAAGTCAACATGGGAAACATGCAGAGATCCTTACCTATGGATCCTTCTTCAATTTATGGGCAGGGAGGAATCCAGTCAAAGTCTGGAATCACAAATGCAGGTTTGAAATTTTAAATAAATTTAAAGATTATTTGAATTTTTAAAATCAATTTAAAGATTATTTGAATTTTTAAATAAATTTGGATTTACACCACTTCATTATATCATGTAAAACAGGCAACAAAACATGATAATTTAATTTATTTTGCTTTTACAGTTCTGGGCATGTCCATGGTTCATTTTTTAAGGTTCCTCAAGATTGTTTTTAAATTTCATCATAATCACCACAACAAAATCTCCACACAATTTCATCGAATAATCATCTTTCTAGGTTTCAATAATTCTCTTCTTCTCCTTTTCAGCATTAAATCAGGGAGTTGGTGGTCTCACATTGAAAGGATGGCCTTTAACTGTGAGTTCTATTATGAGCCTTGAGTTCACTTTTAGATATCCATCAATATATCTGATCTGTTTTAAATAAATAATCATATTAGGGCATAGATCAAATTCGCCCTGGTTTTGGAGCACAAGTTCAAAAGCCTCTCCTTCAGAGTTCAAATCAGTTTCAGCTTTTGCCACAACAACAACAACAACAGCTTCTTGCACAGGTACAAGCACAAGGAAATGTGGGCAACTCACCATTGTATGGAGATATGGATCCACAACGATTAAGGGGATTAGCTAGGGGAGGTTTGAATGTGAAAGACAGTCAACCGATTGCAAATGATGGGTCAATAGGTTCCCCAATGCAATCAACTTCATCTAAGGTATTATTTATTCTAAGCTCCTTGCCTTGGCGCATGGTACATGAACTTGATAATGCTCTGTGTTAGAAAAATGTGCATGATTTAAATTAGTGAGTTTACTTTATGCTATTGCTATCCTGAGCATTGAAATTTTTTGGCTGTGTTTGTGGATGATCCATGGGTTATATCTTCACATAAACAATTACACAGTTATCTTCCCCAACTTATTTGATTATTCTTTCACCTGACTACATTCTGAATATTTAGAGCCTCTCAACATACAAATGGCCCTGCATGTAATAAGTTAGTCAAACTAAAAACTAACGCCAATAACAACTTTTTATTTATTTAAGCATTATTGATTCAGAATTAATGATTATAAACAATTTTATTAATAAATTCATTAAATTTTTTATTGTAATAAAATGGTGGGTGTGGCTAGTTTGAATTATGATATTCTATATTCGATTTTTACAAGTTCTATATTTAATTTTCAAAATTGTTCTTCAAGGGATTTTTTAGAAATACAAAATTTAAAAACATGGTGTGTTATGTAGATTTAATTGTTAGCTGTAGTAGAAGAAAATTAATTGATCACACAATATTTATTATCCGTATACGCTCTTTATGCCTGAAGAGTAGTTTTTATTTTGATAAACAATAAAAACGCATGTTTAATAAAAATAAAATCTGAGTCAAAAAAATATAAATATAAAAATAAAATCCTTAATTCAAGTTTTTAATTCGAGTTATTACGAAAATGGAAAGAAAATAAATTCAGAGATATTATATATCCAAGAGTTATTGAGTGGGGATACAATCACATAACATCTTTAGTGAGTAATTTAATCTTATGCGTTAATTAAATCCAATGGTTGTTATTGATAGTTCTCATTTCTCACAATAAATATTAGTTCTCCCCATATACGCTCTCTCTCTCTCTCTATATATATATGTGTATGCATATAGTTATATATTTTATAACAATTTTAAATAAAGACCTAGCTTTTATTAAAATGTCATCAAACAACTTTATATAAAAAGTAAATTATCAGTTGTAAATATATTCTATTACTAAAGATCTTTAGCTTTATTTATATTTTGAACTATAATTTAAAAGTATCTCTTAAGTAAAAAATAAACTGTACCAAACGGAGTCTGGGTCTTCTTACTCCACCTCTTTTCTCAACACTATGCTTCTTTCATCCACTGGTATTGCCAATTTCATAATCTCTTTTAAGAACCTTGGCCTATGCAGCTTCACCTGTCTCCTCCATTCAAATCTCTTTTTTGAGCCTGCTGACAAGGATTCCACACAAGTTTGTGATTTTCAGTGGACTCCCTCATATTGTTCCCTATGCTCCCTAATTAACCCGTCTTGCTTCAACCACAATAAATTTTTGTAAGAATTTTCATCAAGTGTTGGCTGAGTTCTCTTCAAAACTGCTTCTCCAAAATCACTCTTATTGGTGTTATTGGCGTAAGATTCCCACCATTCCATTCAAGAAAGGGCTTTACTCTCTCAACATCAACTAGAACTGCTTCAATATTGTTTTGCTCACACAACCCCCTCAATTAGAAATAATTTTTTTATTTTCCTAATTCACCCTGGTGCGTCTTCAACATTAAATATCGTTAACTCTATTATCTGAAATCTTTCGTCTTCTCTCATTGCTCTTAGACTGAAATTTTTGCTTCCCCTGCCATTAGGGATTTCATTGAATATTCTACTTCCGCCATTTGGGGTTTCAATACGGGATCCTCCTCCACTATCATTTGCATTTCTGCTTTGTGGTAGTTCCCCTGTTTGTTACGTCAAAGACTGCATCATGCAACAGTTCTTCCTTCAATTGTCACATCGAAGATTGAACTTCTGGCAACCTGTGCTCGATGGCCTCCATGCGCAAATCCATCATCCTTTCAACCATGAATTTCCCCAAGATTAGAACTGCTCTGATACTAGTTGATAGACTCAACTGGTATTAGAAGAAGAATCAATAGAAAAGAAAGACTTTTATCAGGAACAATTTCCTAAATCTATATGGTTAGAAGGAAAGAATGATGTACACACTCTAGGGCTAATTAGAGAGTCCAACCTCTCTCATAACTACTGGTTTCTACCCCCTTTATTTCCCTAGTCCTTGCTGTTTATTACATCACATTCACATCCCAACACTCGTAACTTCTAACCCTTTAACTAACTCACAAAAGAGCTATCAGAGAGGGAGAAAACCAGTGAGACAAAGGGAGGTAAGCATCAATATTTGCAGAAAATTCCAAAAAACTACACAAAAAATGTTGTCAGACATTCCTAGATATCAATCTACCAATGCACCTGCCACTCATTGTAACAACATTGTTTGTGTCAGCAAAGAGATAGCCTTGCCCAGCCTCCAACACCTCTGAAATCTGAAACAGTTAGGCCTCAGAATGATGAAACACTGTTATGCTAATTTCGCTTTTGTGATCTACCCTCATTGCCAAACACTGCTTCACCTGTGTGTCCTCCTCTTGACATCAGACCAGGTTTGGTCATGCTGTGTTTTTGTTTTTTTTAGGGTTTTGGTTTATTATATTTAGGTAAAACAAGGGAAAAAAAGAATTAGTTAGAAGGCTCTGACATTATGTAAAGTAGTAAGATATTTGGGTTAATTGTTCCAGGTGTGGGTACAGGTTCAGTATTATATTCAGTGTATAAGGCCAGTAGTGCAAAGTATGTATTAGGAATCCATTCTAGAATTATAACAGACACTTCATTTCTTCTGTTTTTTGATGTATTTTTTCTAATATCTTTTAAGCAGATCAACATGCCGCAGATGCAACAATCCATTTCCAATCAACCGGATCCTTTGCATCCTCAACAACTAGGGCAGGTCTTTCTTTTATGTTTATTTACAATTATATCAGTCATAGATATTTTTATTTTTGCCTTTGCTAATAATATTTAAGTTAGAACTTTCTATTTGTGTGATGTTCTTGCACATTATTTATGACTGTTTACATACTATATATTATTATAGAATAACCGAAAACAACAACAAGATCCTTTGCATCCTCAGCAACTAGCGCAGGTCTTTCTTTTATGTTCATTTACAATTATATCAGTCATAGATATTTTTATTTTTGCCTTTGCTAATGATATTTAAGTTAGAACATTCCATTTGTGTGATTCTCTTGCACATTATTTATGACTGTTTACATACTATATATTATTATAGAATAACCGAAAAAGGAAAGGGCCTACATCTTCAGGAGCTGCCAATAGTACTGGTACAGGAAATACACTTGGCCCTTCTAATTCTCAACCATCAACTCCATCAACTCATACTCCTGGTGATGGAGTTGCTATGACGGGTAACTTGCAGAATGTTGCTGGTGTATCCAAAAGTTTGATGATATATGGTACTGAAGGAGCGGGCGGTCTTGCATCTTCCACAAACCAGCTGGTAAATCAACTCGAAAATTTTGTAACTTGTATTACCCATGGAAATACTAATGTACTTTTACTAGATATGTTGCTTCCAAATAAAACATTTGATGTAAAAAAATGGTATAGTACCACCCTGTATATTAAAGTACGGGTATGGGGACAATTCCTTCCATTTTTAGCAAATGATTTGTTACTGAAAACATTCCTGCTCTAGCTATTATGTTAGAACAACATGATAACGCTCTATTGATGATGATAAAGATTCTTGAATGATATGTATTATAATATTTATGCCATTTAATTGCTTTTACTGTGCATGTTGCTATTGCTACCATTCCCTCTCAACACGTGGGTCATTAAATTAAATATATTGCCGGGTTTCATAATTTGTCAATAATATTCTTGATTTGACAGAGGATTCGAGCCTTGAAAACTTGTGCACTATATTCTTCAATTTATGTTTTGTTTCCGTTTATTATTAGCTGAATCTTCTTGTTTTTAAGTTACAGATGATAATTAATACTTAATTCACATTGTTTTAGTTGCAGGATGATATGGAGCATTTTGGAGATGTTGGCTCCTTAGATGATCATGTGGAATCATTTCTCTCACAGGATGATGGTGATGGAAAGGACTTATTTGGCACATTGAAACGGAACCCTTCTGAACATGCTGCAGACTCTTCAAAAGGTAATTTAATAAGATACTTATGTCTCTAAGTTTTTATTATTTACATTGACTGTTTTGGTCCCTTTCAGGCTTTTCCTTCAGTGAAGTTAGTTCCATACGCAAAAGCAACGGAAAAGTTGTTTGCTGTCATTTTTCTTCAGATGGGAAATTATTAGCTAGTGCTGGACATGACAAGAAGGTAGAATAAATTTTATTCTTTAACTTACTTGTTTAAAGGAGATAGCAGAGTAACCAAATAGATGTAACTCAATTTCAGAACAAATAAAAATATTTGCTAATGAATTCCAAATTAAAGTTCTAAAATTGATATCTTTTTTTATATAAAAATCGTTACAACATTAATTAATTTAACATATTTGTAATAATACACATCAGTCAGCTCTGATCAGTGACTCCATATCGATCTGATTATTTATTGTCTGCTCCTATTAGGGGATTCATCGTTTTATTTTTGTTTGCTTAACTTTTGGCTTTATATAAGGCATTTGTGCTTAATATGATTAGGTTGTACTGCTGGGTATATGATGCCGTCTTAACAGGCGCAGGGAGCATTTAACTTGATTTAAGGCATAGAAAAAGAACTGGCATTATTAGTTAAGACAGTAGAACATATTTACGTTGTGAGCTAATGACAAAAACCCTAAGTATCACATGTTTTTCTTGCCTTAGGTCCCATATACGAGTATCATGAACTTATTCCGCAAAAGCTTAAGCTGATAGGTGATGGTTTGTGAACGATTTGTCTAATTCCCCTCACACTGTCAAACAATATATTTTACCTCGTGCTGAAGTTAGACTTTCATTTTGAAGAATGGGGGCAGCAAGGACAAAATTCGTGACCACTTAGTCATAGAGCCTCTTTTATGATAATAAGAACCAACTCTCTCAAAAGCATAAGTTTTTGGGTCAAGGTTGATAGATGGTTGTTTTGTACTTGATAACACTGGGCATCAATTAGCTGACTATTACTGCTGAGTTTCGGAAGTTGGTCTTTTGTCAAAAAAACCATGTCAAGTATTTGGGTTATCAGCCATTTTGGTCTCTCTGGATGTGCGGGATGTTGTCACTATAGTCCCTTAATGTATCACAATTTCAAACACATCAACAAGTGTCTCTTTTATTAATCATTTTTTGTCCTCAGAACTGTTTTTAGACAGTCCATTTAGTCCTCAAATGTATTTTTCGTTGGTCAATTTAGTCCATAAAACATGGAGTCAGACGGTGGTTTGGCGGAGTTGGAGTGACAAGGAGGTCATGGGTTTAACTCTTCCCTCTAACGAAATTAACAACTAATTATTACTAACAATGACTATTTAAAAAAAAATATTTAGTCCATAAAATTACGAACAAAAGAAGCATTGGGAGGTGATTTATAATTTCGATACATTTAGGGACTATAGTGACAACGCCTCACACGTTCAGGAACCAAAATGTTGCTTATTTCTATATAATAAGAACTTTCAGCCCTAAATAAGATGCTAAGTTGTCAATAAAAAGAAAATATATATATATATATATATATATATATATATATATATATATATATATATATATATATATACACCTTTTTTGCAAGCATAAAGTTGTCTTCAGCTGCTAATGTTTCTTGTGTGATCCTTAGTTTAAATCCATAATGATAAAGATTTTGAAGGGTAAAAAAAGAGAAATAATGTATCGAATTGATTAGATTTTCCTATTGACCAGATTGATATAATCTTGCCGATAGACTATTTCAATCAATATCCTATGATTTCATTCTACTAAAGCCATTTTCTGCCGAAATAACAGCCATGTAAATTTGCTTTATAGAAAAATAAACTATGATTTTATTCCACTAAAGCCATTCTCTAACGTAGATTACTTTGATTGACAAATAATTATAGATGTTTTGGATGAGTTTGTAATACATGCCTTGAAAAGTTAGAACCTGTATCTCGGATATTGCTTACTGTCTGATATGAGAGGGAAGTTTTCTAGGAAATTTCTAGGATATGAGAGGGAAGTTGTCTGATGATTGTGCAGAAATAGGTCTAAGTTACTCCTGCACTTACACTGTCTCTAGGCTTCAAAAGTAGCTATGTAATAGAAAATTTGATCAGTTTTCATGGGGCTATTCATTTTTGTTGAAGAATTAAGGAAAATCAGATTTGATTTTATATTATTCTATTTATTTTAATTTTATGATTATGTCATTATTACTCAGTATTACTATTGTAATTTTTTTTTTATATAGACAACTTAGGGCTGTAGTAATAAAATATGAAAGTATTTTGCCTTTTACTTTCTTCATGGTATCAAGAGTTATTGGTTAGGGTTCTCTGTAAAGCTTTTCACAACCCAGTGGGGTTTGCTTCGTTTTAACCAACTTAGCTATGGCACACAATACCTCATGGAAGGCAGCCCTTACGGGTAGCGGCGGCGGCGACTATGGTTTGAGTGAAAAATCAGAAGTAGTCAACAACACCGGTTTAGGCACTGGCGGCGGCCCAAGGGGCAGTGGTAGTTGGAATGGTTTATCTAACAACGGTTTTTCCAATTTTTTTGGCCATAAGGGAACTTCTAATGCCCTCAAGATTGAAATTCAAAAACTTAATGGAAAAAATTATGTCGAATGGTCCCAAACCGCAAGATTGATCCTAGATGGTAAGGGAAAATATAGTTTCCTCACAGGAGATGTGCAAATACCTGCCACAACTGATCCTAATTACAGGTTTTGGAAATCTAAAAACTCTGTTATTATTGCTTGACTGCTTAGTAATATTGAATCAACTATTAGAAAACCTTTTATGTTTTTGCCTACTGCGAAGGAAGTTTGGGAGGCTGTGAAAGAAACATATTCTGATATTCAGAATTCTTTTCAAATGTTCGATCTCAAATCACGATAGTGGCATGCCAAACAAGGAGATAGAGATGTCACTACCTATTATAATGAGTTGATGACACTATGGCAAGAATTTGATCTCTGCTATAATGATCATTGGAAGTGTTGTGAGGACAGTGTTTTGTTTCTTAAGAGACAAGAGAACAACCGAGTATTCATGTTCTTGGTTGGGCTTAATAAGTGGCTTGATGAAGTCCGAGGCAGAATATTGGGAAAGATTCCATTGCTATCACTTTGGGAAGCATTCTCAGAAGTTAGAAGAGAAGAGGCAAGAAAAGGTGTTATGATGTGTAAGTCACCTTCTGTTGTTGAGGTTGAAAGCTCTACCCTAGTCACTAAGAAAGAAGACGGGAAAAGAGATGGCAAGAAACCATGGCGCGAACATTGCAAACGTTCATGGCACACACGTGATACATGTTGGAAGCTCCATGAAAAACCTCTAAATTGGAAGAAAAAAGGAGGAAATGAAGGTCATGCCCTCCAAACTGGTACCTCTGATCAAGAGAAGCAGTCTCCTTCAAGCCCATCTCCTTTTAGCAAGGAACAATTAGATCAATTGTACAAACTCCTTGAGTCTCAAACTCCTTCTTGCTGTATAGCTCAGAGAGGTAATTTTTCAAATATTGCTCTACTTAGTGTCTCTCCCAGCCATACTTGGATTATCGATTCTGGTGCTACTGATCATATGACTGGGGAGTCGAATCTGTTTTCTTCTTATAGTTCTTGTGCAGGTAACCACAAAATTAAAATTGCAGATGGCTCTCTTTCAGCCATTGCAGGGAAAGGTTTTGTTATTCTGTCACCTGTGTTAACCTTAAAAGATGTCTTACATGTTCCCAATTTATCATGTAATTTGTTATCCATTACTAAATTAACAAAGGATATAAATTGTCAAGCTAACTTCTTTCATTCTCATTGCACTTTTAAGGATTTGAGCACGGGGAAGATGATTGGCAATGCTAAGGAGAGTGGATGACTCTATTATCTTAACAATGGACTCGACTTCAAAGACCAACCAAAAACGATTACCAACTTTGAATCTATTTTTGTTTCTTCTAATAATGATGATATTATGTTATGGCATTTACGGTTAGGACATCCTAGTTTTCCGTATTTGAAACATTTGTTTCCTAAATTATTTTCTAAGAAGGATCCGTCTTTATTTCATTGTGAAACTTGTGAATTTGCTAAACATCACCGTTATTCTTTTTCTACACAACCATATAAAAAATCAAAACCGTTTGCAGTTATTCATAGTGATGTTTGGGGTCCTAATAGAATAAATATTTTTTCTAATAAAAGATGGTTTATAACCTTTATTGATGATCATACTAGAATTTGTTGGGTTTATCTATTGAAAGAAAAATCAGAAGTTGGACAAGTTGTCAAAAATTTCTTTAAAATGGTGCACACTCAATACCAAACAAATATTCAAGTCTTCAGAAGTGACAATGGTAAAAAATATTTTAATATATTTTTGTCTGATTTTTTTCTTGCCAATGGGGTTGTTCATCAAAGTTCTTGTGTTAATACACCCCAACAAAATGGAATTGCAGAGAGAAAGAATAGGCATCTTCTTGAGGTTGCTAGAGGTTTACTATTTGCAAATAAGGTTCCAAAATATTTGTGGGGTGAAGCTGTTTTAACTGCATCATATTTAATTAATCGAATGCCATCTAAAGTTTTAGATTTTCATACCCCTCTTGATGTTTTTCGAAATTATTTTCCTTTGACTAGTGTCTCTGCTGATTTGCCACTAAAATTTTTTGGTTGCACTGCTTTTGTTCATGAACATAAACAACTTGACAAACTCGAGCCAAGAGCAATAAAATGTGTGTTTACCGGTTACTCTCCAACTCAGAAGGGGTATCGGTGTTTTGAACCAAAATTAAAAAGAATTTTTGTAACCATGGATGTTACTTTTGTGGAAAATCAACCATTTTTTACTGACATTCATCTTCAGGGGGGAAATTATAAGGAAGATTCATCTTTTACTTATGAAAACATCATTACTTTAAGTGATATAGTGTCGCAAAATTCTGAGACTTATATTGATGCACCAAAAGAAAATGCCCAAGAATCCATATTGGAACTCAATCAACTTATGAATGAGGTTTCGACAGATTCGGGGGCGACAATTTCAAATCAAAATCACACTGATCAAATTCTTGATCTCAATAATAATGAAGGACCACCTGAAATGCCACAACATAATGACTCAGATAAAGAGATACAAAGCAAGTTTACTACCATTGACCCTACTTGGAAGGGAAATGTCTTTGAAAGAAGAAACCATAAACAGAGAAATGAAGGACCCATTCTCCGACCCTTCCAAGATTCCGAACCAATAGATAATCCAATACATCATCTTGATACAGGTAAGTCTTTTTCTGTTCTTAAGAGTCTTGTCGAGTATCCTGATATAGACCTTCCTATTGCAATTAGAAAACCTGTTAGATCATGCACTAAATATCCTTTGTCTAATTATGTTTCATACTCAAAATTGTCTTCTTCATTTGTTGCATTTACCTCTAAGTTGTCTGCTGTAAAAATTCCAAAAAATATACAGGAGGCTCTAAAAATTCCAAAGTGGAAGGAAGCTGCTCTTGAGGAGATGAGAGCTCTTGAGAAGAATCAAACTTGGAGAGTCATGACGTTACCTACAAGAAAGAATACCGTTGGCTGTAAATGGGTATTTACTGTGAAATATAAATTTGATAACACAGTTGAAAGATACAAGGCACGTTTGGTTGCTAAAGGGTTTACTCAGACATATGACATTGATTACTTAGAGACTTTTGCTCCTGTTGCCAAGTTAAACACTATTAGAGTTCTCTTGTCCTTGGCGGTGAATTTAGATTGGTCTCTTAACCAACTTGATGTAAAAAATGCTTTCCTGAATGATGATTTGGAAGAGGAAGTATACATGGATAGTCCACCTGTCTTTGAAGATAAGTTTGGTTCAAATGTATGCAAACTACAAAAATCCATTTATGGTCTCAAACAATCTCCAAGGGCTTGGTTTGAGAAATTCACTCGGTCTGTCAAAAAGCAAGGATATATGCAGGGACAATCAGATCATACGCTGTTCGTGAAGTTCTCTAATGTTGGTAAAATTGCAATTTTAATTGTATATGTAGATGATATTATTCTCACAGGAGATGACATTGTTGAGATGGAAAGATTGAAGAAAAACTTGACAAAAGAATTTGAGATCAAAGATTTAGGCGTGCTCAAATATTTTCTTAGTATGGAAGTTGCTCGCTCAAAGAAGGGAATTGTTGTTTCTCAAAGGAAATACATCCTGGATCTCTTGGAAGAAACTGGGATGAGTGGGTGTAGACCAGCAGATACTCCTATGGAATTAAATACTAAACTTTGGGAGAAAGACAGTGTTCCTGTTGATATTGGAAGATACCAGAGGTTGGTTGGCAAACTTATTTACCTAGCCCACACTAGACCTGACATCGCTTTCTCTATGAAGAACACTTGGAGGCAGTTTATTGAATCAGTAAGCCAATTCATGCATTCTCCCTATGAAGAACACTTGGAGGCAGTTTATCGAATCTTAAGGTACTTGAAATCCAATCTTAGAAAGGGTTTGTACTTCAAGAAAACTAATGACAGAGAAGTCTCTATATTTACAGATGCTGATTGGGCAGGATCAGTTACTGATAGAAAATCCACTACTGGATATTGTGCCTATGTTTGGGGAAATTTAGTCACTTGGAGAAGTAAGAAACAAGGGGTTGTTGCTCGAAGCAGTGCAGAAGCTGAATTTAGAGCAATGGCTCAAGGAATTTGTGAACTTTTGTGGATTCATAAACTCTTGGATGAACTGAAAATGAAAGTTGACTCACCCTTAAAATTGTTCTGTGATAGCAAAGCAGCAATAAGTATAGCTCACAACCCCGTACAACATGATAGAACCAAATACATTGAGATTGACCGCCATTTCATAAAAGAAAATATTGATGCCAGAATTATATGTCTGCCATTTGTGACTTCCAATCAGCGAACCGCTGATATCTTGACAAAAGGTTTGGCAAGACCCAATTTTGAGCGACTTATAGCCAAGTTGGGCATGACAGATATCTATGCACCAACTTGAGAGGAGGTGTTGAAGAATTAAGGAAAATCAGATTTGATTTGATTTGATTTTATATTATATTATTCGATTTATTTTAATTTTATGATTATGTCAGTATTACTTAGTATTACTATTGTAATTTTTTTTCTTCTATATAAACAGCTTAGGGCTGTAGTAATAAAATATGAAAGTATTTTGCCTTTTACTTTCTTCAATTTTAAAAAAGGACCAGCCATTTGGTCTTCTGTCCTCTTGCTTGAACACAAACCTGTTATTGTTATTTAATACTAACAATTGAAAAACCTAATACATTTATTTATGTTACAAAGGCCTTTATTCTATTGTCAAACATTGATAACTATAAAAAACCAATGCCTTTTTTATTATGATTTCTTAATATAACAAAAACAGTTATCCAAAACAAAAAGAATCCTTTGAAGAGGAAGTGAGCAGAAAACCAGATTGAAGCTAAAAACAAAATCCTATACCCAATGTCGATTCAAAGACAGGGAAAACCCCTAAAGATCAGCGTATTCTGCTCCCACCAAATGAACCATAGAATAGCAGAGATTCAATACCATCAATTACTATTGGCCTCCCTACTCCCTAATATTACTAAAACTTTTAAAAGTAACCTGCCAGAACTTTTTATAAAACAGAGGAAGACACCTAATATGCTCTTAAATAATCAGGAGCATTTTATTCCAAAGGTGGCTGGCTAGCTTGTTGTGCAGTGTAAAAAATAAGTGCCATTATTTTGGAAGTTGAATTACATAAAACTCATGCTTTAATTCTGTAATCATTGGGTGTTGCCAATGTTTTGCTGGTTTATGTGAAGATGAGAATAGGATCAGCAGTTTACTTCTAGTATCAGTTTGGTATGGGGATAAAAAGTGGAGTGAAGGATTCATGGATCAGTTTTCAATATTATTTTAAAATTCTAAACAGATCCACAAATTTTTCATCCTCATTTTCACCATTCACAACGAACTGACCCTTATTGTATAAAAGATACAGATACAGATGCTTATCCTATCCCTTGTCATTAGGTTTTTCTGTGGAACATGGAGACACTGCAAACACAGAGCACACCAGAGGAACACACTGTTATTATTACTGATGTTCGCTTCAGACCAAATTCAACTCAGCTGGCAACGTCTTCATTTGATACAACTGTGCGGCTTTGGGATGCTGCAGATGTAATCTTTTATTTATTTATTTATTATTTTTTGAGTATTAATATTGGCCTTTGTCTGTCCTGGTTATATGGGATTATGATATGCTTTCTTTATAATTTCAATTTTGTCTTTTCCTATGGGGATTATATTTTAATTTCTATTAGAAATGAATGTCATTATGTCTAAGTGTATTGTATGTGTCTAGGTTTAGTATATCCTAAATATAGTATTTAGGAAAATTATATCTTTGTATTTACTAATATTCATTATATATAGTCGATGGTGTAGTTGAGACACAATTTTCAATATAAAGTAGGGGAGAAAATTGGCAGTTGGGGTAGGCAAATGAATATAGGGGAGGAAAATGGAAAGGGAATCATTCTGCATCATTTTTAATTGGAACCTTTTAAGTTGGTCAAAGAGAGAATAATTTATTCTCTAAAGAGCAATAGCTCTGGGTTTACAGAAGGATTTCTTTTGTAATACATCTAGTTAATACATCTTGTTTCCAATCCATAATACATTTTCTGTTTCTTTAATTTGGGTTCCTATTAATTGCCTCGACTTGCCGGATCTGAAAGAGAGAGCAAGTGTCATCGAAGATGGAGGACATGTGAGCTAAGAAGTTTCAACAACCGGATGTTATGTAGGATCCTTAGAGCTGGAAGGTTTTGTGAAGAGCCAGAGATTTATTCGTTGAGAAATTGCAATTGGTGTTCATGAACATGGAGGGTGCAACCATGCTCTTGTTTTAGTCTGACCTCTATGCAAACAGGGCATCATTTCCCATAGTTGTTATCAGAAAATTCAAAGATTGAGAAACCAGCACTGTCGCGAGATCCATTCCCGTCAGATAGGGGAAAATCTTTAGATATTGGTATTGCAAAAGTAGAGAGAAGTAGGGGGGAATTCAACCTCTTATGTAATTGGTGGCGTAATGGATATTTTGAGCCAAGGACACACTAGTAACCACAGACTATAACCAAGGAATCTTGATGTGGGTATAAGGTAGCTTATTATACACCCTATACTTCCTATGTACATGGTATTTGGTATGCTATTGGCTTGTAAACACAAAGACCATAACCAAGGAATCTCATGGTTACTATCCATGTAGGTTTTCGATTCCAAGCTTCTAACAGGATCAATGTTTACAATTATGGTTTTATTAGTAAATTTCTTGAGCTATCTTGTTTAACAATGATGTCTTCAAGGAACAGTGCTCAAATTACGGTTCAAGAGGAGGCATAGAGGCCACTTCCTTCAGTCATATCTTGGAAGCATAAACTTGTACTTAGGCCTCCATTTCCTTATCTTAGCTTTAGGGACAAGGCTATTTTTCTAGTGGCCGATTGTGTTAGGATACCTGGTTTGGGCATAAGCCCGATAAAGCGAGTTGTGTAGGGAAGTTAGGCGAGCTTTGCTTGTGTAGCAGTTAGTGGGGTTAGGCAATCAAATATAGGGGAGTGAAAATGGCAAGGGAATCACTCTTCATCATTATCAGTTAGAACCTTTTAGGTTGGGTGGGGATATAGGGGAATTTTCCTTTTTAATGCATCTAGTTTTCCAATCAATAATACAGTTTTTGTTTCTCTTTAATTCGAATTCCTATTAAAATCTGTTCTATCGAAACAGGTTTTTTTGCAAGTCCTGGTTTTTATTATTTGTCTATGCTGGCTTAGGTCCAATAGATTCATCAATATTCAGAAAAGTATTATTTGTTTGGCCACGTGTCCAATATTGTGACCTTGATCCTTATATCATTAGTTAGAATGTTTGCATATTTTTATCATGGTTGTAAATACATAAATCAATTGTAATATGATGATTGCTGTAAACTAGCTATTAATCAGCTCGTTAGTTGATTTTAATCATACTATCAATAATATGCGTGCAAGCCAAGGCACAACTTTCACCACAACTTTCACTCAAACCTCTCACCTTTGTTTCCCGACCAATGATTACTAACAAGGGAAATATGGTAATGGAAAAATCGTGTTATCTTTGGAAACTGATGTGTTAGAAATTGGAACCCTTCTTTAGCCATTAGGTTTGTTGAAGTTGTGTGATTTTAGAGAAAAGGAGGAGAGAAAATAATAAGAGACTGAATATTACTGATAATAGCTGTATCCTGACTTCATATTAAAGACCCAATATTAATCTATAGAGATACATAGATTCAATTCTAAATAAGTAACAAATCATAATAATAATGAAGGATATTCTAAGATATCTCTATGGTTATAAATTGATCATAGGAAATAACTCCAGATACTCCAATATAATATAAAAGATATTATAAGATACTTTCTAATATTTTAACAAGGTTGATGGTCAGTTGTGTATCATTTTGTTTCACAAAGATTTTAAGTTTCAAACACAGTCCTAAACAGAAATTAATTAATCAACCACTATATGGTGTAAGGTTGTGTGTATCATCCCGTTGCTCAAAGATTTAAAATTTACAACACCAAGTCCTAAACTGAAATTAAGCACTTGGTGGTGTAAGGTTTGGTTGTATGTTTGGCAGTCCTCCTTTTAAGTTTACTTTTTTACCCCACTGGATCAAACTTCTATTAAAGGAGATATTTATTTATCTATAAGAAATATCTTGCTTTTTTGTTTTAATTTTTTGTCATTTGGTGCTTAGCATAAACATGAAATCTGGTGTTCAAAGCTTATACATCTTTGTATTGAGTGTGTCAAAAGGCTGCTATGTCTTATGCCATAGACAATAGTATCTATTTAAAGTGTTGGTTTGCTTAAAACTGGGACTCACCTTTGGCTATTAATTTTGCAGCCAGGCTTTTCTTTGCAGGCATATAGTGGTCATACCTCACATGTGGCATCCCTTGATTTCCACCCTATGAAAAATGACCTTTTCTGTTCCTGTGATGATAACAATGAGATTCGCTTCTGGAATATTAGTCAATATTCTTGCACTCGCGTTTTTAAGGTCATGTGAAAATTTAATTGATTTTGCTCTCATAAATGTGATGGATTTTGCGTATTCGCTTTTCTGAACCTCATTAAATTAATCAAGCAGGGAGGATCTACACAGGTGAGGTTTCAGCCAAGGATTGGACACCTTCTGGCTGCAGCATCTGGCAATGTCGTGTCTCTCTTTGATGTTGAGACTGACAGGCAAATGCACTCATTACAGGTGTGGGCAAGGACACTGAATTTCAATCTAAAGAAAATAATAAAATTATTCAGCCATATTTTTTTTATTATAATATCTTTTATGTCTATTTATATTTAGAATTATATGTATTTCTAGGGACACTCTGGGGAGGTACACTGTGTATGCTGGGATACAAATGGCGATTATTTGGCATCTGCGAGTCAAGAATCTGTCAAAGTCTGGTCACTTGCCTCTGGGGATTGCATTCATGAACTTAATTCCAGTGGAAACATGTTTCATTCTTGTGTTTTTCACCCAAGCTACTCCAACCTATTGGTTATTGGAGGGTACCAGGTATGTTAATACTATCAAGCTCTGATGTACTTTTCGCCATTGCATTGTTTTTAGTTTCAGTTTACTACTATATTTTTCATATTTTTACTTGTACTGGTCCTTACTTAACTGTTTGTACAGCACTGTCGTCAGTAGATGAGAGTTATTAATGATGTCAGTTAGTGTTTCAGTTATATGAGTTGGTTTAGTTCAGTTCCTTAAATGTGCACGCACCTAATATTCATGTGAAGATATGCAAAATTTTTATATTCTAGAGCAAGCTACTGTTTTCTATCTCTCTTTGGCTTCTTACTGATATCTAATATGATATTAAGAGGTTAACTCCATCCTCTTTCAATGATTACGTCGCTCAAACTCTGAGAGTTTGATCAACACTGCCCATGACTACTTAGTTGTCATCAACCTCAATCACTTTCTTACATACAATGTCAGGCTGACAAGATGATGATCTCAAAATATAGCTTCCACAACGATGAATCGATGATAACCTCATTGTCAGGGTGAAAGTCCTGATTATGAGTCTCAGTTATTCACATTCCAGTACAAGATCAGTATGCCGATAGTCCAATGCGTTATCCACTAGTAGATTCTGCGAGTGGTCCTTACTTAACTGTTTGTACAGCACTGTCGTCAGTAGATGAGAGTTATTAATGATGTCAGTTAGTGTTTCAGTTATATGAGTTGGTTTAGTTCAGTTCCTTAAATGTGCACGCACCTAATATTCATGTGAAGATATGCAGAATTTTTATATTCTAGAGCAAGCTACTGTTTTCTATCTCTCTTTGGCTTCTTACTGATATCTAATATGATATTAAGAGGTTAACTCCATCCTCTTTCAATGATTACGTCGCTCAAACTCTGAGAGTTTGATCAACACTGCCCATGACTACTTAGTTGTCATCAACCTCAATCACTTTCTTACATACAATGTCAGGCTGACAAGATGATGATCTCAAAATATAGCTTCCACAACGATGAATCGATGATAACCTCATTGTCAGGGTGAAAGTCCTGATTATGAGTCTCCGTTATTCACATTCCAGTACAAGATCAGTATGCTGATAGTCCAATGCGTTATCCACTAGTAGATTCTGCGAGCTAAGACAAACACAGTGTTCTGCAAAGGAGGCATGTTAGACTATAATCGATACTCTCTTATGTTGATGACAGTGAGTAAAAGATCATATTGGGCCAAAGGGGTATTTATTTGATTCGTTAGTTTGGATCAAAAAAATTGTTTCAGGCTGGGTTAATTTTAGCTTGCATTTGGATGTTCATAAATATGACTTCTTGAACCTCTTCAAGATTGCATTTTTATGACGCAATTTTTAAGGATTAGAAGGCTGGGTTCATTATTTTAAAGCATTTGATGTGGGTTAATTTTGGCTTGCATTTGGATGTTTCTGTTTTCAGAAAAAACACCACTCCATTATTTTTAATTTTTTCATCCGAAACATAATTTTTATTAAATATATTGCCCTACATGCTGTGAACATATTTTGCAGTATAGGAGTATTGCACAATTTATAAAAACTCGTTTTCATTTGTTCCATTAATGCTTTGCAGTCATTGGAGCTATGGAACATGGCTGAGAACAAATGTATGACCATACCAGCTCATGAGGGTGTAATATCAGCTCTAGCACAATCACCAGTAACAGGGATGGTTGCTTCTGCCAGTCATGACAAATCTGTAAAGATATGGAAATAAAAGTTATTGTTCTGTGGTTCATACCATGTGTTATAGCAGTTACAATATGATGGGCCGTACCAGTTCGAATAAAAAACAGCGTTGAAGAAATAACACAGATTTGCATGGGAGAGAAGAATCCTCTATGTATCAGTGCCCCCATCTTCCTTCTTCTTTCTCCTAGCAGGGACAGAAGCATCCTCCATTATTTCTTATGTGACAATGGGCTTTGTATATTTTCTGTTCACACGGTTACTTATCTCTGCATCTTCTTTGATCTTTTACTTATTTTTGCTCTCTTAAGCAAATTATATTTAAATTCTTTTGCACTTTCTTTCTTTTTACTGATTAGAACATTATATCAGTCTATTAGTAAACAATATATAAACTATATATGACGATTGGTTGGACAAGTCATTTTTGTAATCTTTAATTCTTTCCTATTAGATATTGGAGATCGAACCCTTGTTTGGTGATCAGTACATAATATTAATTAACGATCATTTTATTTTCCTTGTTGAATTTCTATTATCGCTGTCTTATTGAACTTGTTCTCCATCTTGGATAAGAGCTCTTTCTTGTAGTTGGCGAAGTTGTATTTCTGATATTCATATTCAAACTAGAGATTTGATTATTTATTGTCAATGTCATTCGTAGTGTAAATTGTCCACTTTCAAATTTTTTATCTTGAAGAGTTTGGAAATTCATACACTAATATTGTGGAGAAGTGAGAGATTTTGTATTTGAATTTGTGCTCAATTATATAAGATGTCTCTATTATTACTATATAAGCTATATTTGTGAAACATCCAAAAATGTTAAGCCATGAAAGTTCATTTTGATATATATGAAATTTTTAACATGTGCCTTCATGGGACATTGATATATATGTTTATTTGATAAGATAGTTTATAAAATTAAAATATTTTGATTTAAATTCATAACTTTGACATATATATATATATATATAGATAGATAGATAGTATTAGAATTTATTAAGTAAATGTAATTTTTTAAAATATATTACATTAGAAAAAACAAATTAAAAAACTATTTAAAATTTTTTAAAAAATTTGAAAGAAAAAAATTTTATATTGAATTGAAATACTTAAATTTTTTATTTTATGATTTTATATTAACACCTCAAAGAGATATAAGAAATAATCCAATCACCCCTGGAATATTATATTATATTTTTTATATCAAGAATATAAATTTAAATATAGTAGTATAAAAATGGTTTAAAAAAATAAAAAAAATCTATAACTAAATGATAAGGACGTCAAAAGCATACTCTGAATCTTTATCACAAATGTTTTTCATCTTTTTTTTTTCTTCTTTAATTATCTCTTTCTCCTTTAAGGCTAACTTATCTTTTTTCTCTTTTTTTTTTCTTTGATTTTTTCTTTCTCTCTCGAGGCTAATTTCTCTACTTTTCTTGCCGCTTTTGCATATCTATTTTTATAAAGATATTTCACATACTCTGGATCCAATACAATATCTCTAATATATTCTTCATATGATATACTTATATTTTTTTCTTGATCCTCCTTTTTATATTTTGGCATAATAGCTCCCGTGGTCCCTTAACTTAATTTCAGACAACATTTTAATCCTTTATCTTTTCTTTTTCCATTTCAGTATTTTATGTTTTTAAATAATTACAGTTTTACCCTTTAAGTGGGTTTTCGTTAAGGCAACGTTAAAAAATTGCCTGCTCCGTTTTCTTTTCCTTCACATTTCGAAAACCATTGTTTGGTCTTATCCTCTCCCACCCATGAAAACTCATATTTACTGTTCCCAAAACTTCAAATCCATGACCGCTTCATGTTCAAATGGGTCAAATTCACAGTCCTACAACTACGGTTCTTTCGTTTCCAATAGAATTTGTGAGATTCCATATTGTGCTTGCGGTATGAAACTTGTGATGCGCACCGTGACAAATTGGGGTCCGAACAGAGGAAAGAAAATTTTGGGGTTGTAGGAATTTTGTGGTAAGTATCAATACCTTTATGCTTTTCAATTATTTTTGAGGTCGTTAGATTGAATTTCAGGATTTTGGTTTTCTGATTGGTTTTCTCATATTAGAGTTATTAGATTTACGGTTTTTGGTTCATATTAAAAATTTGTTATTTGATTCTTGTTGATTTGGAATATTGAATTGTTTCTTATGTATTTGAGATTAGTTCAATTAAAATAAAATTATTTTGATGTTGTCTTTGTTCATCAATTGTAGAGTTATGACATTAAATGTAGATGCAATTACTTTGTTTGAGATTCAAACTATAGGCTTCAAGCACAACATAGAACTCCACAACAGATACATACACAATGTTTAGAGTGCCCCCAAAAGGAGTTGGAGATTATGACTCTTAGGAATGTCATTTTGAAGATGCATGGAGATCACAAGTCAACCATTATTAAGATGAAGTTGCTGCTATTTTTATGCGTTTTGTTTGGTGTAACATGTGTTGTTTTATTGTTGATCTTAGCTTTAAAATGAGCTTACTGTAGTTGATGTAATTTTCTTGAGGTTGATGTAGTAGACTTGTTGTAAGTATGTAATAATGATTGAGTTTGTTGTATGACATTTGGAACTATTAATGTATTTTGCTTTTGCATCAATTGTGGCTCCTATGATCTTGATTGTTCTTTCTTTAATTACTACTCTCAATTTAATGTTTGATTTATCTGCAATTGTATTATTCAACATTAAATTAAAATTGATGAAAAAAATAAGGATCAATTGTATAGTAAAAAAGAAATCATGCTGTTATGAATCTAAAAAAATCACAAAGATATAGTATTGTTCAGCTGCTTTATCTCATAAAATCAAACTGATATAGTATTGTAGGTAAAGACAATGAATAAAGCCACCAAATGAAAACAGGACACCCAACACAAAATTTCCATATTTTGGGAATTCCACATAAAAAACAGCTCGGACATAGGTCATGATGGATAGAATTGCTTGTCAAAATTATAGAAAACTATAAAATGAGATAGGACTCAACACAACATTGTGATATATTGGGTTGACTTTAAGCTGACAGGAACTTCTCAATTAAAATGAATTTATGATTCTTTACTTATAGAATGTCCTTAAGCTTATAGATGTTTATGGAGAAATTAAATAAGAGAGTTCCTGTTCCTGCTTCATTCATAATTCATTCAAAAACTAAGACAATGAACAAACTTATCATTCTTGCTTAATCATGTTCCTGCTTCATTCATAATTCATTCATGCACATAATTCATTTCACAAACGTACTCTATTTCATTCAAAACAAAATAAACATGATTTAGGTGGTACAAAAGACACAAAATGGCATACAATGATCATAAAGTGACAGAAAGTGCTTAACTAACAAAAAGTGTTTAAATTGAGCTTAAACAAAGACATAAACAAAAGGACATATCTATAAGTGGTAGATCTTAATATTATATCTTCTATGTTTTGAACTTTGGCCTAAAAGTGCTTGATTGAGCTTGAACATGTTGTATTGTAGCAGAAACATGTTGGAACTGAGCTTGTCCATGCTGGAACTAGGCTTGTACAGGTTGGGAATGAGCTTGTGCATGCTGGGGCTGAGCTTGTGCAGGCTGTGGCTGAGTAGGTTGAGATTGGGCTTGTGTGGGTTGGTTTTTCTTGGGTCTTCTTCTGGGTTTGATAGGTTGTGTTTTGGCTTGGTCAGGTTGAGATTGGGCTTCTGTGGGTTGGTTTTTCTTGGGTCTTCCTCTAGGTTTGACAGGTTGTGAATGTAACACCCCGAGTTTAAAACACAGCGTGAGTGTATTTTTTTTTAAATAAATAAAAGAAATCTTCAAAATTATTAATTCAAAAGAATAATAATAAAATTTTAAGTAAGTCGTTTTGTAAAATAGTACGTCGTAATTTAATCGATGAACCTAATTAAATAACTTCATCATAATATCACTAAGTACTTAACTTTGGGAATTAATAGTAAACATTAATACATTTCAAAAGAAGGACAGTGGCATATCATCTCAAAAGGAAATATCAGAGTGCGGAATGTGTTAGCGGAAAAGTGGTACAATAATTTCCAAATTAAAACAAAATTACATTTTCCAGCTCAAAAACCTATACATCAACTCTAACTGATCATGCACTAAAGCTACAATAGCACGGATTTCCTCCGCATCCCATACAAGTCTCATCCGACTCGGCCGCTCGCCTCGATGTAACGTCTTCCTCCTCATCATACAGAGAGGGATCAGTCTCCTCTGAAGTCAGATCAATTCACAATCTAGGTCGCTTCGGCGGTGCCGGAATCTCATAACAATCATCTGATATCCTAGATGGACCCGGAATATCAGCTGCTACTAGCATCGGCTCTTTGTTCTTTTCTTCCGCCTCGGGTTCACTTAAAGCCCCTCCAATCACCGGGTTAGGAGTCACCACTCCTACTGTGGCCTCCGTCTCAACCCCTCCAGCTGGCTCCTTCGCGTCATCAAAAATTCCATACACCTCCAATACTAATTTGGAAGGCACAGGAAAATCAATACTCGTATAAGTATGCTCCACGTAATCCTTTACTCTGTCGGTCCTGCACGTCCTTGCCAACCTCCCCGTATAAGTCGCCCTGCTTGAGAGGGGGTTATATGCCCAAGCAGTACGCGAATGTCGATCAAGGAAATCTAGCGACGTTTCCGTCGTCTGGGTACCCACTGGGGGTGTGGGTTTGGGGGGCATCTGAGGGCAAAGCCCAATTTCCACAATAATAGTAAAGGGTCACCGACCGAAATTAACAATTAACACATATCCTTTATATCACAGTATCAAACATATCCATGGCATATCATATAACAATGATGATAAATAAGGATGCTCATTTTGAAATTTCATGACATGTATGCCTTTTCAAACAGCAACCAATTAATATGGAAAATGTAAGACCCTTAAATTTAATATTAATTCTGGAATTAATATTAAGGGTATTTTGGGAATATTTGTAAAATATTTAATATATGTATGTTTTGAGTGAATATATATATATATATATATATATATATATAAATATTTATTTTGGAAGATGAATTAAAATTATTGGATGAAGATTAAATTAATTTAATTTCGAGTAATTAAATTAATCGGACCATTAATTAAGGATTAGTGGCTAATTGCAAAAGGATTACGTACTGAGAAATCCAGTTGGAAAATCCAGCATTATTGTATCATTGTTTCAAAGGAGATGGCACTCAAGTGAGCCTATAAGTACACGTGAGGCGCTGGGCAGAAATCAGAACTTCATACCTCCCATTTTGCATGTAATAGTGTTGCATGTAACAGTAACCTCTTCTCCCATTTTTGCCTCCTGTTTTCTGAAAAGCAGTTTCACGATTTCAAAATACCAGAGAGAGAGTTCCTCAAAAGTTCCATTAACTGGAAATACAGACACCAAACCAGAAAACCCCCAGTATTAAAGTTAATCCCCACCCCATTACGGAGCTAAAGAACCCAGTTTCGTAGCAGCAAACGCAAGCTGCAGTTTCACCGGTTTTGGATGTGCAAACGGGAGCAGAATCAGAAACGAGAGGAATAGCAGAACACGCAACAAGGGTAAGGGCACCTTCCAACTTTCTAGTTGCATTAGGGCTGTAAATGCTTGCTGTTTCATTCTGTTTTTGAAGAAAAACTATTTTGCAATCACATTTTTGAAAAACTGAAGAAAATGCATTTTTGTGATGTGTAATGAATCTGTGATGTTGTTGTTCTGGTTGTTACTGCAAAGCTGTTTTATTTGTGTGGGAAAGCTGAAAAACGTTTTGCTTGTTATTTTAAATATGATTAAAATGCATGTTATAAAACTGTTTTTGAAAAATAGTTTTAAAATACAAAAATGCATTCTGTTTTGCTGCTCTGTGATGCTGCATGTGATTCTGATGTGTTGTGAAAGCTGAAATGCTTACATGATTATTCTGATGTTTGAGAAAGACTAGAATATGTTTGCATGTTGTGTTGTTTGTGTAAGAATGCTGAAAATGCCTTGCATGTAGTTTGGAGATACATGTTCTGATTCTGGTGTGATCATTCTGTTTCTGTTCTGGATGATTTGGTGTTAATGATTTTGATTCTGCTTCTGTTGGGAATGATTCTGGTGATGTTGATGATTTAAAAGAAAAGGGATTTTTAATGAGGGAAGTATTGTCTGGAAAAAAAGTGCTGAATCTGTTTTGTTGTTGGTTGTTGTTTTAAAAGAAAATAGTTTGAAAAGGGTTGAAATCTCAGGAAATTTTCACTGGTTTTCGAAGGTGTATTCGAATACAACATGTGTGTATTCGACTACAACCTGTAAAATTTTTGTTTTACTTAAGTTTTCAAACTTGTATTCGACTACGAGCCCTGTAGTCGAATACAGAAGAAGAATTTCTGCTTCTGATGATGTTGATGTTAATCATCCTGTTTTTGCTTCTGATGATTCCGATAATCATCTTGTTTCTGCTTCTGATGATTATGATAATCATCTTGTTTCTACTTCTGATGATTCTGATATTGATCATCCTGTTTCTGCTTCTGATGATTCTGATAATCATCTTGTTTCTGCTTCTGATGATTCCGATAATCATCTTGTTTCTGCTTCTGATGATTATGATAATCATCTTGTTTCTGATTCTGATGATTCTGATAATCATTCTGTTTTTGCTTCTGATGATTCTGATGTTAATCATGCTATTTCTGCTTCTGATGATTTTGATGTTAATCATCCTGTTTCTGCTTCTGATGATTCTGTTAATCATCCTGTTTTTGCTTCTGATGATTCTGATGTTAATCATCCTTTTTATGCTTCTGATGATTCTGTTAATCATCCTATTTTTGCTTCTGATGATTCTGATGTTAATCATCCTGTTTCTGCTTCTGATGATTTTGATAATCATCCTGTTTCTGCTTCTGATGATTCTGATAATCATTCTGTTTCTGCTTCTGATGATTCTGATAATCATCATGTTTCCTGCTTCTGATGATTCTGATAATCATTATGTTGTTTCCTGCTTCTGATGATTCTGATAATCATTCTGGGTGAATCATCCTGTTTTTGCTTCTGATGATTATGATGTTAATCATCTTGTTTCTGCTTCTGATGATTCTGTTAATCATCCTGTTTTTGCTTCTGATGATTCTGATGTTAATCATCCTGTTTCTGCTTCTGATGATTCTGATAATCATTCTGTTTCTGCTTCTGATGATTCTGATAATCATCATGTTTCCTGCTTCTGATGATTCTGATAATCATTCTGTTGTTTCTGCTTCTGGTGATTCTGGCATGAACCATTCTGTGCTTCTTCTGATCAATTCTAGATGAAGTTTGGGCGAAGTCTGGGTTATTCAAAATTCGATTGTCATGCCATGTTCTGGTCAAATTATCTTCTAGATTACTTCTTGCTTTTGATAACTTATGGCCTGGAACAACTCTTCACATGGCAGGCTTCATAATAGTATGGCCCAAAGAATCCTATGATATTTATTCCCTCTTATATAGTCCATCAAAGATATCTTCTGGTCACTTCTGGACAAGTATGGACTGTGTTGAAATTACACTGCCAGGCTATGTTCTGATCAGTATAACTTCTTGATTGCTTCTGATATTTGAATCATTCTTGTTTGGAGCAATTCATATTATGGCAGGCTTCCCTCTGATGTTTTCCAGATGTTCTTCTAATTTTGTTTCTGTTTGATATAAGCCTCCAAAGTTATCTTCTGGTCGGTTTTGGACATTCTGGTTTATCTTCTGATAATTCCAGAAATGCATCTTCTGTAAATTCAGAATGTATCCTCTGATACATTCATCTTCTGATGGTTTTTACCGTAGTAATTCAAGTTCAAAATAAGATTCCATCAAGTGTATTTGGACACATGAAAACCCAGATTATTTAGAACCAACTTTGTTCCAACATCACTCTCTGTTGTTTCTGATGATTCTAGATGAATCATTCTGTGTTGTTTCTGATGATTCTGGTGTGAATCATTCTGTGTTGCTTTTGATGATTCTGGTGTGAATCATTCTGTTGTTTCTCCTTCTTATGATTCTGGTGTGAATCATTCTGTGTTGCTTCTGATGATTCTAGATGAATCATCTGTTGTTTATGCTTCTGATGATTCTGGTGTGAGTCATTCTGTTTTGCTTCTGATGATTCTGGTTTGAATCATTCTATTTTGTTTCTGATGTTGATCATTCTGGTTTTGTTTCTGATGTTGATCCTTCTGGTTTTGTTTCTGATGTTGATCCTTCTGTTTCTGTTTCTGATGTTGATCATTCTGGTTCTGTTTCTGAAGTTGATTATTCTGGTTCTGTTTCTGAAGTTGATTATTCTGGTTCTGTTTTCTGATGTTCTAGTGTTGATGATTCTGATTCTGTTTTCTGATATTCTGGTGTCGATGATTCTGGTTCTGTTCCTGATGTTTTGATTTTAATCATTCTGATTCTGGTTCTGTTTTCTGATATTTTGGTGTTGATGATTCTGATTCTGGTTTTGTTCCTGATGTTCTGATTTTAATCATTCTGATTCTGGTGTTGGTGATTCTGATTCTGGTTCTAATGTTCTGATGTTAACCATTCTGATTCTTGTTCTGTTTCTGATGTTCTGATGTTAATCATTCTGATTCTGGTTCTATTCGTGATGTTTTGATGTTAATCATTCTGATTCTGGTTCTGTTTCTGATGTTCTGACGTTGATCATTCTTGTTTTGTCTTTTGTATACGACTACAGGCATGCTGTATTCGAATACAGAATGTTAAAATTGTAGATTTTCACTAGTTTCAGCTTCTGTATTCGAATACAAGGGATCTGTATTCGAATACAGATTCGTGTTTTCCAGAAACTCAGTTTTTAGCTTCTGTATTCGAATACAAGGAAGCTGTATTCGAATACAGATTCGTGTTTTCCCGAAAATCAAGTTTTAAACTCTGTCGTGTGAATTTTAAAGTGTTGGGGAACTTTGAGAAGGATTAAAATGATTTAAAATGGAGTCCTTGATATAGTTTTGAAGAGGAGAGGATGATGTTTTGAAAACCCTTAATGATGTAGTGAAAAATGTTGATTTGTGCACTGAGACTGCCTCTGTATTCGAATACCAGAGAGCTGTATTCGAATACAGAGTATTAATTCTGCACTGTTTTGGCCCCTGTATTCGAATACAGAGAGGTTGTATTCGAATATAGATTCGTATTTCCCAGAAAACTCAGTTTTAAACACTGTTTTGTGAATTTTAAGAGTTTGGGGAACAATGGAAAGACTTGAGATGATTAAGTATGGAATTTGTGAGATAATGTGAATTGTTAATGATTACTTGAATGTTTAAGCATTGATGTGTTGATAATAAAATTGGTTGTGTTGAGGTATTTTGAGAAATGGTGGAAATGCATGAAATTCATTGATGTCGCATACTGTTTTCAGTGAAGAGAAAACATTGCAAGTTCATGCATTGCATAGTCAAGTGGTGACCGCGATGGGCCACAGAGTTGATGCGGTGACCGTGATGGGCCGCGAAGTTAAGTAGTAACCGTGGGTTATAGAATAGTTCCGCGTGTATTAGACGGTCTGTTCTATCCGGGGTCAGAGTAGTTCCGCGTGTATTAGACGGTCTATTCTACTCGGACTATGGAGTGGTTCCGCGTGTATTAGACGGTCCATTCTATCCGTGCGAGGATTTAACTTCTGTGTATTTGGCCTGTGAGAGGCTAATACATGTAATTGTAGTGACCATGATGGTTATAGAATAGTTCCGCGTGTATTAGACGGTCTATTCTATCCGGGTATAGAGTAGTTCCGCGTCTATTAGACGGTCTATTCTATCCGGGCTACGGAATGGTTCCGCGTGTATTAGACGGTCCATTCCATTTGTGAAGTCGTGTTGGTCTGTTGAGCGACTGCACTGGTGATGATCTGTGAGAGATTGCACCCTGGTCTTGAGGGCCGTTAAAGTCTGACATATATAAATCGTGCTGGTCTGTGAGCGACTGCACCTTGGTGATTCCAAGAAAATTGTATACATGAGCATATACATATTGCATTGGGGGATTGACCGGTGGGTCACGATTGGATTATGATGATGAGTGGAAATTGAATGTGTGTGAGTACTGTTCAGAATCTGAATTTCTGATTTAATGATTGTGGTTTGCTGAGGTGTTGATTGTACTTACGACATATTTCATAATAATTGGCTGCTGTTTTTTAAAAGGCATGTATGTCATTAAATTACAAATGAGCATTATTATTTTCCTCATCATTGTCATATATTATGCCATGAATATATGCGTTGTTGTGAGATATATGCTATGTGCTTATTTGTTAATTTCGGTCGGTGACCCTTGCTATTATATTGTGGACTTTGGGCTTTGCCCTCAGATGTTACCCGAACCCGTCCTACCGACGGATACACTAACGACAGAAGCGTTGTTAGTTTCCCCTGATCTTTACGTACGGAGTCTACATGGACAACGCAGAGGGACAGACGGTTGGCTGAAGACGAGACTTATAGAGGATACGGTGGAGACCGTGCTACTGTAGCTTAGTGCATGATCAGTCTAGACTTTTGTATAGGGTCTTGAGTTTTGGGAAATGTAATTTTATTTTGGGAATTAATGTATGACTTTTTCCGCTGTATTATTCTGCACTCTGACACTGTTTAGTGGCCACAGGCCGGGTGATAACCTTTGAAATGAATTGAACTGATTTTATTTTAATTCCCTTGAATTAATTATGAAAATTCTTTATTTATTTATTTAAAAAAAAAAATACACTCGCGCTGTAGTTTAAACTCGGGATGTTACAGAAAACATGTTGTAAGTACAACTAACACTTCAGCAATCACAATCATTCATCAGAAATTCAGATTTTTAAAAAGTACTTACACACATCAATTTCCAATCATCAACATGTATCCAAATCGTGTCCCACCGGTCAATCACCCCGATGCAATACGTATATGCTCATGTATTCAACTTCTTGGAATTACCAAGGTGCAGTCGCTCAACAGACCAGCACGTTTTACATATACCAAGGTACAGTTGCTCAACAGACTAGTACCAGTGCAGTCGCTCAACAGACCAGCACTCGTGCAATCGCTCAACAGATCAACACGTTTTTGCGCATTTTAGGGTACAGTCGCTCAACAGACCAGTACCAGTGCAGTCGCTCAATAGACCAGCACTCGTGCAATCGCTCAACAAATCAGCACGTTTACGCATTACTATGTGGCCCATCGCGGGTACCACCTGACTATGCAGTGCATGAACATGCAATGTTTTCTCTTCACTGAAAACAGTATGCAACATCAGTAAAATTCAACCTTTCCATCATTTCCCCAAAATATCTCAACACAATTAATTTCATTATCATCACATCAATAATTAAACATTCAAGCATCTCATCATTACCACTTCACATTATCTCAAAACTCCATTCTTAATTATCATAAGTCTTCCCAATGTTCCCCTGACTCTCAAAATTCATAAAACAGTGTTTAAAACTGAGATTTTTGGAAAAACACGAATCTGTATTCGAATACAGCTTCCTTGTATTAGAATACAGAAGCCAAAACAGTGCAAAATCAACACTCTGTATTCGAATACAGCTTCCTTCTATTCGAATATAGAGGCTGTCACAGTTCAAAAATCAGTATTTTCACAACATCAGTAGAGGTCTCAAAAGCTTCATCTTTACCATTTCAAATTATCACAAAACTCCATTTTAATTTGTCACAAACCTTCCCAATGCTCCCCAACACTTAAAGTTTATAAAACAATGTTTAAAACTCTGGATTTCTGAAAAACACGAATCTGTATTCGAATACAGATCCCTTGTATTCGAATACAGAAGCTGAAACTGCAATTTCAATACTCTGTATTCGAATACAACATACTTGTATTCGAATACAGAAGACAAAATAGTGCATGTTCAGCATTCTCCCAACATCATTAAAGGTTTCAAGAACCTCATCGTCTCCTTTTCAAAACTATTTCAAAAACTCCATTAGATATCATTTCAAACCTTCCCAATGTTCCCCAACACTTAAAGTTCACATGACAGTGTCTGAAACTTGATTTTCTGGAAAAACACGAATCTGTATTCGAATACAGCTCCCTTGTATTCGAATACAGAAGCAAAAATAGTGAAAATCAACATCCTGTATTCGAATACGAGGTGTTGTATTCGAATACAGATGCGAATACAGTGTTAAAATTTCACTTTTATATTCGAATACGACAGGGTCGTAGTCGAATACAGATGCTAAGTTAGAAGCAAAAATCCTTCATTTGTATTATAATAGAGAAGCTTGTATTCGAATACAAGTTCAAAAATTTGAATAAAAAAGAAGCTTTTCAGGTTGTATTCGAATACACTCATGCCGTATTCGAATATACCTTCGAATTTAGTGAAATTTTCCTGAAACTTCAACACATTTTCAAACTTTCTCCTTTGAAAAACCAACACAACACCAAAACAGATTCAGCATTCTTTTGAACCACAAAACTCAGGCATTTTTCATCAAGAACAGATTGTCCAGAAAAGCACTTTCATCATTTTAAATCATTTTCTTTTGAAAACATCAGCAACACCACAATCGCCCAAAACAGAATGAAAACCCCCACAAAACAGACATTTTTACACGTTTACATTTGGATCATTTCTCAAAACACATGCAAGATATTTTCCAGTATTCTTACACGGTCAAAACAACGTGCAAAGGATTTTCCAGTTTTCTCACACAAACAGAACATCACTGATGTATTTCAGCCAAAACAGCAAACATCACATAACATTAAACATCAACAGGAAGCATTTCTGACATTTTATAACAAAATGCAAAACAGTTTTATGAACATGCATTTTGATCATCTTCAAAATAACATGCAAAACATTTTTCAGCTTTCCCACACAGACAAAACAGCATTGAGGTAACCACCAAACAGCAACATCACAAATTGTTAAAATCTCAACAGAATGCATTTTTCATCCTTCAAAGTGACATGCAAAACAATTTTTCTTCAAAAACAGTAATGAAACAACATTAATGCCATAACAATATGCATTTACAGTCCTAATGCAAACTAGAAAGTGGAAGGTGCCCTTACCCCTGTTGCGTTTCTACTCCCGTTCACGTTTATGCGTCAAAAATCGGAGAAGTTCCCGTTTTGCGTTTGCTGCTACCAAAATGAGTTCTCTAGCTCCGTAACGAGGAGAGCAACAACTTTCGTTCTGGCTACTTGGTGTTTTGGTTCTTGGATTTCCAAGTAATCTCACTTTTGAGGAACTCTTTTTTTTTTTTAACGTGAAACAGAAATCAGAATGGGATGAAGAAGGTGATGGTTACTGTTACATGCAGTATGGAGGAGGAATGGTTTTCTGACTTTGCCCTTCCTTCTCACTCCTATATATAGGCATATGTGGGTGCCACCTCATCAAAAATAATACTAAAATATTGCTGAACTCTCCAGCACTTAACCGGTTTCGTCGCAATTAGCCGATAATCCCTTAATTAACTGCCCGATAATTTAATTACTCGTAATAAAATTAATTTACTCTTCATCCAATAATCTTTATTCATCTTCCAAAATATATATATATATATATATATATATATATATATTCACTGAAAACATACATATATTAAATATTTTACAAATATCCCCAAAATACACTTAATATTAATTCCATAATTAAATTTTAAATTTAAGGGTCTTACAGTGAACATTCTCTATTTTTCAGTGATACTACAAACTTGTCTCCTGTGTGGTTGATGTTACTAACTCCAAATATGTTTTCACCAGCATATCTTGTTCAATAAGAATAAACATATAACCAAAATTATCACATGACATAATAACACACATAACCAAAATTCTTATGACAAAACAATCATAGCATAACAAGAATTAAAAAATAGAACCACAATATTACCTACACATCCACATTCTTGATAATTCTTGTTCCTTTTCTAACCTTTTCTTGATTTAAGGCAGAACAGAACAAGTGTACCTTTCTAATCTAGTTCTATTTGTTGTCCACCTTTCCATTAGGTACAATTTGATGTCTTCAAGAATTGTCACTATGGGTTTCCCTCTAGGTCCAAATATGACACTATTGAATATCTCTGACACATTGCTGACAAGCACATCACATTTAGAATTGAAACTGAATCTTGACTTTGACCAAAACCTTGGTGGAATCTTCACATCATATTTGTAGGCCTCTTCGTTAACCTTCCTCAACTATTTCATTTCTCTTTCCCATGCTTGATGATATGTTTACTTGGCTGCCTTCCACATCAATTCCTTAAGCTTCTTCCTTGGGTGCACTTTTCTAAAGTTGTTATAAAGGTGTCTTACACAAAATCTTTGTTCAACCCCAGGAAGCAACTCATCCATTACAGGCAACAGTCCCTAACATAAACAAGAAAAATTAACATAAATAAATAAATTAACATAAATAAATAAATTAACATAAATGAATAATGAATAATTGAACTTAAATGAATACCTTTTGCTGATCAAATATAAAAGTGTAGAATTTGCATGCTTGTTGTCCACCCAAGTCATTAATTAATAATTTAAGGAACCAAGTCCATGAATCTCTTGTCTCACCTTCAACTACAGCTAGAGCAATTGGAAGCATTTGGTCATTTGGGTCTCTACCCATAGCAGCAAGAATCATACCCCCATAATACCCTTTAAGGAAACAACTATCAAGACCAATTATTGGTCTACAAATCAGAAAACTCTCTTTACATCCATTAAGACAAATATATAGGCGTTGAAAACTTGGTAAAAGTGGTCTGTCCACATAATCTTTATCAGTTACCTCCGAATTTGTAGCTTGGACTTGTAACTTAACAATACTATTTGGATTTGATCTTAATAATTCAAAGACAGTAATCATACAATCTTAGATATTGCTCTCTGAATGATCCATCAACCATATCAATTGCAACCCTATGTGCCCTGTATGCCTTCATCTCACTCACTCCAGCATTCCACTTTTGACGAACTTTGTTAGAAATATCTGTAATGTTTATGTTTGGGTTCTCCTTCACTGTTGAGTACAATCTTTCCCGAGCTAACTTGATTTCATAAATTTGACCTTATACTCTATATTACATGAATATGTGTCAACTAGTCTCCTAAGTTGCCATGTATCTTCATCAGGTAACTTTGCACAATAGGCAAACCACTCACAACCGTCCTTGCATTTAACTCTCACTCTTATATTGTCATTTTTTATAAACCTCAAATCCCTCCCATTATGAATGGCATATGTTGTCATAGCCTCCTTAAATTCTTCTTTGCTAGTGAAAAGGCTTCCTAAAACCCACTTATAATCATCCATTTTTTTGGCATGACAAATAAAGGATACTTCTCTTTAGTGCCCTCTTCATCCCCATTTTCTTATGATTCATCACTCTCCAATTCCTCTGTAAAATACTCTTCATCACATAATTCCTTCTTAGTTTCCATTACATGCTCTTTTCTATTTGAAGCCAAATTAAAAGAGTCATCACTTGACACATTAACGTCTGCATCTTCATTCACAATATGTGCTTTCTCAACATGGATCTTTTTAGGTCTCCCTATTTTCTTATCAGTACTTTGTTTCTTCTTTTTACTAGTATTAGACCCTTTCTTACTTGCACCATTCCTCTTCTCAATTTCACCTTGACACTCGGTTTCCTTACCATCTACCCCTCCTTGTCCTTCAAGTCCATCACCACCTATTTGGACCTCATCAAACCCATCATTCATGGGCAATTAATCATATGAGTCTCCAAAAATTACTTTAACAGCACTATCATCACTATCAAACCCAATATTGTCTTCTGTTTGGGTTGCATATTGGGTTGGTTCATGTGTATCATTTTCTACTTGGGTAGCTTCTTGATGGGCCTATTTAGCTTCATCTATTTGAGCCTCAATTTGCATATTATCCATAAATATGGGCTGAGATACTGCATGAATAAGATACAACTTCACTTTCCCATTAGCCTTGGTACAATTTACCATTTCCATAGCCCCAATGTCATTTTCTAGAAACTTTTTCTCATCATACACCTCATACCACATACTAATAACTTCAGGATACCCCATTTCTTTAACAATATCAAAAATATCAAAATAACTCCACATGTCAGCATCATATTTCCAATTTGACACTTCACCTTCGTACACTTCCATTGTGTCATCCAAAAAATACCATCCATGGTGGACATCAACAAAAAAGACATCCATTCTGCTTTTTATTCATTGAAAAGATAAAAAAAAAACTCATTAATAGAAAACTATAATCAAATGGTAGGGACCACAAACCTGACCCCATAATCTTAGAAAAGGGGAAAGAATATGTAGTGTGAACCACAAACCCTAGACCACAATAAACAACACATGCAAGAATCAACTCATTCAGAAATCAAACACATGTAAATAATAAATACCATAAGGACCCAACTAAACCCTAAAAAAATCGGAATCACGGGTTTACGATAAGGATCCCAATAAACATCATAATCACTAAACACATTACCTTTCTTCTCTTGTCAATGTGGGTTTACGATTTCTTGAAGCTTGATTCCGATAGTGTGTTCTTCAATTCCTTCTTGTTATCGTTCAAATGGATTTTCATTGTGGGAGAAGAAAACCAGAAGACCAAACAATGGTTTTCGAAATGTGAAAAAGAATAAAACAAGAAGAAAACGGAGCAACAAATTTTTTAACATTGTCTTAACGGAAATCCACTTAATGGGTATAATTCTAATTATTTAAAAACATAAAATACTGAAATGGAAAAAAAAAGATAAAAGACTAAAACGTTACCTGAAATTAAGTTAAGGGGCTGTGGGAGCTATTATGCTTTATATTTTTGTCTTGTCTGTTTTGTATACTTCTTATGCTCCCTCTTAAAATCTCTTCACCTCCTCACTTTTTCTCTATCTCTTCTTTCATACCCCATTTCTTCATCATCATAATCTTCACATCTTCTTTCTTTTTCTCTAAATCTCATCTCATACATCATTTCCTTCTCATCATAACCTCTATATCTTCTTTCTTTCTCAATTTCAAACCCATCTTCAATTTGAGATGATCTTCCATGATGAGATCATCTATCTTTTTGATTCACAAGCTCTTCTCTCATGGTATTCATTTGAATATTCCAAATTTTTATAAAATGACCCATAAAAGAAGCGATTCTAGGAGAAAGGGAGTTTGGTTTAGTTCCACTCATGATTTCGACAACAATAAATCAACGAGTGTCACAATAATTAAGCAAATAACAAAAACAAGTTAAGAAAATAAAAATAAGGCCTCCACCATTTACTAAGTGTTTCCACTCAAAAAATGTATCATTCGTGTATATCACATGACATTTTTTGTGATGTGCACTCTTGCCTTTTTACACTCAAACTCCTCTTTTAAGTTCTTAAAAAGAACTCAAGCAATAATCCAAACACAATGTAACAAGTCCACAAAAACTATCAAGACAAGAGTTTCAAAAAGGAAAATTTTAAGACAAAGTCAAGATAATTTAAAATGACAAATAAGAAAAACTAAGTAAAGGAAGACACACTCAAATAGATTATCAAAGAAATAAAAAAGATTAGAACTAAAAGACTAAGTGATCCAAATATGTGAGTGACAAATATGTGGGAGGTAAATTACTAATATAAAACTAGCAAGGCCTAATAAAGACAATAATGATTGATATATCAAAGTGAACCAATTCTAGAAGTTTTGTTTTTTTTTTTAAGTGCCTTTTTTCAATAAGTGCTTATATGCATAATCACTTTTCCATTTTTTTTCTCCAGATCTTTCTCTGCATATTTGAGTTCCTCTCATTTTAGTAATCAATTTAGGCTTTTAAATTTTCATATATATAGAACAAATAACATCAAAAACCAATTTGCAGATAAATTTTTAGATCAAAGAGAGTTGCAAGTGAAGATGATGAAATGCAGATTTGTTTTTCTGTGAATTTTTTTTCCAAGAACTCCAGATTTTGAATTCCACACAAAATGAAGCAAACAATCATCAAATTAAACCTTCTCAAACATATCATAACATTTATAATCAATTGGCAACTCAACTTTACACAAAATGAAAGATCAAATTTTGAAGAAATTAACCTAGAATTTCAAAATTTCCAAGAACATTAAAAACTAAAAAACATAAGTTAATGACAAAGATTTCTATTTTTAAATTTTCAGAATCACACATATATAAAACAGATAACATCAAAAACCAATTTGGAAATAAAATTTTGGATCAAAGAGAGTTGCAACTGAAGATGATGAAATGCAGATTTGTTTTTCCATGAATTTTTTTCCCAACAACTCCAGATTTTGAATTCCACACAAAATCAAGCAATCAATCATCAAATTAAACCTTCTCAAACATATCATAACATTTATAACCAATTGGCAACTCATCTTTACACAAAAAGAAAGATCAAATTTCAAGAAATTAACCTAGAATTTCAAATTTTCCAAGAACATTAAAAAGTTAAAAACATAAATTAAGGACAAAGATTTCCCTTTGGTGACAAGCTCTGAATACCAAATTATGTGAATTTGAGTGTTTTCACATGAGATTGAAAATCTAACCAAGTGGTGTCATCATATAGAGTATCAAATGAAAGAGAAAAATGAACAAAAGATGAATTAAATTGAGAATATGGAGAAAACACCACAATTAGGATGATTGATAAGCTAATGGATAATGATCGCAATGGTAAGGAAATGTTAATAAGATTCAATTAAGTTGTAATCAAGGTAAAGCTCAATCACTATTGTCATGAGAGAAATTCTAATTCATTTTAAACTTAGTAAACTATCTAAATAAGGTTACAAAGACATATTTATAGTAAGACTATCTCTAAACCTAAATGGGTCATAAATGAAACTATTCTCTAGGCCCATATTGGGCTTGCAACATATTTAAAAAAAATATGGAAACAAAGTATCTTCACTTACACATGACATCAACTAAATCTAAATTAAAACTATTACAATTCTAAATTAAAGCAAACTAAGAATTGTTACAAATCAAATTAAAATTAAATTAAAATAAATAAAGTTCATCTTAATTTGTTAAAATATGTATCATATTCATGTTCTCGATGTCCTTATCATGACTTCAACTAGTTTGAAGATTGAGGCGGACACCTCCAATCCAGTTTCTTTTTTGTTTGTTTTATTTTTAGTTTTTGTTCTCTTAATATTAGTTGTTATTTTGTTTTGTTGGTCGGTTTTCATTTTTTAATTTTTATTGTATTTTGTTATAGCATTTTGTCCTGTAATAGCTAAAACTTGAATTTTTAAAATGATTTTTTTTTTTCTGATATGTTTCTAATGAATGTTTTTCTTTCAAGGTTTTGACTATGCACTTGTTTAAATGACTCTGTTGAAAGATGTTTGACTTTTCATAAATAATACTGTTAGCTTAAAACATAAATTGTCTTGAGTCATCTATATTTGTTGTCATATGCAAAACAAAATGATGAGTGACAATTCATTTGCATGACATTTGAATATTCAGTTTCCTCTTTACCCACCCGACAAGGTTTGTGCCTAAACACTTAATACTCTTCATTGTGTGGTTTTCTTACATTTATCATTTCTTTAGAACTTGAATATTTTCTCCAAAACATGTTAACTTAATTTTTGCATACATTGATGCATTTTTCTTGGTACCTTATGAGTCTTTTTGTGTAACCTGAATTTATTATTATCCTTTGCTAGCCCCTTTTAGCTTGAATCACTTTCTTTGTGTTACTTAGCCATATTATAAGACAATGGCCCAAAATTCTTTTTTATCCTAAAACCTTACTTGGAGTTAGATATGAAGGTGCAAACACGAGAAGGGGGTTGAATTGTGTTTGACTAACTTGAATACTTTTTCTGTTTTTGCAGTTTTAAAACAAAACTTGATGTTGAATAAAACAGAGTTAGCAGCGGATATAAAGTAAAAATAAAAACACAAAATTTCATACTGGTTCACCGTTAATGAGGCTACGTCCAGTCCCTTCACTTTGAAAGATTTCACTAAATCAAAACCTTGAATTACAACAATTCCAGTGACCCTCCAAGTCAGTCTTCTCAAACAGTCCAACAATCCTGGACTCTTGAGGAATACAACACCTTGACTTCCTAAGTCAAGTCTTCTCCTACCAATCTGACAACCCCAGATTGTAGAAGGAACTACAACGCCTTGAATCTAATTGCCAAGTAATCTGCTACCCTTTCTGACTCCCTCAGATTGTAGACTCTACTTCAACAACTTAGATCTAACACAACGGAAAGAAAATAACATGAGTGCTTGCTTCTGGAAAACTGGAACTCACAATTAACCTCATTGAAAACTTGAGTGTTTGCTTTGGAAGTGTATGACTCTTTTTGTGATTTTCGATGCTAAGTCTTCCGTCTTGAGCCTCCTTTTATAGATGCAGATTAGGGCCTCTTCCAAGCTTTAATTTCGAGTTGTATCTTGCTAGATTCTCTTGCAAAAATATCTTGACCAATCGGGCTTCACTTAAATAAAAAGCATATCTTATTAAGCTTCAGATTTGCTTTCAAAAATAACTGGTTAATCCTGTCTTTAATTAATTCTAGAACAAATCTTTCTTTTCCCGCCAACAGCTTCTGAACTTCCATGCGACTTCACTTTATTTTTGTATCAAATCCTTTTTAATACTTTGATCAAATTTTAATCAAATCTCCACCGATTATCATCATGATTAAATCTGAACCCTTTGATCTTCTGCTCTCGTCCACATCTGGACCATACTAAGTGATCTGCTGTGATTCTCTGATTTCGGCCAACCCTGGACCACACTTTCTGATCTCGGTCAAACTGGTCTAGCATAATGATCTGCTGTGATCCTCTAATCTCGGCCAATGCTGGACCACAAATTCTGACCTTCTGATTTCGGCCAACACTGGGCCATGGTCTGATCTTCTGATCTCGGCCAACACTGGGCCAAATACTTAAATCTGAACCATTAATCTGAATATCTTCCCTCTGATCTGGACCAATTCTGGAATTGGTCTGGATTGAACTGAAATTAACTCTGGACAAATAATATTTCAGTCTGGACATTTTACCTTTGATTTTGGATCATGTCTGGATCAATTCTGGAAATCATTTCTTCTTGTCTGGACTTAGTTTCATACCCTGAACCATGCTATCTTCTGGTCTGGGTCAAATCTGGATTGAATCTCTTATTCTGGATCCACTAATTTATCCTCTGATTAAGTTTGGATCAAGTCTGGGCTGTTTTATCATTTCACTGCCAGACAATCTTCTGGTCAGAATAACTTCTGGTCTAAGTCTAACTAATGATTCCTTCTGGTCTGGATCAAGTCTCCCTCTGGCAGGCTTCCTTCTGGTCTGTTCCAGGTTTCCTTTTGACTTTGCTTCCTTCTGATCTGGGCCAACAAAGATATCCTCTGGTAATTCCAGGATGCATCCTCTGGTACCTTCTGGATGCATTTTCTGGTGTCTTCATCTTCTGCCTCTGGAAACTTCATTTTCTGGTGGCATTTGATGTAATAATTCAAGGTTCAAAATAAGATTACATGGAGTGCTTTTGTAAACATTAAAATCCTAAGTACTTAGAACCAACATGGTTCCAACAAGATAGAATATTAATTTTATGACTTGGCCACAATTTTAAGTTTGAGGTTGCTCTTGGCAAAAATTTCATAGAGTTTGAGTCAATTTCATAAGGAGATAGGTTTTTTCTTATCTACTTGAATCATTTTGGGCGTTTTGTTTCAGACCCTTTCTAACCAGTCAAATTCTCATAATATTTTCTTCTTGTTTTTGACTTTTCAAGTTAATTAGTTAGAGGAAATGTGCATCCAATGAGTTATAGAGGATTAGTACAGATGCAAGATGATTTTCAGAGCGTAAAATAATCTGGAGCGCAACAAGATCACATCATGGCGCATTGCGCTAGTCATTGCAATAGAGTTTACTTCCTGATACATCTTTCTATTTCTGAGCGCAATGGAGAATCTTTACAGCGCATTGTGCTATCTCGATGCACTCCCTACATCATTTATCTATCACATTGCATCCAAAGCTAGGGCAGTGCATTGGTATAAGCTAAAAAGTGTTCCCTTAATAGGTTCTGAATTTTGGATGCAAATAAGGAGACAACTACACTTTAGAGGAGTTCTTGTGCAACCTCTGTGTGTAATTCTTTTCTTCCTTTGTATTTTACATGAAACATTGTGAGTAGCTAATTTACTCATTGATTAGGGCACATATGAGCCTCCTTGAATTTATGTAATTTTGGTTTTTATATACTATTTATGCAATTATAAAGTATTTGATTATTCATCTATTTTTGTTCTTAATGCTTTTCTGTAATTGATAAATATAGAATTGAACATAGGTATTACTTTGTTATTGGGAAATATGTTGTAATAACCAGAACTAAAATAGATGTTCATGTTTCAATATTCTTATAGGAATATAAAATATTAACATGTGTCACTAGAAATTAAAGATTGTAAACGCTTTGAGTAACAAGTTAGACCACCTATGAGATTGAGGGTTATTGTTATGAAAAAAAAGACTTTGCGTCAAGGAATTGGTCTTATTCAGGTGGGTTAATTGGACGTAACCAAATAAGTTAGATTGTTAAAATAGTGAATCAATAATTACATAGTGAAAAGGGATGATTCGAATCCCTAATCGTTTTTCCCATAATCTTTATCTTGTTAATTTTATTTCGTTTGCACTCAAACAGCTATTTCTAAAACTTTTTGGTTGGCTAAGTGTTTACAACATTTTTGCGTTACTAAACTAATAACAATCCATGTGGATACGATTTTATTTATTATTTTTATTATTCGAATGATTTGATACACTTATCAAAGAATTGTCAATAAGCTAAATTATGAAGCGAGTAGATGCAAACTCCCAAAATGTAGGTAATGTCTGACAAATAAAACAAAATTTTGAAATTTGGGGGCATTTGTTAATTGTAAAATTTTCATGGTAAACAAATTATGGCCAAGATTGTTGAATGATAGGTCAAAATACTGACATGATTTTCAAGTTGAAAATTGATAAGATCTTCAAGGAGAATGCGATACACTATGACAATGTAACAAGAAAAAGAAATAAGTAATAACATCAATAACGTGACACTATAATAGTCCACACATAGCGAATGATTGGACCGACACCATCTTTTAATGTGTTGGCATCTAGCTTATTAATGTTAAAACCCAGTTCAGCCAAAATAATTGGAACCCACTAAAGAGGTTGCTACTTAAGTTTACGTTCTTTATAAATAGTAATTCTTACGTATAAAATAAGGTCGGATGCTTAATTTCTGAAACCCACTCCTAAATCAAAAATAGATTCAAGCATTCTTGAACAATAAGTATGCCGTCCATTGATTTTAATTTCCTTTAAATTTTAGTCATTTATATTCCTGTATACTTTAAATTCATGCCTTAACTTTCAATGTAATTTACCTATTCTGTCAATTTACTTGCTTTCATTTACTTTCATACAATTTTCATGCTTTCAAGTCTTTAATTAGTTTACTTTTCAAGCCATTTCTTTCACATTAAATTCGCATTTAACTTCTTTCTCATTTTAGTGTTAAAGTCATTTCCATTCATGTCAAAGTTACTTTCATGCAAATTTATGTTTAAGTGATCTTTGTGTCTTGATATCGCATATATTTTAAACAAAAATATAAAAAATAATTTGATACGTATGAAAGGTCGTCATGATTATTAAATAACTTATTCCGAAACTCACTTATTAAATATGTGTTGTTGGCCTGATTTGGCAGACTAGTTCTATATAACAATATTTTTTATTTATTTTTAAATAAGTGAAAAAAGCAATAAAAAAAATTATATATAATGAATAATGAATTAGTATGGAGTCCGTGCCAAGCACGAATAATGAATTTTTTATTATAAAATTAATTTTATATTTTTTATATTTATTCTATATATTTAAATAAGTTTTTAATTAATATATTAATGGTGTAAAAAATTTTAATAAATAAATTTAACTTACTTTTATCAAAGTTATAGATAAAGTCTTACATATGACTGATTTACATGTAGTGACATTAAAAAGTTTTTACATTGCACTGCATATTCATAAAATATATAATATTTATTAAAAATAATTATGTCAATCACTACAAGAAAAAAAAAATTTTGCGGCGGTTTTGAAGGCCTTTTGCGGCGGTTACAACCGCCTCCAATAGTAGATTGCGACGGTTCGTCAACTGTCGCAGATTCGTACGTCAGGCGTTTTTGCGACGGTTCAAACCGTCGCAAAACACGTTCAAAATTTTTTTTTAGCATCGCGACAGTTATCAACCGTCGCTATATTCATTTGAACAATTTGATCCAAAACATTGCGACGGTTATCAACCGTCGCAATCCTAATAATTTAAATTAAAAAATTATTATACAATTTTTTCTGATTTTTTATTAATTAAAATAAAAAATATTTATAAATTAATATCATCCACATAATTTAAATAAACAATTAAATAACTATTGTAGCTAAATTCAATTTATATAATTTTTTCAAAATAAATAACACATTCATACATTGACGCAAAATAAATAACACAAATTCAATTTATATAATTTTTTCAAAATAAATAACACAAATTCATACACTGACACAAAATAAGTAACACAAATTCAATTTATATCGGGCGACCGGCAGAAGAACCATTCTTCAACAGGATTGTAGTTTAAGGGTCCATTTATAGAAGTCCAATTAACATCCTTTGATTGCAAGAAGCTTTCTGTTTCAAGCTTTCCCTTGTGTCTGCTCTTAGGGTCAACTGCATCAATCTATCAACATGTGTATAAAATAAGTATGTAAACAACAACATATTTTCTAGTCAAACAAAATAATATGGATGATTAGAAGCCTCAAACAATTGCATCATGGCAAGAAACATACTATTGAAAAGTAAAAATGTAAACTAACCTCAGCATGAGGTAATATATCAGATTTGAGATAGACACCAGCAGAAGAGCAGTAAATGAACTTGACATTTAGAACCAACATTTAATTATCAAACTTAATTAACTAAATGACTTGTAAAATGAATAGATCAATTAATGGCAATAGTATTCATAGTTGAATAGTCTTATAAAACTAGTGCTACAGCTTACTGTTCCAGATTAGGAAGAGCATCAAGTATGGGCTCAACTTCCTCTGCCTCTCTTCCTGAAACATAACAAATCATGATTTGGATTTAAAAAGAGATATATCATTATAAAATCACAATCTAAATTTTAAAATTGTATAGAGTAAGGTGAACAAGTAGGAATCTAAATACCATTTATGTCATAAACAACATCAAATCCTTGTGCTGAGAGACTTGATTTTACAAAATCATAGTCCTTCCTATCTCCTTTCAAATGCAAGATCTATATGAAATTAACAATATGAATGAATGGTCCATGTATAATAGTCCAATGTTTGTATTTACAATTAACATACCTTGGAAGAAAATTCAGCAAAATCAGTGTCTGATTCACCTGGCAATTGTTGAGTGATAGGTGCTTTTCCTCTTGTAAATAATGTTACCTGCCAAATTCAATAGTTATTTAAGGCTTCTAAAATATTTAGTTAAAGTTAACACAATTATTTTGACACCGTATGCTGGAATGCAACCAATCTTGCCATGCTGCTTGTGTTGTGATGAGGTGTGTAGTGTAGTGTAGTTTAGTTTAGTCCACTCACATAAATTTCAAGTGTTTCATCATTTCCTCTTATTTTTTGTTGTCATGATAAGACAACGATTCACCTCCACCTCATTTCCCTTCAATCCACAGCCTTTCATTTCCCTTCCCTCTTTTAACACCTTTTTTTTATTCCACAGCCAAACTAACATAATCCTACAACCTGCATACAAAATCATATCTCCTCTTTCTTATATAAACCAATATGAAATCCCTTTCCACCAGAGAGGTAGGGAAATTGAATAAGTAACATTACTTACCTCAGTTGGAACACGAACAAGAGAAGAAGCGGCTCCTCCAATAGTACCTGCAGCCTGTACTCAGATTAGGAATAACATCTTAACAAAAATTAGAAAAGAAATGTCATTCACATGTGACACAAAGTTCTGACATAATCAAAATTTTAATATGTGACACAAAGTTCTGTGGCATGAATAAAACGACATTTATAATTTCCTTAAAATGTATACATTACATTAAAAGATAAATACTGTAAGAAAAAAGAAGCACTAAATAAGTTCATCTCATGGTAATTGCAGTGACTTACATTAAATTAAAATTGATCACCATATGAATTATGCTCCAAATTAAAAAGAAGGATAGATAACTAATTAATGCATATAATAATGATAACATGAAAATAAATATCCTAGTCTCAGTAGTTGCTGCAATATTCCAAATTGTCAGCATCTCTGATGAACTTCAATTGTTCTAAGCATACTTTAGGATAACAAGAATAGATCACTTCCATATAAGAGGATCCAAACCATTTAGTCATAACTATACTATATACTATTATTGTTAACTAATAATAAGTGTCAATATGGTTTATCTTTACTAAGAGAAGCTGGTGAATCTTTTTCAGAGGCCACAGTTACTATCTATAATTCTCTTAATATTATGTCATGTATATGAATATCTAAGAGGCTAAGATGAGGTCAAGATGTGTTAGTATTTATAATTCTCTTATGCTGTAGCAGTATTTAGAAATTAAGAGATATGTAGGTGCAAGGCATAGCAGAATTCAGAATCTTCCTTTCAAAGTAATTTGAAACAAATCATTTATAGAAGTTAGTTTGAAGAAGAAAAGTATAGGAAGTATGAACCTGGGATATGGATTTCCCTTCACACTTGGACCAGCACCAACTATTCCAATTATGGTATTTACTGGCAAGGAAGGATGTAGCTTGGACAATCGTTCCTCTATTGATCTTTCATGATCCATCTCTTAATTCAAAACCTGTAGTATTTGAAAGTTGTTTAAATCAATTGAGGTAATTAGTTGGGGGAAGGGAAAAAACGAAATGGAGGGTTTGGTGCGGCGAAAACGAAATTGGGGGAAGGGAAAAAACAAGATGGAGGAAAACGAAATGGAGGAGGGAAAAAAGGCAAATTGGGGGAAATTGAAACACGGTGTGTGGGAAAAGGGTTTTGTGGCGGCGGCGGTTGACAAAAACCACCGCAGGAACCTTCGCAATTTCTTGATTAGGGTAGTTTTTCAGGAACCGTCGCAATCCAAGTGTCGCAAATCTGAAAATTTCTTGTAGTGAATTGAGTGCTATTCATTTGATGGAATATTAATATAGATAATCATTGGAATATAATATGACGAGACTCTCTTTCATTAAGTATAAGACAACTATATTGTTCTTCTAATATAGTTTTAATTTACCGAGTTAAAATATAAGGTTGAATACTTAAATTTATTATATAGTAATTTATATATCTCTCAGTTTTTTTTCTGCAAGCACGAGAAACATAAAATTTTATCCGCATATTTATATTTCTTCCCTATATTTTAATAAAAATTCAATTTTACCCTTTTTTATAAAAAAATTCAAACTTTATGTTTTGTATTCCAGAAAACTTGAAAAAAGTTTTCCGTAATACAAAATTTGAGTTCAAATCGATCTTTGAAAACAACGCAGCTCCTCTCAATTGGTGAATCAAATCAACGATGCGTGGTAAAGGATAACGATTCTTGATAGTTACCTTGTTAAGTTGCCTATAATCCACACATAAACGCGAACTTCCATCCTTCTTTTTAACCAACAACACCGGAGCTCCCCATTGCAACACACTTGGTCTGATAAATCCTTTCTCCAATAAACCTTCAATTTGACCCTTAAGCTCGCTTAATTCCAATGGCGACATCCGGTACGGCGCAATTGAAATAGGTCCAGTTCCTGGGTGCAAATTAATGAAGAACTCCACCTCACTTACCGGGGGTAATCTGTGAATTTCTGTTGGAAATACGTCCGGATATTTATTGACTAATACCACATCTTCTAGGTCCACATCCATCTTGGTCTCCACGTTAGCCAATGATAAAAATTCCTGAGTTCCTTCTCTCAGAGATACTTCGAGTTTGTTAGCAGTCAAATACCGAACGACTCCATGTTCGGGGAAAAGAACTAATTTTCGAGCGCAATCCAAGACTACGTAATTATACGTCATCCAATCCATGCCGAGAATGATCTCGTTTATCCTCCCGGCTGACGTTGGCTCTTGCGGTGTCGTCTCTTCTTGGAGGCATTGTTTCCTACAAAACCATCATCACTTCAGTCACACCACAACTTACACAAGACTTGACACTTTAACTACTTGCTCCTATGCATGATCAGATAATGACTCAAAACCAATACTTTAATCAGAGCTTTAACCCAAAACTTTAACCAAATACTCTGATACCATAATTGTAACACCCCGAGTTTAAAACACAGCGCGAGTGTATTTTTTTATTTTTTTTTATAATAAATAATTAAAATGATTTTCCAAATTATTACTTCAAAAGAATTGAAATAAAATTTAAGATTTTAATAGTTTCGTCAAATAATACGTCGCAAATCCATCGATGAACATAATTAAATAACTTCATCGTAATATCACTAAGTACTTAACTCTGGAAATTAATAATAAACATTAATACATTTCAAAAGATAACAGTGTCATAAACTCAAAAGGAAATATCAGAGTGCGGAATGTGTTAGCGAAAAAGTGGTACAATAATTTCAAAAATCAAAGCAAATTACATTTTCCAGCTCAAAATCCTATACATCAAATCTAACTGATCATGCACTAAAGCTACAGTAGCACGGATTTCCTCCGCATCCCATACAAGTCTCATATGACTCCGCCGCTCGTTTCGATGTGACGTCCTCCTCCTCATCATATAGAGAGGGATCAGTCTCCTCCGAAGTCAGATCAATGCACAGTCTAGGTCGCTTCGGCGGTGCATGAATCTCATAACAATCATCGGATATCCTAGACGGACCTGAAATATAAGCTGCTACTGGCTTCGGCCCTTTGTTTTTCTCTTCCGCCTCGGGTTCACATACATCCCCTCCAACCTGCTCCTCCGTGTCATTAAAAATTGTGAAGGCACAGCAAAATCAATACTAATTTGTGACCCACTAAATTGTAACCTCCTCCTCGGGTTCAATACTAATTTGGAAGGCACAGCAAAATCAATACTCGTGTAAGTGTAACCAAATTGTGACCCACTGGTCAACCACCCCGATGCATTATATATATGCTCATGTACTCAACTTCTTGGAATTACCAAGGTGCAGTCGCTCAACAAACCAGCACAATTTAAATATGTTTGACTTTAACGGCCCTCAAGACCAGGGTGCAATCGCTCAACAGATCAGCACCAGTGCAGTCGCTCAACAGACCAGCACTCGTGCAGTCGCTCAACAGACCAGCACTCGTGCAATCGCTCAACAGATCAGCACGTTTTTGCGCATTTCAGGGTACAATCGCTCAACAGACCAGTACCAGTGCAGTCGCTCAATAGACCAGCACTCGTGCAATCACTCAATAGATCAGCACGTTTACGCATTACTCTGTGGCTCATCGCGGGTACCACCTGACTATGCAATGCATGAATATGCAGTGTTTTCTCTTCACTGAAAACAGTATGCAACATCAGTAAAATTCATGCCTTTCCATCATTTCTCAATACATCTCAACACAACCAATTTCATTATCATCACATCATAAATCAAACATTCAAATATCTCATCTTTTCCACTTCACATCATCTTAAAACTCCATTCTTATTCATCAAGAATCTTCCCTCTGTTTTCCCCAACTCTTAAAATTCATAACACAGTGTTTAAAACTGAGATTTCTGGAAAACACAAATCTATATTCGAATACAGCTTCTCTATATTCGAATACATAAGCCAAAAGAGTGCAGAATTAACACTCTGTATTCGAATACAGCTCCCTGGTATTCGAATACAGAGGCAGTCCCAGTGCACAAATCAGCATTGTTCACTACATTAGTAAAGTCTCAAAAACTTCATCACCACCACTTCAAACTATCACAAAAACTCCATTTTAATTCATCACAAACCTTCCCAATATTCCCCAACACTTAGGGTTTATAAAACAATGTTTAAAAACTTTGATTTTCTGAAAATCACGAATCTGTATTCGAATACAGCTCCCTTGTATTCAAATACAAAAGCTAAATATGCAAATTCAACACTTTGTATTCGAATACAGAAGACAAAAACAGTGTAAACTCAGCATTTTCTCCAACATCATTAAAGGTTTCCAAAACCTCATAATCTCCCCTTAAAAACTATTTCAAAAACTCCATTTTAATCATTTCAAACCTTCCAAATGTTTCCCAACACTTAGAGTTTATAAAACAATGTATGAAACTTGATTTTCTGGAAAAACACGACTCTGTATTCGAATACAGCTCCCTTGTATTCGAATACAGAAGCTAAAATAGTGAAAATCAGCATCCTGTATTCGAATACACGAGGCCCGTATTCGAATACAAGTTCGAAAAATTGAGTAAAACAGAAGCTTGGCAAGTTGTATTCGAATACACTCAACCTGTATTCGAATACACCTTCGAATTCAGTGAAATTTTCTTGAAACTACAACACATTTTCAAACTTTTTCCTTTGAAAAACCAGCACAACCCCAAAACAGTTTCTCCATTCTTTTGAACCACAAAACTCAGGCATTTTTCATCAATAACAACTTTTCCAGAAAAAAACTTTCATCATTTAAAATCCCTTTTCGTTTGAGAACATCAGCAACACCAGAACCACCCAAAACAGAATGTCAACCACAACAAAACAGACATTTTTCAACGTTTACATGTTGATCATTTCTCAAAACAACATGCAAAGTATTTTCCAGTATTCTCACACCACCATAATAACATGCAAAGCATTTCCAGCTTTCTCATACAAACAGAACAACATTAATACATTCAGCCAAACAACAACCATCATACATCAACATAATGCATTTTTCGCAGTTTATGACAACATGCACAACAGTTTCATGACATGCATTTTGATGATCTTCAGAATAACATGCAAGACATATTTAAGCTTTCCCACACAAACAAAACAGCATTGAGGTAACCACCAAAACAGCGCATCACAGATTATTAAAATCTCAACAGAATGCATTTTTTTCAAATTTCAAAATGTCATGCAAAATAGTTTCATTTTATTTTCAAAACAGAACTCAAATATGATCACACCTCAAACATACATTTACAGCCCTAAAATGTAAACTAGAAAGTGGAAGGTGCCCCTTACCTCTGTTTCGTTTCTGTTTTCGTTCACGTTTTCGCGACAAAAGTCGGCGAAACTCCCGCTTGCGTTCGCTGCTACGAAAACGGGTTCTCTAGCTCCGGAATGATGAGGGGAACAACTTTTGTACTGGGGGTTTTTTGGTTTGGTGCTTGGATTTCCAATTAATATCACTTTTGAGGAACTCCCTTTTTTTTTATCGTGAAACATAAATCAGAATGGGAGAAGGAAGAAGGTGAGTACTGTTACATGCAGTAAGGGAGGAGGAATGGGTTTCTGACTTAGCTCTTCCTCCTCATTCATATTTATAGGCATTTGTGGGTGCCACCTCACCCGACACTTGTCTGATCCTCAGACTTAACCAGTCTCGTCGCAATTAACAGTAACTGCCCGATAATTTAATTACTCGTAATTAAATTAATTTACTCTTCATCCATTAATCTTAATTCATCTTCCAAAATAAATATTTATATATATATATTCACTCAAAACATACATATATTAAATATTTTACAAATATCCCCAAAATACACTTAATATTAATTCCATAATTTTAATTTAAAATTTAACGGTCCTACATTTATGCTTTCATTGGTTGCTGCATCTGAACTCGATTGCTTCTTATCTAAGTAATTCATAAAAACCAACCAGCCTTCATCAAATAACGAAAAAGTTATCAATTAAGTCAAACACAATTCAACCCCCTTCTGATGTTTGCACGTTCAATTGACATCAGAGCTTGGTTTCAAGGTTGAACACTTTATAGTGTTTGAGGAGATATCCAAGGGTTCAACACGTCTGGATTCATTGAAAAAGCTGTTGGAGGAAACATCAACAGGCCACCTCTGCTCGACGGAGAATATTTTGAGTACTAGAAGGACAAGTTGATAAGTTTCTTTATTTCACAAGATCCTGAACTTTGGGACTTGGTGGAAGATGGTTATACTGCTCCAAAGAATACTAACAATATTGAAATTCCAAGAAAGAAAATGAATGCTAATAAAAAGAAGATGTAGAAAATCCATCATAAATCCAGAACATTCATGATAAATGCAACCACCTTCAAGGAGTTTGACAAGTGCACCAACAAGGAGACAACAAAGAGTATATATGATAGTCTGATTCTGACTTATGAAGGAAGCAAGCAAGTTCAAGAACCAAAAGCCATCCTCCTTGTCAAAAAGTATGAACCGTTCAAAATGGAAGAAGATAAAGACATTGAAACAATGTTTTCCTGATACCAAACTCTGATCTTAGGATGAAAGGTTCTTGAAAAGATTTTTACTACTGCTAATCATGTGAAGAAAATGCTTAGGATTCTGACAAGCAGGTGGAGACCGAAGATCACTGCCATTCAAGGAGCAAAGGATCTGAATACTCTTAAGCTGGAAGAATTAATCAGCTATCTCATATCACATGAAATTGAGCTTGAAGAAGACATGCCTAGTAAGAAGAACAAGACTCTGGCCTTGAAATCCAAGTAGAAGAAGGTTCTAAAGGCAATAGTAGAATCAGAGGATAGTGATTCAGATGACTAGAATATGAACTAAGAAGAAGAGGAGCTTGCCTTCATATTCAGAAGAATATAGAGGATATGGCACAACAAGAGGAAATCTTTCTTTTAGAATGATTCCAGGCAATACAACAGAGGAAGGGATGAAAAATTTGACAAGAAAAGTATTATCTGCTATGAATGCAATGAACCTGGACATATCAAGTCAGAATGTCCAAATATGTAGAAAAGGAAACATCAGAGGAAAGATTCTAGACCCAAGAAGAGAAGTCTAATGGCTACATGGTATGATTCTAATGAATCCTTTGATGATGAAGAGCAAGCATATTTGGCTCTAATGGCTCACACCAACTTTGCCTCTAGAACCAACACAGATTCTGACTGTCAAAGTGAATCAACAGATGAAGAAATTGAGGTATTTTCTTACTTAACTCGATCAAATTTAATTACTTCTATAAATAATTTTTTAAATAAGAATCATAAACTGTTACTACTGAAAAAGTTAATGTTTTAATGAATCAAAGTGCTGATTTAAAATAGAAAATGCAACTCTGAAAACTGATATTGCTGAACTTAAAACATAAAATGCAAATATGAAAACTGTTATTGCTGAACTTAAAGATAAAATGTTGAAAGATATCCATGTTGAAAATACCACATGTTATTTCTTTAAATTTAATTTATGTCTAATATAATGCTTACGGTGGTAACAAGAAGCTTGATCTTAAAAAACAAAGCTAGATAAGTATTTTGCACGTTCTCAAAAATTTAGAGGTACTAAGAGATCCATAGAATTTGAACACTTCAGCAAAAGGAGCATACAAGTTTGGTTTTAAAAAACCACTAGAAACAAAACTGATGTTTTGGCTGTATTGATTCCATTCTTCAATTATCTGATTTACATTATGTCATATGATAAACAGCTTGACCTTAAAAAGTCAAACCAAGTTGAAGATATTGTGGGTTTACCGAAACCAGAGGAAGACAAACTAGAAGAACTTGAAAAATTAAAGGATACAAGAAAATTAGAAAAATATGAAAAATCTTGAAAGGATGAATATGATCAATCCAGAAACAGTCAAGATAAGTGAGAAGGAAGATCTGGATGGAAGTACAAGTCATCTCATCCTAAAACTATAATCAATGGAAGTGCAAGTGATCATTTGAGGGCCATATCATCACTAAAAGATACCAATTTCTTTGGCTTACTCTCATCAATTGAGCCTACCTCTATTGATGGAGCATTGGCAGATGATGGATGGATTCTCGCAATGCAAGAAGAGTTAAATGAATTTAAGAGGAATGATGTTTGGGATCTAGTACCTAGACCACATAAGAACATTATTGGAAACAAAGCAAAATGAAAAAGTTGAAGTGATCAGAAATAAGGAAAGACTTGTCGCACAAGGCTACAGTCAGCAAGATAGCATTGATTACACTGAGACATTTATTCCGCTGGCCAGGTTAGAAGCTATTCGTATCCTACTTTCCTTTAATGCAAATAATAACATTAAATTATTTCAAATGGATGTTAAAAGTGCTTTTCTAAATGTTTATATATGTGAAGAATTCTATGTTAAACAACCCCCAGGTTTTGAATTTTATGAATTTCCAAATCATGTTTTTAAACTTAGGAAATCTCTGTATGGTCTAATACAAGCACCTAGGGCATGATATGATAGACTTAGTAACTTTTTGCTTAAAATTTGAAGGTGCAAACACGAGAAGGGGGGGTTGAATTGTGTTTGTAATACTTGAATTCTTTTTCAGTTTTTGATGATTATTTAAAATCTGATATATAAGCAAGCAGAATTAGCAGCGGATAAAGTAAAAAAATCAACACAAAGATTTATCCTGGTTCACCATTAACTAGGCTACATCCAGTCCCTTCACCTTGAAGGATTTTTCCACTAATTCAAAACCTCTGAATTACAACAGCACTACTGACCCTCCAAGTCAGTCTAACAATCCTAGACTTTTGAGGAACACAGCACCTTGACTTCACAAGGCAAGTCTTCTCCTACCAATCAGACAACCCCAGATTGTAGAAGGGATTTCAACACCTTGAATCTAATTGCTAAGTCACCTGCTACTTCTTCTGACTCTTCAGATTGTAGACTCTACTTCAACAATATAGATCTGACACAAGGGAACGAAAAACAAGAGTACTTGCTTCTGGAAAGCTGATACAAACAATTAACCTCACTGAAAACTCGAGTGTTTGCCTCTGGAAGTTTATGACTCTTTTACTGATTTTCGATGACTAAGTCTTCTGCCTTGAGCCTCCTTTTATAGATGAAAATAAGGGTTTCTTCCATGATCAAATTCGAGCTGTATCTGTCCAGATTCTCTTGCAAAAATAAATTGGCCAATCGGGTTTCACTTAAATAAAAACCGTATCTTTTTAACTTCATATTGCATTTGAAAATTCTGTTGACCAGTCTTGTTTCTTTTAATTTCAAACCATATCTTTTTAAGCTTCAGATTGCATTCGAATTTCTTCAAGTCTTCAGTAATTTTTGAATCAAATCCCCTTAATACTTTGATCAAATTTCTATCAAAATTTAATCAAGTCTTCTTCGAATTTTAATCAAGTCCTCACTGATTTGCATCATGATTAAAATTCTGGACCGTATGATCTTCTGATCTCGACCAACTCTGGACTTATGTAATCTGATTTGCCCCAATTCTGTGATCCTCTGATCTCGGCCAACACTGGACCATATGATATCATCTTCTAATCTCGGCCAACACTGGGCCATATGATCTGATCTTCTGATCTCAGCCAACACTGGGCCATATGATCTGATCTTCTGATATCGGCCAACACTGGGCCATGATACTTAAATCTGGACCATTGATCTGAACATTTTCCCTCTGATCCGGACCAAGTCTGGACTGAGTCTAGATTGAATCTGAATTAAATCTGGACTTATGATATTTTGGACCATTGATCTATTAATCTGTACATTTATCTTCTGATCTGGATCAAGTCTGGATTAAATCTGGACAATCATTTCTTCTGATCTGGACTAAGTTTTATGTTCTGGACCATGCTATCTTCTAGTCTGGACCAAGTCATTTGTTTTGGACCAGTTATCTTCTGCTCTGGACCAAGTCTGGATTAAGTCTGGACTGATTCTTATATTCACGACCAAGCTATCTTCTAGTCAGGATTGAGTCTAGATCAAGTATGACTTATGTTTCCTTCTGGTCTGGAACAAGTCTCCCTCTGACAGGCTTTCTTCTGGTCTGGACCAAGTCTCCTTCTGGACTCTGCTTCCTTCTGATCTAGGCCAAGAAAGATACCCTCTGATGATGTTATTTGTCCTTTGATATTTTGCCTTTGATGACATCCTCTGATATCCTCTAGAGGTGTATCCTCTGGTGCCTTCAGGATGCATCCTCTGGTACCCTCTAGATGTTTCCTCTGGCCGAACCTTTATGGTGATATTTCTATCTTCTCGTTGCTTCCTCTGGATGTATCCTCTGGTGGTGCACAACTTTTGATTTGTTCTTCTAAGTCAAAATACTATTTACATAAAATACTTTTGTTAATGTCAAAACTTTGATTGATCAAACCAACTTGGTTCCAACAAAATTAACTTTGAAAAAGGACAAGTAAATAGTACACTTTTTAGAAAAAAATAGGAGATGACATTCTTATGATTCAAATTTATGGTGATGACATTCTTATTATCCAATAATTTTCTAAATTGATGTAGCTTGAATTTCAAATGAGTATGATGGGAGAACTTAAGTTCTTCTTAGGGATACAAATTCAGCAAAGTCAAAAAGGTATATACATTCATCAAACTAAATATACAAAAGAGCTTCTCAGAAAGTTTAAGATGAGTAACTGCAAACATATGGCTACACCAATGCACCATACCCATTCACTTGAAAACACGACTTAGGCAAAAAACCTATAGAGGAATGATAGGATCCCTACTTTACTTTACTACTTCCATACCTGACATCATGTTTAATGTATGTGTATGTGCAAGATTTCAAGCTGACCCTAGGGAATCACATTTAACTACTGTTAAGAGAGTTCTTAGATACCTAAAAGGCACCTTGAGAGAAAGAGCACTAGTAGCAATTGCACCTTTATTGGTGATAACTTAATATCATGGTCAAGTAAGAGACAAAACAATATTTCCATGTCAATAGCAGAGGCTGAGTACATTTCAGTAGCTGGTTGCCATTCTCAACTACTTTGGATGAAAAATCAACTTGAAGACTACAAAATCCTAGAATCCAACATTTCCATCTATTGTGATAACTCTTCTGCCATTTTTCTAACAAAAAATTCTATCTTTCATTATAGAGCTAAACACTTAGAGATCAAACACAACTTCATTAAAGATTTTGTTCAAAAAGGGTACTAAACATTCAGTGTGTAGACACTGAATATCAATGAGCTGACATTTTAACCAAACCACTAGTTGGAGATAGGTTTGACTTTATAAAAAAAAATCTAAACCTTACCATCATCTGACTAATGTTGTGATAACTTCAAAGTAGTCTAACATTAGCTTTTATTAGTTTTTATATTTTCTTGTAATATGTAATATTTATGTTATTAAAAAAAAAGGCAATTATTTTTTAAAATAAAAAGAGCAACTTTCCCTTTCAAGTCTTTTTGTCTGATGACAAAAGGGAGAGAAAACGATACTTAGAGGGGAGATTGTTGGAACCAATTTGGTTTTATACTTTGAGTTTTGATGATAACAAAAGTATTTTATGAGAACAATATATTTGACTTCAAATAATATGAAAGATGATTCGTGTTTTTGAAGAAAATCTAAAATAAGATTTGATTCATATTTATAATTGAAGAAAATCTAAAATAAGATTCGATTCAAATTTATAATTGAAGAAAATCTAAAATAAGATTTGATTCAGATTTATAATTGGAGTAAATCTAAAATAAGGTTTGATTCAGATTTATAATTGATTAAAATTTAAAATAAGATTTGATTCAGATTTATAATTGAAAATAATCTTTGACCAAGTTTAAAAGAAGATATAGTCAAGATTTGAAGAAGATTTGATCAAGATTTTTTTTACAACAAAATATGAACAGTATCAATTGAAAGAATTTACAAACTCAATCTAAACAAAATACGAACATAATCAATCTGAAGAATTTACAAACTCAATCTGAACAAAATACGAACATAATCAATCTGACAAATTTACAAACTCAATACGAACATAATCAATCTAGAAGATTTGCTTAGATTGGATTCACAATTAAAGAATTGGCTAAAAAATATATTATCGAAAAACATCTTATTCATAATTAATTTTGAATAAGATCATTGTTGACCAAGCTAGGAATGAAGATACAATTCAAAATTAAACAAGCACTAATTGAAGTCCTAATTTTATCTATAAATAGATACTCAAGGCTGAAGAAAAAGAAGATCATCAAAAATAATTAAAAAAGAGTAGAAGAACTCATAAGCTGAAAAATTTCAAATTCATCCTAGAGTTCAAAGAAAGAAGCACCTGTTGAAGTTAGAAATATTTTCTAATAGTATTTTTTAGAGTGTGAGAGTTACTTAAAGCTCCAATCCTTTGTATCCAACAAAATAGTAGTTTAGTTCCTTTTCCAATCTGCGGTTGTCAAGTTGTTAGGAGAAGACTTGGCATGTAGGGTCAAGGTGGTTAGTTCCTCAAAAGTATGGTGTTCTCAGCTGTTTGGGAAGACTGGCTTGGAGGGTCAGGTGCTTTATAATTCAAGATATTTGAATTAGTGAATTAAATCCTTCTAATGAAGGGACTGGATGTAGCCAAGTTATTGGTGAACAAGGATAAATCTATGTGCCCAATTATTTATGCTTTCATTGTTTGCTGCCTCTGAACCTGATTGCTTCTTATCTATGTAATTCATAAAAACCAACTAACATCCATCAAATTAGCAAAAAGTGATCAACTTTGGAAAACACAATTCAACCCACTTCTCGTGGTTGCACCTTCAAAACTGTTTATGTGAATACAACATTATAAACATCCTCTTGTGGAGGTATTCGAAAAACCCTTAAACTTACTCTTTTGTAACCTAGCCCAATAGTGGTTGAATCCATCAACAAATTGATTGTACTAAGTTATAAGGTTGAGAAGACTTGAATATAATCAATTTTACTAGTAGGTGTTCAGTGGAAGTGTGATTCAATTGGTGAATTAGTGGATTAAACACTTTGTTTTAATCTTGTTTAAAAAGTTTTTAAATTCAAACACAATTCAAACCCCCTACTTGTGTTTCTAGTTCTGCAATTGGCATTAGAGCTCGATATCAAAATTGAGCACTTAACCGTGTTTGAGCAAAGATTTGTGTTATTATGACTAACTTTGGTGATGAAGTTAAAGGTGGAAACGTTAACATGCATCCTCATTTTGATGGAGAAAGATTCGAGTATTGGCAAGACATGCTCAGAAGTTTCTCCATCTCACATGATCCTGAAATTTAGGACATAGTCAAAGATGGCTACTAACCTCCAAAAGACGCTGCTGGTGTTGAAATATCTAGAAAGGATTTCAGCACTGATCAAAAGAAACAATACAAGATGCATCATAAAGCCAGAACATGGAGGTAAGAGGGAAATAAGCAGATACATGAAGCTAACACAAATTTACTTGTTAGGAAGTATTAACTCTTTTAGATGGAAGAAGATGAAGACATTGAAAAAATATTTTCTAGATTCCAAACTTTGGTCTCTAGATTGAAGGTTCTCCAAAAGGGTTACACTACCATTAACCAAATCAAGAAAATCCTCAAAAGTATTCTTAGTAAATGGAGACCAAAAGTAAAAATAATTCAAGAGGATAATGATCTAAACAAATTGCCTCTGGAAGATCTGATAAGTTCACTCATATCCAAAAGGGTTGAACTAGTTGAAGATGACCCCAAGAAGAAGTCAAAATCCTTAGCTCTCAAGTCCAAAGGAAAAAAGGTTAACTCTAAGGCCCTGCAAGCTACTGAAGACTCAGAGAAAAGTGAACCAGATGATCATAGTGAAGAATCAGATGATGAAAATTATTTTTTCATCTCAAAGAAAATCTAATGCATGTGGAACAGTAGGAAGAAATCCTTTACCAAAAGAGTTTTTTAGACGATCCCAAAATATAAGAGAATGAGGTGAAAAGACAAGAAAAAATCATCTGCTATGAATTCAAAGAGCCAGGAAAATTCAAATCAGAATGTCCTAAACTTGAGAAGTAAAATTTGTAAGTACAGAGTTGCACCTAAGAGGGGGGGTGAACTAGGTGTTTAAAAACTTTTCTGGTTTTTAGTGTTTTTGTGAATTATTTTTCTGGTTTTGATTGTATATGAAAGCTTGTAAATGACAGAAAGTAAATCACGCAGAAATTTATTCAGGTTCCCCTTACAACCAAGGGTACATCCAGTCCTCTTGTACACCGTAAGAGATTTTTCCACTATTTTGTTAGAATCAGTACAAGTCTAACACTAAGACTTCTATTACAAATTCCTAACACTTTACCTAAGATAGTACACCACTATCTTAGTTTACAACACTTGAAGAAAAGATACTACTATCTTTAAATAGTACAATGACTTTAAATGATTTCACAAGAATGTTCTTTACTAAGAACAAGAAGGTATAATAGTTTGTATAGTGAAGAATCAGATGATGAAAAGTTGTCTTTCATCTCAAAGAAAATCTAATGCATGTGGAACAGTACAAAGAAATCTTTTACCAAACGAGTTTTTTAGACGATTCCAAAATATTAGAGAATGAGGTGAAAAGACAAAAAAAAACCATCTGCTACGCATGCAAAGATCCAGGACAATTCAAATCAGAATGTCCTAAACTTGATAAGTGAAATTCCTTAATAAAGGCCTTATGGCTACTAGGGATGAATATGATGAGTCATATGATGAAGATGAAGAACATGCAAACATGGCTGATGGCAAATACACACTCTGACTCATTTTGACGATGATTCTGTTGATGAAGAAATTGAGATATTATCTTACCTATCTCATAATGAACTTATAGATATGTTAAATGAGTTTCTCAACAAGAATCACAATGTTTCCTCAAAGCTGAAATATCTTGGAAAAGTTCATGACATCTTAACAAATAAATACAGTTCTCTTGAAAAAGATTTTGAAAACCTAAAATGAGAAAATTTAACTTTGAAAGAAAATGTTCCAAAAATTTTAGAGGATAGTTTTTGTAACTCTATTAAGTATAAAAAAACTTTTCAAGAATTTCTTGCAACTGGCATCGACATATTCAAACAAGCCTCTATTATCTATGATTTTATTAGAAACAATAAACATGATATTGGTTTTGAAGAAACAAAGAAAACTCCTAAGGTTAACTTACTTGATAATGCTTGCGTATATTGCTTAAAGAAAAGTCACAATAAAAGAACTCGTCTATGCAAAAAACAAGGAAAGGCAAAACACCTTTCAAAACTAACAAACCAAGACCCAACCAAATGGGGGTACCTAAAAATAAAATAATCTATCTTGCAGATATCCTCAGCAACAAAGTTAAAACACCAATCATGATACTTGGACAATGGATGCTCACGACACATGACGGGCGAAAAGACTTTTTTCCAAGATCTGACCCTTAAGAATGGAGGATTCATAGGTTTTGGAGGTGATCAGAAGGTAAGATCATTGGGCACGACATTGTAGGTAACGGTTCCCTATGCTCTATTAAAAGTGTTTTACTCATAAAAGGACTAATGCATAATCTACTGACCATAAGCCAATTAAGCAACAAGGGTTTTGATGTTTTCTTCAATCAAAGTCGTGTAAGGAAATAAGTGAAATTGATAGATCCATATTGTTTACTAGCCAAAGGAAAAACAATATTCACAAAATAAACTTATCTGATTTGGAAAAACAAGAAGTGTCTTATGTCTGTGAATGAAGAACAATTGATTTGGCACAAAAGATTGACTAACTACTAATACTTGATTTAGTCTGAGGCTTGTCAAATCTTAATTACAAATCATATTTTCTTTAAGAGGCATGTCAGAAAAGAAAACAAACAAAATCATCTTTTTCCTCTAAAATCATGGTTTCGACTTCTAGACCACTTGAATTTTTACATCGTGATTTATTTGGCTCTGTAAAGACTGCCTTTGTTAATGGTAAAAAGTATGGACTCATTATTGTTGATGATTAATCAAGAGTGACATGGGTAAAAAACCTTAAACATAAGGATGAGTCACATAAAGTTTTCACTACCGTTTGCAAACAAGTGAAAAATGAAAAAGGTTTTTGTATTGCAACAATTCGTAGTGATCATGTGAGTGAATTTGAAAATAAGTGTTTTGAAAAATTCTATGAGAAGAATGGAATTTCACATAACTTTTCGTCTCCCACAACACCTTAACAAAATGGTGTTGAAGAAAGAAAAAATAGATCTCTTCAGGAAATGACACGCACGATGATTCATGAAATGAATGCTGCCAAACACTTTTGGGCAAAAAAAGTAAACAATGCATGTTATATTTAGTATATAATCTATATCAGACCTATTCTTAATAAGACTCCTTATGAACTATGGAAAGGAACAAATCTCAACATTTCATACTTTCATCAATTTGGTTGCATATGCTATATTTTGAATACCAAAGAGAATCTTGGAAAAATTGATTCACGATCTTAAAAGTGTACCTTTTTGGGATACTCTGAAAGGTCTAAAGCCTATATAGTATACAACAATGAAACAATGATTGTTGAGGAATCAATTCATATCAAGTTTGATGACAAAAAATTGACCATAAAAGTCATAGATAGATGCAGACTTTGCACCTCTACAGGTATCAAAGAAACCAGATATATAAGAGGAATCAACAAATTCAATCTACAATAAATCAGAAGATATGCCTGACAACTCTATTAAAGATTATCAGGAATCCAAAACATGAATGGAAATACAAATATTCTCATCCAGTCTCTCTAATCTTAGAAAGTGCAAATGACACTTTGAAAACAAGATCCGATTTTAAAGAAATATCTACGTTTGGACTACTATCAGATGATGGATGGATAATGGCTATGCAAGAAGAGTTGAATGAATTCAAAAGAAATGACGTTTGGGGTTTTGTCCCCAAACCTAAAGACAAGAAGTTAATTGGAACCAAGTGAGTTTTAAAAAACAAACTAAGTGAGAAAGGTGAAGTGGTTAGAAACAAAACTAGACTTGTAGCTCAAGGATATAGTCAACAGGAAGCTTTGCCAATAGTTTTCTGAGTTAATGCAGAATGAATTTGAGATGAGCATGATGGGAGAATTGAAAATTTTTCATGGAATCCAAATTAATCAAAGCCCGGATGGTGTACTCATTCATCAGATCAAATACACAAGATAACTTCTTAAGAAATTAAAAATTGATTAATGTAAGCCTATATCTACACGTATGCATCCAACTTGTTCTCTTGATTAGGACGACTTAGGTAAAAAGGTAGATCATAAGGTATACAGAGGAATGGTTGGTTCTCTCCTCCACTTAACTGCCTATAGACCTGATACTGTGTTTAGTGTAACCCTAAAGAATCTCACTTAATAGTTGTTAAGAGGAAATTTAGATATCTGAAAGGTACTACTAATATTAGTATGTATTATAAGCCATCATCTAAGTATAATAGGTTAGTAGGTTTGTGTGTTGTTGACTATGCTACATACAAGCTAGAAAGGAAATGCATTAGTGGAAATTGTACATTCCTTAGCGAGAATCTAATACATGGTCGAGCAAAAGACAAGGGACTATTTATCTATCAACAACATTAGCAAAATATATCTTAGCAATAGGCTATAGCACTGAACGACTGTGGATGAAGTATCAACTAGAACATTTCAAAATCAATGAGAGTAACATCCTTATCTTTTGTGATAATATTTTAGCTATATGTTTAACCAAAAATCTTATTTTACATTCAAGGGAAACATATATAGAGATTAAACATCATGTTATAAGGGATTATGTCCAAAAGGGTATTTCAGACATTAAATTTGTTGACACTGATCAATAGTGGGATGATATTTTCAAAAAACCCCTTGATGAGAACATATTCAATTTTATAAAGATAAAGCTAAATATTTTGTTTATAAAAGAATGATGTTAAAGAATCTGTATTTTTTCCTCTAGTAAAACAGAGTAAACGGTTAAATGTATATGCGCTCTACCTCAAATTGAAATCAAATTTATTTTTGCATCTGGTCAGTCTAAATTCAATTAATTTTAATATGATGAGTTTTCCTTGTAAGTTGTGATACTCTGACAGGTGTTGTTCACGTGTATTTTCGCATGTTAATTAGTTATGGTTTTAGAAACTCAAATGTTTTCATAAAACCAAGTCACCACTCATGATCACTCACATTCCTCACGTATTCCCACATTTTCTCTCTTTCAAACCTTGAAACTTCCTAGAAAATCTCTAAATCTCTCATGCTTCAATGACTTCAAGTTCATCCTCAAACCCTACACTATAAAACGTCTCTTATGTTTCTACCATGCAATGCAATCTTGATCAGTTAGAAACTCTTCATGAACTCCAAGTCAACGTTGAAAATCTAGCTAAAAATAAAGTTGATTTCATTAAGGACTTTGCTAGTGTGGGTTGGTTCGAGTACTTTAACCTAGAACAAGATGTGGCTTCCGACGCTCTAGTCAAAGAATTTTGGAGATTTGGATTGGGTGTGTGATACCCAAAAGTCAGTTCGTGGACCATGTTAACAAAGACAACAAGGGTCTAATGTGGAATATCTCGCAATGGATTAAGACCAATCTTCCAAACCTGATTTTTGAATACATGAGGTCATTGAAGGTGCAACACAAAAAGGGGGTTGAATTGTGTTTGACAAACTTTAATTCTTTTTGCTAATTAGTTGAATAATGAGCAATCAGAGTAAATAAGCAACGGATAGTAAAAGTTAACACCTTGAATTTATACTGGTTCACCGTTAACTAGGCTACGTCCAGTCCCTTCCTTGAGAAGGCCTTTTCACTAATTCAAACTCCTTTGAATTACAACACCACTGACCCTTCATGCCAATCTTCCCAAACAGCCTGACAACCCCAGACTTTAGAGGAACAACAACACCTTGAGTATACCAGCCAAGTCTTCTCAAACAGTCTGACAACCCTAGACTTTTGAGGAACAACAACACCTTGACTATACCAGCCAAGTCTTCTCAAACAATCTGACAACCCCAGACTTTTGAGGAACAACAAGACCTTGACTATACCAGCCAAGTCTTCTCAAACAGTCTAACAACCCTAGACTTTTGAGGAACAACAACACCTTGACTATACCAGCCAAGTCTTCTCAAACAGTCTGACAACCCCAGACTTTTGAGGAACAACAACACCTTGACTATACCAGCCAAGTCTTCTCAAACAGTCTGACAACCCCAGACTTTTGAGGAACAACAACACCTTGACTATACCAGCCAAGTCTTCTCAAATAGTCTGACAACCTTAGACTTTTAAGGAACTTCACAACCTTAAACCTACAAGCTAAGTCTTTTTCTAACAACCTGACAACCCCATATTTTAGAAGGAACTTCAACACTATACGATTTTATACAAGGGATCGAAATTAAAATTGAGTAACTACTTCTAGAAAGTAGATACTCACAACAAGCTTAACTTGAACTTGAGTGTTTGCTTATGAAAAATTTATGATGACAATCAACCTCACACTTTAAGAAAAGAACACTTAGAATATATTTATCTTTTAAGCAAGTGTTTCTCTGCTTTGAACTCTTTGAATACTTAGGAATTTTTGCTTGAGTTCTTCTATTTTTTGATACGTTATTCTTCAGCATTAAGCCTCAATTTATAGTTGAAATTAGAGCTTCAATTTGATCTGTTGCTTTACTTCTGGAGTGTATTTGGATTGATTCTGTTTTGAGAATATTCTGGAGTATTTTGCTCAGATGTTGTTTCTGGAGTCTTTTGCTCCAATTTTGTTTTGAGCATTTTGCTCAGATTCTGTTTTAAGCATACTTTCAGCTTCTAATGATGTCGTTTTTGATTTTTGCCTCTAATGAGATCCTCTGCAATTATCCTTTAACGGGATCCTCTAATTGTATCCTCTGATGGAAACTTCTGATTATATTTCTGACGGGATCTTCTTATGATATCCTCTTACAGGTTCCTCTGATGATATCCTCTTACAGGTTCCTCTAATGATATCCTCCGGTGATATCCTCTGGTGAAATCCTCTGATGATATCCTCCAGTGATATCCTCTAATGATATCCTCTGGTGATATCCTCTGATGATATCCTCTGGTGATATCCTCTGATGATATCCTCTGGTGATATCCTCTGGTGGTTTGTATCTTCTGGTGACGTCATCTGGTGACCATCCTGCTTCTGATTTGTATCTTCTGGTGACGTCATCTGGTGACCATCCTGCTTCTGATTTATATCTTCTGCTGACGTCATCTTCATCTTATGGTGATGTCATCTTCTGATGATTTTTTAATTCTTCTTCTAAGTCAAATATGTTATTTTCATAAAATACTTTTGTTAACATCAAAACTTTAAGTGAAAGAACTAACTTGGTTCCAACAATCTCCCCCTTTTTGTTGATGACAAAACCATGTATTTTTTATAATACTTTTTCTTTTTTTTGACTTTGACTCCCCCTAAGATTAAGCTTCATTTTATATTTTCTCCCCCAAAGTCTAATGCCCAGATACCATATCAAATACATCATCTTCTCCCCTTTTCAAATACATCATCTTTTCCCGGATATTTTATCAAATACTACATCTTCTCCCCCTTTGTCATTAGACAAAAAGAAATGTTGCTGAATTTATTTATTTTTTTAAAAAAACAAATAATGTAAGCTAAGTTATTTGAAGACATTACAATATTAATCATTTAACAAAATAAGGTTTAGGTTTTTCTTGATGAAGTCAAACCTATCTTCAGGTAGTGGTTTGGTGAATATGTCAGCCCATTGATGTTCAGTGTCTACAAACTGATTGTTGAGTACTCCTTTCTGAACATAATCTCTGATAAAATGGTGTTTATCTCTATGTGTTTAGCTCTTGAGTGTAGGATCGGGTTTTTGGTTAGACAAATTGCGGAGGTGTTATCACAGTAGATGGGTATGTTGGATTCTAATATTTTGTAGTCTTCAAGTTGATGCTTCATCCAGAGTAGTTGAGAACTGCAGCGAGCTGCTGAAATGTACTCAGCAATGGTGTGTTGTCTCTTACTAGACCAAGAGATCAAGTTGTCACCTAAATATGTGCAATAGCCACTGGTGCTTTTCTTTTCAAGTTTATCTCCAGCATAGTTAGAATCACAATATCCACTAAGTTGGTACTTAGGAGATTTCTTGTAGACCAAGGTAAGGTTTGTAGTGTCTTTTAGATATCTAAGAATTCTCTTAATAGTAGTTAGATGAGATTCTCTAGGGTCAGATTGAAATCGGGCACATACACACACACTAAACAAGATATCAAGTATAGAAGCAGTAAGGTAGAGTAATGATCTGATCATTCCTCTGTAGATTTTTTGGTCAACTTTTTGGCCTGATTCATCTTTATCAAGTGAACAAGTAGAATGCATTGGTGTAGCCATAGGTTTGCAACCACTCATTTTAAGCTTCTTGAAAAGTTCCTTTGTATATTTAGTTTAATGAATGTAAATACCTTCTAGACTTTGTTGAATTTGTATCCCTAGGAAGAACTTAAGTTCTCCCATCATACTCATTTGACATTCATGCTGCATTAAATTCATAAAATTCTTGACAAAGAATGCCATTAATAGATCCAAAAATAATGTCATCAACATAAATTTGAATGATCAGAATATCATTTTCTATTGATCTTCTAAACAATGTATTGTCTATTTGTCCTCTTTCAAAGTTATTTTTAAGTAAGAAGTTACTAAGTCTATCATACCATGCTCTAGGTGCTTTTTTCAAACCATACAAAGATTTTTTAAGTTTAAAAACATGGTTTGGAAATTCAGAACTTTCAAAACCTGGGGGTTGTTTAACATAGACTTCTTCACTTATATAACCATTTAAAAATGCACTTTTAACATCCATTTGAAATAATGAAATGTTATTATTAGCAGCAAAGGAAAGTAGGATACGAATAGCTTCTAACCTGACCATTAGAGCAAAGTTCTCAATGTAGTCAATACCTTCTTGGTGATTGTATCCTTGTGCAACACATCATGCCTTGTTTCTGACAACTTCTCCTTTTTCATTCAGCTTATTTTTGAAAAATCACTTGGTTCCAATAATGTTCTTTTCTAGTCTTGGAACTAGATCCAAAATATCATTCATTTAGCTCTTCTTGCATTGGTCGACTCCATCTATATCCTTCTTCTGACTCATATTCAGATTTATCCTCTGAAGATTTGTTGTATTCTTACTTGACGCTTATGCTGTTTCATGTTCTTTTGCCTGCATCAGCTTCTGGTTCTGGTAAACCAGCTTCTGGTTCTGGTAGATCTCTATCAGCTTCTTGTTCTACTAAACCTGCATCAGTTTCGTCTGGTTATGGTAAACCAGCTTTAGTTTCCTCTGGTTCTGGTAAACTAGCTTCGGTTTCCTCTAATTTTGGTAAACCAGCATTAGTTTCCTCTAGTTCTGGTTGACCTGCATCAGCTTCATCTTGCTTTGACTTTTCAGGTCAAGCTAATTGTCATATAACATAATACAAATCAAATAATTTAAAAATGAACTCAATACAGCCAAACCATTAATTCTGCTTCTAGTGGTTTCTACTTGTTTTTGAAACCACTAAAATACTGTTTCTATTGAAGTGTTCACATCACGTGGATCACTTGGTTCCTCTAACAGTTTGAAAACCTGCAAAATACTTATCTATCTTTGATTTTTAAGATCAAGCTTCTTGTTATCACAGTAAACATAAATATCAAACAATAATAGTATTTACAGCAAGATGTTACCTCTATGTCAACAATTTCAGTTTTACTTTGAAAATCCTCTTGTTTCTGATTTTCAGATTTTGAATCTGTATGTTATGTGATTAGATGGTTTAGATGAAGGGCTTTGAATTCCCTTCCTGGTTTGTAGTCTTGATGAATTTTACTGGAGTGTTTGAAGAACTCTCCTGATTCTGATTCTTCTCTTTATGCTGATATATCAGGTTCCTATGATAATTCTGGAACTGATGATGATTCTGTTTCTTCTGGTAGTTCCAGTTTTGTTGATATGTATGAGTTCTCTATTTGTTCTAATTTGTGTGATATGTGTGATTTCTTTGATATTTCTTGTTCCTCATATGATTCTGGTTCTGATAGGTATTGTGCTGACCAGTTCTTCTTCTACCAGAGTCAATTGGCTTCTATTTGGTAGATGTTGGAACATAGACCTTTTTCCCTTCATATATTGCCAGCACCCATTGACCTGGCACCATGACTGGTGTTTCACTTTGGTTGTTCAGAACATCTGCAACATAAACAATTTTATCTTTTGGTACCCAAATCTGGTTGGGTCCAGTTTTGTTAGTCTTAAAAGGTTTTTTGTCTTTCCTTGATTTTATCATGGGACAAGACAATTTTGAGTGACCTTTTTTAGCACAAACAACACACAAAACATTAGAAGGAATAGGTTTAGTTACAGTCACAGCTTCATCAAATCCTATGCCTCTTTTACCATTGTTACTAACTCCATAAATCATAGAAGCATGTTTGCTTCTTTCCATACCATTAGCAATAAAATCTTGTAAAACTTGTTCATGCATATCAGAATTACATACAGTATTTTTACTTGATGTTGAACAAAGATTACTTTCTAGAGTTAGGTTTTCAGACTTAAGCTCAACAATATCAGTTTTAAGAGTTGCATTTTCTGTTTTACATTCTGCATTTTGATTCTTTAAAACATCAATTTCTTTGGTTATTTTATTTTCTTCTCTAAGTGTTTTCAGTTTTAAAGACAATTTGTTATTGATATTTAAAATATCATTCATTGTAGTAATTAAATCAGATCGAGTAAGTTCTGAAAATACCTCTTTTTCATCTTTTGATGATTCACTTCCAGAATCAGATTCTGTATCAGATCCAGAGGCAGCGCTTGTGTGAGCCATCAGAGCCAGTTCTGTTTCTGATTCACTTCCAGAATCAGAGTCTGGGTTGGATCCAGAGGCAGAGCTGGTGTAAGCCATCAGAGCTAGTTCTGCTTCTTCATCTTCTGATTCTCTTCTAGAGTAAGATTTTATGTTGGATCCAGAGACAGAATTTATGTGAGCCATCATGGCTAATTCTGCTTCTTCATCTTCAAAAGATTCATCAGAATCATCCCATGTTGCCATCAGATTCTTCTTCTTGGGTCTGGAGTCTTTCTTCTGATTTTTCCCTTTCTCCATATTTGGACATTCTGACTTGATATGTCCAGATTCATTGCATCCGTAGTAGATAATACCTTTCTTGTCATGTGTATCATCACTTCATTTGTTGGACTGCTTGGAATATCTATGGGAAAATTTCTTTCTTTTGTTGTGTCACATCTTTCTGAACTTTCTGGATAAGAAAGCAATCTCTTCTTCCTTTGAGTTCAGACTTTGATCGTCTGAATCACTATCTTCTGATGTTGATGTTGCTTTCAGAGCCTTCTTCTTCTTCTTGGGTTCATCTTCTTCCAACTCAATTTCATGTGATCTGAGGGAGCTGATTAATTCTTCCAGCTTTAGAGTATTCAGATCATTAGCTTCCTGAATACCAGTGATCTTTGGTCTCCACTTGATTGTCAGACTTCTAAGTATTTTCCTTACATGATCGCAGTAGTGTAACTCTTTTCTAGTACCCTTAATCCTGATACTAGAGTCTAGAATCTGGAAAACATAGTTTCAATGTCTTCATCTTCCTCCATTTTGAACAGTTCATATTTTTTGACCATAATGTTTGCTTTAGCTTCTTAAACTTGCTTACTTCCTTCATAGGTCAGAATCAGACTATCATAAATGCTCTTTGCTGTTTCTTTGTTGGTGCACTTGCCAAATTCTTTGAAGATGATTGCATTGATCATAAAGGTTCTGGATTTGTGATGCATTTTGTACATCCTCTTCTGATTTGTATCCATGTCTTTTCTTGGAATTTCATCATTGTTTTCATCCTTTGGAACAATATAGCCATCTTCCACCAAGTCCCAAAGTTCAGGATCTTGTGAAATAAAAAAACTTCTCAGCCTGTCCTTCTAGTACTCAAATCGTTCTCCATCAAATAGAGGAGGTATGTTGATGTTTCCTTGGATCTTTCCTCAAACACGGTAAAGTGCTCAGCCTTGAGACCGAGCTGTGATACCAATCGAAGATGCAACACAAGAAAGGGGGTTGAATTGTGTTTGACAAACTTTAATTCTTTTTGCTAATTAGTTGAATAATAAGCAATCAGAGTAAATAAGCAGCGGATAATAAAAGTTAACCCCTTGAATTTATACTGGTTCACCATTAACTAGGCTACGTCCAGTCCCTTCCTTCAGAAGGCCTTTTCACTAATTCAAACTCCTTTGAATTACAACACCACTGACCCTTCAAGCCAGTCTTCCCAAAAAGCTTGACAACCCCATACTTTTGAGGAACAACAACACCTTGACTATACCAGCCATGTCTTCTCAAACAGTCTGACAACCCCAGACTTTTGAGGAACAACAACACCTTGACTATACCAGTCAAGTCTTCTCAAACAGTCTGACAACCCCAGACTTTTGAGGAACAACAACACCTTGACTATACCAGCCAAGTCTTCTCAAATTGTCTGACAACCCCAGACTTTTGAGGAACAACAACACCTTGACTATACCAGCCAAGTCTTCTCAAACAGTCTGACAACCCCAGACTTTTGAGGAACTTCACAACCTTAAACCTACAAGCTAAGTCTTTTTCTAACAACCTGACAACCCCATATTTTTGAAGGAACTTCAACATTATAGGATTTTATACAAGGGATCGAAATTAAAACTGAGTAACTACTTTTGGAAAGTTGATACTCACAACAAGCTTAACTTGAACTTGAGTGTTTGTTTATGAAAAATTTATGATGACAATCAGCCTCACACTCTAAGAAAAGAACACTTAGCAAATATTTATCTTTTAAGCAAGTGTTTATCTCCTTTGAACTCTTTGAATACTTAGGAATTTTTGCTTGAGTTCATCTATTTTTCGATACGTTATTCTTCAGCATTAAGCCTCTATTTATAGTTGAAATTAGAGGTTCACTTTGATCTGTTGCTTTACTTCTAGAGTGTATTTTGATTGATTCTATTTTGAGAATATTTTGGAGTATTTTGCTCAGATTCTGTTTCTGGAGTCTTTTGCTCCGATTCTGTTTTGAGCATACTTTCGGCTTCTAATGATGTAGCTTCTGATTTTTGCCTCTAATGAGATCCTCTGGAATTATCCTCCAATGGGATCCTTTGATTATATCCTCTTATTGGAACTTCTGATTATATCCTCCAATGGGATCTTCTTATGATATCCTCTGACAGGTTCCTATGATGATATCCTCCAGTGATATCCCTAGGTGATATCCTCTAATGATATCCTCTGATGATATCCTCTGGCGATATCCTCTAGTGATATCCTCTGGTGATATCCTCTAGTGATATCCTCTGGTGATATCCTCTGATGATATCTTCTGATAATATCCCCTGATGATATCCTCTGGTGACTTTGTCCTGCTTCTGATTTGTATCTTCTGGTGACGTCATCTTCTGGTGGCCAACTTGGTTCCAATAGTCATGTGTTATCAACTCTAGGCCGAGAAAGATCAGAACAATCCCCTACCCTAGTATCTAGTTTTTTTTGAAGAACGGGAAAAAGATTTTGATAGAACTCAGAGTTTTAATTGCATTGTTCTATCAGATTTCCAAGACGTTGAGTACAGAAGAGGATGAGGAAGACAAAACAATTGCTAATTAGGATGCAACAAACCTCACTATGAGGAAGAAACATATGGTAACACCAAGCATTTAGTGAACTACTATTTCTGTTAGCTTTGCTAATACAAGTAGTAATAAACAACTTGAACCTGACCCAACAACTCTCATACCCCTTACCCAACATATGAATGTAGTTGGCCCTACCTCTAACTTTGCACCTGATACCCTCTCTAACACTAACTTCGACACCTTAAATGAAATATTTGAGGAAACCTTAGAAGAACACTTTAGAACTCTTAGACATAGAACAATCATTGTTGGAACCTACTTGGTTTTACATTTAGAGTTTTGATGTTAACAAAAGTATTTTATGAGAACAATATATTTGACTTCAAAGAGTATGAAAGAAGATATGGTCAAGATTTGTAGAAGATTTGAAGAAGATTTGATCAAAATTTGAAAAAAGATTTAATCAAAATTTATCTACAATAAAAAAGGAACAGAATCAATTTGAAGAAATTACAAATGCAATTTGAACAAAATAAAATGCATAATTAAACAAGGACCAAATTGAAGCCCAAATTTTAACTATAAATAGATACTCAAGGCTGAAGAAGAAAATCATTGAAAAGCATAAAAGAGTAGTCTTAGAGTTCAAAGAGAGAAATACTCGTTTCAAGATAGAAATATTTTCTGAGTGTTCTTTTCTTAAAGTGTGAGAGTTATTATTATTATCAGCTTTCCAGAAGCAACTAATCAAGTTACAATCTCTTGTATCCAACCCGATAGTGGTTTAGTTCCTTCTTCAATCTGGGGTTGTCAAGTTGTTAGGAGAAGACTTGACTTGTAGGGTCAAGGTGGTGTTGTTCCTCAAAAGTTTGGGTTGTCAGGCTGTTTGGGAAGACTGGCTTGGAAGGTCAGGTGCTTTGTAATTCAAGGTATTTGAATTAGTGGATTAAAGCCTTCTGAATGAGGGGACTTGATGTAGCCAAGTTAATGGTGAACCAGGATAAATCTATGTGTCAAATTAATTATGTTTTCATTGCTTACTGCCTCTGAATCCGATTGCTTCTACTCCAAGTAAGTAACCAAAAACAAAACTAGTTTTTAATTTATTTATAAATTATCAAAAAGTTGTCAACTTTAGCAAAAACAATTCAACCCCCTTCTCGTATTTGCACCTTAAGGACATCATTGTTGATGTTGAGTTGAACAAATTGCCACAAAAGAACACTCACTGTTGTGAGCTTGGAAATCAGAGAAAAAGTACCCAATAAATCAACTCCTTTTTTCTATGTAAAACCTTGAGCCACAACTGGGCCTTGTATCTATCTAAGGAACCATCAACCCGATACTTGACTTTGTATATCCAATTACACCTAACTAGCCTTTTTCTTAAGGGTAAAGGTTGGATAGTCCAAGTATCATTTTCTTCCAATGCAGAAAGCTCTTCATTCATGGCCTTTTGCCACACGGGATCTAAGACGGCTCATAGATAGTGGAAACTTGACAAATAAATTGTTTATATGTAGGCTGAAGTTTGGCGTATGACAAGTGGTTTTGAATCAGGTATTTAACATAACATTGATAGTTATCAAGGTAAGGTGGTGGTCTATGTGGTCTACTAGATCGCCTAAGGGGGTTCGTCATTCACAGCGGGAATAATAGGTTTTGGGAGCACATCGGCAGCTACTGTAGTTTCAAGTTCATGGTTAATGGGTGGAGGATCATTCACAAGTAAAGGAATCTCATGATGAGATAGAGTTGGTTCAAGTATAGGCATAGGTAGGACAATGTTTGGAAAAATGTCTGGTGTAAGTGTTGAAGGGATAAGAGAGTGAAACCGAAATATAGTTTGTTGAGAAACATCATCTCCTAAAATCGTGATTTTTTTAGTCTCAAGCACCAACAATTTGTATCCCTTAGTGCCAAATGGATGTCCTAACATTACACAAGGAAGTGCTCGAGGGAAAAATTTATTTCTAAGTGTAGGGATGGCAGAAGCAAAACACAAACATCCAAAAACCCTTAAAAAGGCAAAGTCGTGCAGTTTACCATGAATAATTTCATAAGGAGGAAAGTTGTCCAACCTAATGGAAGGTGTTCTATTGACAAGATAAGTATCCATGGCAACACAACCACTCCATAAATGGAATGGATCCTTGGATTAAAAGAATAAAGCCCTTGCTATATTCAAAAGATGTTGGAGTTTCTTTTCAACCAGAGTTTTGTTGAGGTCTGTAAGGACAAGAGAGATGATGCACTGCACCCTCATTTTGCAAAAAAATAGTTAGCTATAGTTTTTTGGCAGTATCACGTCTTACAATTTGTAATAGTTTTTGAAAATTGGGTTTTAATAAACTCAAAAAATAGGTCAACCAATTATGTAGCCTCATATTTATGCTTCATGAGATGCATCCATGTATATCTTGTACTATCATCCACAATAGTCAAGAAGTAATTTTTACAATCATAAGCAGGATGGTGAAAAACACCTCACACATCACAATAAATCAACTCAAAAGGTAAATCAGAATGATTATTAAGGGATGCGAAATGTAAACAATGGAATTTTGCTAAGAGACAAACTTGACAAGTAGAATTTGATGCAAAATTTAAAGGAAACAAAGTAGGAGCATTATTTTGAACAATCTTTAAAACTTGATCCGACAAGTGACCTAATCTTGCATGCTTAACTAAAACAGAAACATGATTAACAGAGTTGTAGATAGGTACAAATAAACTACTGTATTTTAATACGGAAAAAAAAACATTATTAGAAGGAAAACAAGGAGACTTGGAAGTAGCTTGAGGAAGTAAAGGTCGTGAGCAAAGTCAACCTTTCCAATCACTTCCTCTTTCTCTTGGTCCTGAATCAAGAAATTTTTGTCAGTGAACAATATTTAATGGTGAGAATTTTGTAACAAGGAGCTAATAGACATGAAACTGATTTTTAAAGCAATAATGTATAGGGCATTTAGTAGAACCAATTTTGAATTTAAATGAACAACCCCTATGTCAAAAATTGACACTTTAACATTGTTAGTAACAGTAACAAATTTATTTGAGAGAAATTGGTGAGAACTAAACAAATCTAAGGAGTGTACTATATGAGATGTGGCTCATGAATCAACTATCCAAGTGGAAGATAAAGGAAAATCAATATGATGCGAGGTAGTACAACTCATACCAAGACAACGCTCTAAAAATCATATTTGACCTTGATGAACGCGCTCTCAAACGCGACTCTAGTGAATATGTTTTTGCAAGCAATTGTATGATAATTTTGCGTTGTCAAAGCTTTGATATAAAGTTTACATTGATAATAAGTCAACACTCTAATTAAGTCGTGTTTAACTATCCTCGACTCAACATCTTTGAATATGTTATCTATCTGAAGAATTGTGGGACATACTCTAATCATGGCAACCTAATACTCCTATTGTTTCTCTACAAAAGGATGTGCAATGTTCACTAAAGAATATAACAACAAATACTATTAAAAACACAATATTGTCATCTCTATACCTTTGTTCTTAACCCTATTATTTTTCTAAGTTCTGAGAGATATCTTACTTTCTAAGAGCATAGCTTTGTAAACACATTCTTGTGAGAGCTATCTAGAAAAAACCATAAACATTTTCTGTTTGTAATCTAGCCTAGTAGTGGTTGAGTGTAATTTAGAATCGCTTTATGTTTTCTCAATAGCTTGATTGTACTAAGCTAGAAGATTGAAAAGACTTGAGCACAGTCAGATTGACTAGAAGGTGTTCAGTGGACATGTGATATCGTATGTAAATAGGGAATTAAATATTTCAGTTTGAAGGGACTAGACGTAGTTATCGTATTGGTGGTGAACCAGGATAAATTGGCTTGTGTTATTTTGTGCTTGTCATTTCAATCTGTTCTATTTTATTTCTTTGTTTTAATCTTGTTGAAACCTTTTTTTTAAAAAATAAAACACAATTCAAACTTTCATTTCTTGTGTTTCTCGTTCTACAATATTGTCCTACACAAAGGCAGCACCAAGAATGGATTGACGTGTCATCTGACCTTGGATGTAACCAATCATTTGTTGGAGCTGCTTGTTGTTTAAAGGTGTGTCACTTTTTGAGTTGTCCATGTGAACTTCATTCATAAAACCTTGAGCATTTTATTTCCCTTTCTATATCCTAGAGGATATCCATGGATTTTGAAGCACTTGTCCTTGATGTCACCTAGAATGCCACAATGAGTGCATATAGGGTGTTCTTTCTTTCTAGCTCGTGGTTTCAAACCATTAGAGTCTTGAACCACATAAGCCAGAGAGGTTTCTACACTTGCAGTAGGAACAATATTGATCGTGCATTGCTTTTCTTCTTGAATTACAAAAGGAAACACACAACTAATTGTAGGTAGTAGATCCATTAGAATGATATGGCTCAAATTGGATGAAAGCATTCATTCAACCCTAACAAAAAAGTGATAACATACTCTCGATTGATATGACCAGCAAGAGGATTCACTCCACCACAAACACAATGATGATTAGGGAAAAATTCAGACAATTCCTCTCAAAGTCCCTTCATTTTGGAGTAATATGTACCAATAGAGAGAGATCATTGAGTTTACATAATAAAATCTTTACGAAGCTAAAACAAACGAGGTTTGTTGTTTTGAAGAAAACTCTCTTGCAGATTGCTCCAAATAGTCGCAATAGTGGATGAAAATATGATGCTAGCAGTGAGATCCTTGGAGACTAATTTTAAGAGCTACAAAGCAACAACTTTATTGTTGTAGAGCCAAATTGGATATTGAGGATCGTTTTCAATCGATTGTGGAATCGACTTATCGAAGCATTCGATTTTGTCCTTTGCATCGAGAGCAGTAAGCATTACACGACACCATGAGGAATAATTCTCCTTAGTCAATAGATATGGAACAAGAATAAGATCTGGATGATCTGAATGATGAATTAAGAACATATTCTAATGTTGATCGGCCATGATCAAGATTGAAGAATGAAACTGAACAAAAGAGATGTGGAAGAGAACAATCAACAATTGTGAAAAGGAGAAGAGATCGCAAGAATTGATGAAAAATCTACTAATACCATATTCAATCTATCAATTTCATCATTGAACAATCAATAATCAAAGAGGGAAAAGGAACTGGAATTGGGGAAAGAACTCATTTTCTATCTCTCTGCGATAATTAATAGAATGAAGCTAGTTACAAAATGAATTGTCAAACACTATATATACAAGAGCTTATGACACAATTAACAAACCAATAAGTCTAAGGCTAGCTGTCTAATTACATGAATGAAATTGAAACTTGTAAATGTAACATACTTCAAAGCCCATCCAACCAAAAATATGAGTCTAAATTGATTACGCAAAATGACATGGAGTAAATAGGTGGTTCATTGTTTATGTTTCAGTTCTACACATTGCAAATTTAATGATGTCAAAACTTAAACACTAAGTGTTGAAATTTAGAGTTAATGTTGTGTGAATTGAAAAAACAAAGAAGTTCCGCATATGAGGGATGTCACACTAATAGTGTTTATAAGGAAGAGGTATGACCTTTGGAGTGTGCCTAAAGGGTACCAAATTTTGTGGAAGGGAGAAAGCGCACGCAAATCAACCACTACACGTGCGCGCCACTGTCGTATGGATTATGTGGTGTACTTTTTTTACAACTCAAAAAATTTAATATTTTTTTTAATATGTGTGTTTTTCTCTCTCTAGAAATACTTTTTTGTCACTTTTTTGTGTGTGTTGACTGAGTCCTCTGTTCGGTTCCACTTCTCACCCTCTGAGTGATTGAGTTTTCGCGTGATTGAGTCTTCCTCCACCTCTATCATGACCCGAAAACCAAACGTCGTGACCTACGCATAAACTATACTCCTAGCCTGGCAAGCCTATCAACTAACTTAACAATTAAGCAACAAAATCATTCTTAATAACCATTTCAAAAAAATTATATAATTTTTTCTCGAAATTTCGACATGATATCCTCTGTAACATCAACATTTCCAAATTTTTACTAAATCCCTGTTTAAACTTCTAACTCAGTCAATTTCAAATAGCATAATCGAAATGTTTAATACATTTCCCAAAAGACATTCTAGACTCAAAATAGTTGCAAAATATATCACGACTTAACAAACTTTACAAAAAAAGGTCCTCGATCAAATAGGTCCCCCAAAAATATGATTGAGACTTGAATCTACTAACAACCTGCTACTCAGCTGCTTGTGAATCTAAAAAAAATAAACAACATGAAGGGGTAAGTCACAAAGACTTAGTGAGCAGACAACAACCATCACCAACTAGAAGGGAAACACAAAAGGTACGAACAATTGTTTTACAACCTTGTGGCAATTATGCTAAATAATACTACCAAAAAAAATCTAGATAATTCTCAAATAAAATATACACATATAAAATCATTAAACTTATAATTTAGTTGTTCAGGTAGAAATATTAAAAATCCAATTCATAGAGAACTGAAATCAAAATGAGCAACCTTAAAATCATCATAGAAAATCAAACAAGTAAGAATACAAATTCTTGAAAATCAAAAGGCGGCTTCATCTCATTGATAGCCCTTTCCTCCTAAGGGTGGCTCCATCTAACGGATAATCCTCTCAATCCAACAATGCATCATCACACATCAATTAAGAAGCCTACGTTGATAGCCCTCTCCTCCTACGGATGACATCTCTAATAGGGGCGTTCATCTAATGGGTAACTTTCCCTAATAAAAACAATATAACTAGGTGCACCTATCGCCGTTAACGATTTCATTATTATAACAAAAACCATTAAAATAAATAAACGATGAATTCGAAGAAAAAACTTCAACCCCAAATTTTTAAATCAATACTTTAAAATAAAAAACGAGTAAAATAATAATTATAGCAAAAGTGAAAATATAACAATGATCGTCGTCTACTCACTACAATGAACAATTGACTAAGTTTGATCTCCAACAACTCTCAGAGTACCCGACAGGACCTCAGCGGACAAATCTGGCAATTACCATACTAATTTACAGAAATAGGACAGATTTGCAAAAAATTGAAATGAAAGCATGAGAGTAATCAACTTCATATCAGAGATGTAAAGCACCCATCCACAAACTCAAGATGCTTGATGAGGGATCCAAGGCTTAGTTCAGAAAAGCTACAAGTCAAAAACAATTTTTTTGCAAAATGAACACTGTGAGAGCGTGAGAGAACACCGATCCGAACCGTGGGCTTGAGCAAGAGCGAAAACTACACGCGTTGCTGAGGAAGTGTGAAGGATAATGAGTTAACCTTATCCTCAAAAGTGACGGTGATGGAATCGTGAGAATGTGAATGTGAATTTGAAGGATCAAAATAAGAAATTCAACGCAGAGATAATCGGAAACAAAACCACTCTCTCAATGTGTTATGATTGAAAAAGGGGATTGCATGAATGTTGATTTGTAAAAACAACGATGGAATGGTGTTGGCTTAGGCTTGTTTTTTTTCTTCTTTTCAGTGTACCACTGACAAATAAAAATGAAGTACTAATCCACCGATAGGACACTCCCCAATTCTTACCATTCATTTATTTATTTAATTTTTTAATATTAATAATATATATATATATATATAATAAAAAAATAAAAATAAAACGGTGCGTTTCAACCTCCCTCTAACTTCATAAGTCAGTTTTTTATGAATCCATTCATCTTTAGAGAACTGGTCAAAAATTGCTCTCACAAAATTTTCTTAGAACAGATGCAGAATCCATTAAGTTCACAAATCACACAAAAGCCTTAAATAAATTCGAGTTTTCTCTCATTTCCCTATTCTGATTTATTCCAAATTTAGTTTCTATCGTTTTTATCGAAAAAGTTGTTCCTTCACATTTTCAAGTGGTTATAGTACCATATTACGAGTCAACTTAACCGCCATATTTATATGGGTGTAATTCTAGAACGGTTTTCTACAGTGCAGTAGAATATCGATATAGTGTAATTGAGTTGTTTTATCCTAGGGACATCGTGATTGATAGTCTGCCTTGTACAATTTTGGACAGTGTCGCGAAACGTCTTAAAGAAAGCGACCTAGTCCGCAACTCAACCTAGTAATATCTTAGATGGCTAAAAATTATTTTTCAATACAATTTTTTGAAAATAAAAAACAAAAATTTTAAGATGTTTCTTTCTAACATGTCTTCCGAAGAAATTACTGGATCTGGTTTCGCTACTTCTGGTTATAGTATACCGTTTCAGTTTAAGGGAAACTTCAAACGTTAACAACAAAAAATGTTATTTTTCATAATTATGAAAAAGGTTGTCAATGTTCTAAAAGATAACATTCTAATGGTTCCATAAACATCTAAACAAACAGAAATAACTGAGATTTAAAACTTAAATAACTTAGATTTAATTTTAAAGTTATCTTTAAATGATTTTGAAAAATGTGATTTTTGAAGTCAAGCTAGTGACACAAATCAATATTTAAAGAATCTGATCCTTTAGATTTAGTACACTTTGATATATGTGAATTTGATGGGACTTTAACCAGAAATGGAAAACGTTACTTTATCACTTTTATTGAAGATTCTTAGGACTATACTTTTGTATATCTAATTAAAAATAAAATTAAAGCGCTTGACATGTTTAGGATCTTTGTAACTGAAATTGAAAATCAATTTAGTAGAAAAATTAAGAGGTTTCATAGTGATAGAGGAATCGAATATTGTAACACCCCGATTTTTAACAGCGCGAGTGTATTTTTTTTTCAAAATAAAAAGAAATAAAACCACTCAATGAAATAATACGTCGTAATACAAAATGACAAAGTAATTAAATAATTACATCATAAATATAACTAGTTAAAATAGTTTTGGGAATTCATATTCAAAATATACAAATAGAAAATACATCGGGGCTATGAGACCTAACAGACATCGCTCATACCCCTGGGGTATTCTCGGAAGACACCTGCACAGAAGTGCTGCTCCAAGAATGCTATCTCCCCCATGGTCACGTCAAAATATGGATCATGGACCCACCGACAAAAGTCACTGTCAAAATACATCATAGGTACAGTCATCCCAAAACAAAATAAGTACAACCCCCAAAAACACTAAGGCCCTATACAACAAAACTAATCTGATCATCCACTACAACTACAGTAACAAGGGTGACCGCCACACTCTCCACAGGTCTCATCCGACGCAGTATCTCGCCTCGAAGTGACATCCTCCTCCCCATCAGCCATAGAAGGATCAGTCTCCTCAAAAGTCAGATCCACCCACGATATGGGTCGCTTTGGCGGCGCTGGAATCTGAAAGCAGTCCTCTACCGGCCTAGACGGACCTGGGTTGTCAAACCCCACTAGCATTGGTCCCTTACCCTTCTTACTTGTTCCTGGTTTAGGCACCGCATCCCCTGCTACTACAGTAGGAGTCACCACACCTATGGTGGCCTACGTCTCACCTCCAACTGCAGGACCCTCTGCATCTGTAAATACCCCATTTGCCTCGAGTACCAATCCTAAAGGTACAGGAAAGTTGATTCGCCCGTGAGTGTATTCCACATACGACACTACCCCGACATTCCTACATGTCCTCATCACCCTCCCCGTATAAGTAGCCTTGCTTGAGATGGGGTCGTATACATAAGCAGTCAGCATCTGTCAATCAAGGAAGTCTAACGACGTCTCCGTCGTCAGAGTAACCGTCGATATAACGAACTCGGGTATCATCTGACAGCAAAGCCCAATTTTCCACAATAATGTAAAGGGTCACCAACTAAAAATAACAGTTAACAATTACCAAATATGAGAAAGTCAACAATACATACATAGCAGCTCCAGCAAGATAACAATAGTGATAAAATAAGTATACCCACTTATTGAAAATGTATAACATCTAAGTATTTGATGAAAACAAAAGATTAAGAATACAGATCATGTTGCAAGCCCCAAGTACAATCAACAATCTCAAAAACTTGTTAGGAACATAGAATTTAAGGTACTTGCACATATCGTTTCCATACTTCAGTTCATATCAATCATGACTCGCATGTCAACACCCTAATGCAATGCGTATATGCCAATGCACATGATCCTGGAATTCTCAAAACAAAACCCTCCACGAGGGGCGTAAATCATAATTGTACCGCCTATCACATGCCTTAGTACTAATTACCGAGGTGCAGTCGCATCACAGACTAGCACGATTTACTTAAAGTGTAGCCTATCACATGCACTACACATAAGTTAAATCCTTGTACGAATAAGATGGACCACCAATCACATAGAACCACCCCGCTGCCCATCACGGTCACTACTTAACTTCGTGGCCCATCACGGTCACCACTTAACGATAAAACCCTCCTCGAAGGGGCGTAAACCATAATTGTACCGCCTATCACAGATCTTAGTACCAATTACTGAGGTGCAGTCGCATACAAACTAGCACGATTTACTTAAAGTGTAGCCTATCATAGGCACTACACATAAGTTAAATCCTTGTACGGATAAGATCGACCACCAATCACATGGAACCACCTCGTAGCCCATCACAGTCACTACTTAACTTTACGGTCCATCACGATCACCGCTTACCTTTGTGGCCCATCACGGTCACCACTTAACTATGAAATGCATGAGCGTACTCTGACTCTCTTCACTGTAATCAGTACGTAAATGCAACTATGAAACCCAAACACTTCATAACCATAAAAGAACAATATCAAAAGAACCTCGTATAATTTAGCATATGCCTTAAAAATGTTTTTCAAATAATTAAGTGCATAAACAAATATTCAAAAATAGAATTTTTGACAAAAATCCAGATTGTATTCGAATACAGCTTCTTGTAGCCAAATACAGATGCTAGGTCAATAGCAAAATCTGCAGTTCTGTATTTGAATACGAAGAGTTGTAGCCGAATACAACTGCTAAGTCAGAAACGAAATATGTAGTTCTGTATTCGAATACGGAGAGTCGTAGTCGAATACAGAAGACAAGTCAGCAGCAAAATTTCCAGTTCTATATTCGAATACGAAGAGTCGTAGCCGAATACAGATGACAAGTCAGTAGCAAAATTTGCAATTCTGTATTCAAATACGAAGAGTCGTAGCCGAATACAGATGACAAGTCAGTAGAAAAAATCACATATTTGTATTCGAATACGCGGTGTCGTATTCGAAGACGAAGTTCAAAATTTAAATAAAAACTGAGCGTTGCAGGAGTGTATTCGAATACATCTTCGAAAACAGTGGAACTTTTCAAGTAAATTTCACTTCAGTTCAACTATTTTATTTGAGAATAACTACAACCACAAAACAATCAATCTCTCAACAACAACAACAATAACATTTTTAACACAACAACAACATCACCAACAACAATATCACAGCAACAGTGAGTCTTTGTCATCAACAACACAACAATGACATCTTTATCAATAACAACTCATCAATAACGTTTTCAACAAAGATAACACATTAATCATCCATTAAACACACATATAGAGTTCCTACATGAAAACTAAAAAGTTGGAAGGAGCCCCTTACCTTTGTTACGCTTTCTCAACCATTTTCCGCTACTGCGCTCAAATACGGCAAAACTCTCGCTCGCGTCGACGCTACCAAAGTTAGGTCACAAGCACCGTAGTGTTGAGAGGAGTAACTTTCCCTCTTGCCACTTCTCGAATGGGAGCTTAGATCTCGAAGTAATATTGGATTTGTGTTTTGTGTTTTCTCATACCAACACTCTAAGCTTGTAAAACAGAAAAAGAAGAAAAAGGAGCAGAATGGTTCGCGGGTAGGTAGGAAATGTTTCGTTTCTATTATGATTTTGTTTTCTGCCTTCCTTCCCACATACACGTAGAGAGGTTGAGGACATGAAGAACAAGAGGGTCAACCGAGGTAGGAACTTTTAGTTCAGGGGGGCCTTGTCGGGTGAACCATCAGAACAACAAAAGAAATCAAGTTGTTAAGCCATATAACCGACCACAGAACAACAACAAGGGTCAGAATCGCCGGGGGAACCAGTATTTTGGAAGAGAATTGGGACAAGTGGTTCGATGTTTCCGATGTGGGGAAGAGGGACATTATGCTAATGCTGGTACCACTAAGGGTCCTCCATGCTACAATTGCCAGAAGCCATGGCACTTTGCAAGGGATTGCAAGGCTCCGAAGGTTGAACCAACAGTGAATGCAACTAGGGCTACTCGTCCTACTGCTAGGGGACGCATTTATTGCATGGGTGCTAAAGCTGGAAACCAGTCTCATAATTTGATCCAACAAGACTGCGAGATTGTAGGTAACACACTAACTGCACTTTTTGATTCGGGGGCAACCCATTCCTTCATTGCTATGGACTCTGTGAATTGTTTGAAGCTATCTATGTCTTCCCTTCCTTTTGATTTGGTTGTTTCCACACTTGCTAAGACTTTGACCGTAAATACTGCATGTTTACACTGTCATGTGACTATTCAAAATAGAGATTTCTTGATTAATTTGATTTGTTTACCCCTACAATCACTCGAGATCATTCTCGGCATGGATTGGATGTCGTATCATTATGTAGTCTAGGATTGTCCCCGAACCTGGAGTCGTTTGGTATTTAGCTGCTAACAAACTCGGAGTGTCGCTGAGAGAAGGAATTTAAGAGTTTCTATCATTGGCTAACGTGGAGGCGAAGATAGATGTGAGCATAGAAGACATGGTGCTTGTCAAGGAGTACCCAGACGTATTTCCAATAGAAATTCCAGGATTACCCCTTGTAAGAGAGGTGGAGTTCTTCATTGATCTACACCCAGGAACCGGACCTATTTCGATTGCGCCGTATCGGATGTCGCCATTGGAATCGAACGAGCTCAAGGGCCAAATTGATGATTTTTTAGAGAAAGGATTTATCAGACCAAGTGTGTCACCATGGGGAGCTCCGGTATTGTTGGTTAAGAAAAATGATGGAAGCTTGCGCTTATGTGTGGATTATAGGCAACTTAACAAGGCCACTGTTAAGAATCGTTATCCTTTACCACATATTGACGATTTGATGGATCAATTAAGAAGAGTCGCGGTATTTTCAAAGATTTATTTGAAGTCAGGTTACCATCAGATTCGGGTGAGAGAAGGAGATATTCAGAAGACTACTTTTTGAACCTGTTACGAACATTATGAATATCTTGTTATGCCATTTGGAGTTACAAATGCACCCGCAATTTTTATGGATTACATGAATAGAATCTTTAGCCTATTTCTAGATAAATTCGTTGTGGTGTTCATCGATCATATATTGATTTATTCAATGGATGAGGAAGAACATGGAGAGCATTTACGTCAAGTCCTTGAAGTTTTACGCGAGAAGCAATTGTACGCCAATCTGTGGAAGTGCGAGTTTTGGCTAGAAAAAGTGAACTTCTTAGGACATGTGATAACAAAAGAAGGAATCGCTGTAGATCCGGCAAAGATTGAGACAATCCTTGCTTGGAAACTGAAACACCCTGAGTTTTTAAAATAGCGCGAGTGTATTTTTTTTTTAACCGAATAAATAAATAAATTTTTTTCTCAATTTAATTCAGAATGATTAAAATCAATTCAAAATAAAAATCGTTCGACATCGTAATCCAAAATAGAAAAGTAATTAAATAATTACATCACGATTAATCAAGTAAGATATTTTTGGGAATTTAATCTTCAAAATAAATACCAAAATAAAAAAATACATCCAAAAGTTGTATCTTGGACCCACCAAAATATCATCAGAGTGCGGAAAAGATTAGCGGAAAAGACATACAATAATTCCCATAATAAATCACTACAAGTCTAAACTGATCATGCACTAAAGCTACAGTAGCAAGGATTCCCTTCGCATCGCATACAAGTCTCGTCTGACTCCGCAGCTCGCCTCGATGTGACGTCATCCTCCTCATCATACAGGGAAGGATCAGTCTCCTCCGAAGTTAGATCTATCCACAATCTGGGTCTCTTCGGCGGTGCCAGAATCTTAAAACAATCATCTGATGTCCTAGATGGACCCGAAAGATCAACTGCTGCTAGCGTCAGTCCTTTATTCTTCTCTTCTGCCTCGAGTTCACGCATAGCCCCTCCAGCTATCGAGTTAGGAGTCACCACACCTACAGTTGGACCCTCCGCGTCCGCAAAAACATCGTACTCCTCCAATATCAATTTGGAAGGTACCGGAAAATCAATCCTCGCATGAGTGGGCTCTACATAATTCACTACCCCGTCGGTTCTGCAAGTCCTCGCCAATCTCCCCGTGTAAGTGGCCCTGCTTGAGATGGGCTCATATACCCAAGGAGTAGGCAGATGACGGTCAAGGAAATCTAGCGACGTTTCCGTCGTCTGGGTACCCACCAGTGGTACGGGTTTGGGAAGCATCTGAGGGCAAAGCCCAATTTTTCACAATAATAGTAAAGGATCACCGACTGAAATTAACATTTACCACATAGCATTTATAACAACAATAAGAAGTATATTCATGGCATGTTTCAATGTTTATGTCAACATGAATGAATAATTATGCTCACTTATTAAAAGGTATGACATTGACATTTTAGGAAAATACAAACAGTTTAACATATAAGTCATGTTGCAAGTACAAATGCATTCAACAAAACACAACAACTCATTCAACACTTAGAGTTCATAACTTACTTGCACACAACAATTTTCCCCCGTCAACATCATTTCCAATCATGACTCACCAGTGTCGACCATCCCAATGCAATATGTATATGCCAATGTACACAACTTCTTGGAATTACCAACGTGCAGTCTCTCACAGACCAGCACACGTGCAGTCTCTCACGGACCAACATGATTTACATATGTTAAGTTCTAATAGGCCAACATGACCATGGTGCAGTCTCTCACAAACCAACACGAGTGCAGTCTCTCACAGACCAGCACGAGTGCAGTCTCTCACAGACTAGCACGTTTTTACGTATACCAAGGTGTAGTCTCTCATGGACCAGCACCAGTGTAGTCGCTCGCAAACCAACACACATGCAGTGGCTCACAGACCAGCACGTTTTACGTATGTTAGCCTCTCACAGGCCAAAACATACAAAAGTTAAATCCTCGCACGGATAGAATGGACCACCACGAACACGTGGCCATTCCGTAGCCCATCACGGTGGTTACTACTTAACTTGGCGGACCATCACGGTTACCGCATTAACTCTATGGCCCATCGCGGTTACCACCTGACTATGCAATGCATGGACATGCTATGTTTTCTCTTCACTCAAAATAGTATGCAAATACCAGCTGAAAATCCAGCCACTCCATCACCTCCTCAAAACCATCTCAACCCATCTCAACAATTTCATTATCATCACATCAACAAAGAATTCAAGAACCTCATCATTACCACCTCAAACCATCTCAAAAACCCCATTTTAATTCATCACAAGCCTTCCCAATGTTTCCCCAACTCTTTAAGTTCATAAACTAATGTTTAAAACTGGAATTTTTGAAAAAAACTAATCTGTATTCGAATACAGCTTCCTTGTATTCGAATCCAGAAGCTAAAACTGTGAAAAATCAGCATTCTGTATTCGAATACGAGGTTGTCGTAGCCGAATACAAATGCGAAGTCAGTGGCAAAAACAACAAATCTGTATTCGAATACAACAAGGTCGTATTCAAATACAGATGCGAATATAGTGGCAAAAATTGCAATCATGTATTTGAATACGACAGGGTCGTAGCCAAATAGAGATGCTAAGTCAGAAGCAAAAATCACTTATCTGTATTCGAATACAGAGGGTCGTATTCGAATACAAGTTCAAAATTTGAATAAAACAGAAGTTTTGCCGGCATGTATTCAAATGCACCAATGCTCATCAACAACAGATTCTCCAGAAACACCTCCACCCATTATAAAATCCTTTTCTTGTAATGGAAGAGTTTGTGTACCGGAAGTTGCAGATATGAGAAGAATGATTTTGGAAGTGGCTCATAAGAGCAAATTGAGTATTCATCCTGGAGCAACCAAGATGTACCAGGACTTAAGACAAAACTACTGGTGGCCAGGAATGAAGAGGGATGTAGCGGAATATGTATCGGCTTGTTTAACTTATCAGAAAGCGAAAGTGGAACATCAACGACCTACTGGAATGTTGCAACCTTTGGATATACCAGAATGGAAGTGGGATAGCATTTCCATGGATTTTATTACCGGATTGCCCAAGACAAGGAAAAAGAATGATTCGATTTGGGTAATAGTGGATCGATTGACAAAATCCGCACATTTCTTACCAGTAAGGACCACTTATAAAGTAGATAAGCTGACGGAAATCTACATTACTGAGATTGTGAGATTACACGGAGTTTCATCGAGTATTCTATCGGACCGTGATCCAAAATTCACATCTCATTTTTGGGGAGCGCTGCATGAAGCATTTGGAACGAAACTGAAATTCAACTTACCATCCACAAACAGATGGACAAACCGAAAGAACAAATCAGTCCTTGGAAGATCTATTAAGAGCATGTGTGTTGGATGATAGAGGAAATTGGGATGAGGTATTGCCATTGATTGAGTTTACTTACAACAACAGTTTTCACGCAAGTATTGGAATGGCACCCTATGAGGCTTTATATGGACGCAAGTGTCAGACGCCTTTATGCTGGTATAAGGACGGAGAAAGTATGATTGTTGGACCTGAGATGGTGGAACAGACTACAGAGAAAATCAAGAGGATACAAGAGAAAATGAAGATTTCACAGGATCGTCAGAAGAGTTATGCGGACAAGCATCGCAGACCTTTGGAATTCGAGCAGGGTGATCATGTATTTCTAAGGGTCACGCCTACAACTGGAGTTGGCAGAGCTATTAAATTAAGAAAGTTGACTCCGAAATTTATTGGACCATACCAGATTACTGCACGAATTGGACCAGTGGCTTATCGAATTGCTTTACCTCCAATACAGTCCAATATTCACGACGTATTTCATGTGTCGTAGTTAAGAAAATACATCTCGGATCCGTCACATGTGATCGAACTAGACACAATTCAATTGAAGGATAACCTGTCATTTAAAGTATTCCCTGTAAGAATTGAAGACAGAAAGATTAAACAGTTGAGGAACAAGGAAGTCCCACTAGTCAAAGTGATTTGGAATCCGACTACGGGAGACGCAACTTGGGAACTAGAGAGTAAGATGAGGGAACAATATCTTCAGTTGTTTATTAACGTGTAGTTTCGAGGATGAAACTAATTTAAGGGGGGTAGTAATGCAAGACCTTAAATTTAAAAATTAAATTATGGATTTAATATTAAGTGTATTTTGAGGAATAATTGTAAAATATTTAATATATGTATATTTTGTGTAAATATATATATAAATATTTATTTTGGGTGTTGAATTAAAATTAGTGGATGAAGGATAAATTAATTTAATAACGAGTAATTAAATTATCGGGCAGTTAATTAAGGAATTATCTGCTAATTGCGACAAGATTGGTTAAGTGATGGAGGGTCAAGTAATATTATACTATTAATGTGGGATGAGGTAGCATATATATGTGCTTATATATATGAAGGAGTGGCAAGAGCAAAGGCAGAAACCTTCCCTCCTCCCTTACTGCATGAAACAGTGCCCTTCTTCATCCTCTTCCCATTCTGTTTCACGTTTATAAAAAAAAAAAAAAAAAAGAGTTGCTCAAAAGTGAGATTACTTGGAAATCCAAGCACCAAACCACCAAGTACTAAGAACAAAATTTGTTCCTCTCCTCATTACGGAGCTAGAGAACCCACTTTGGTAGCGGCAAACGCAAACGGAAACTTCACCGACTTTTGTCGCAAAAACGTGAACGGGAGCAGAAACGTAACAAAGGTAAGGGGCACCTTCCACTTTCTAGTTTGCATTTTAGGCTGTAAATGCATGTTTGATGTGTGATCATATTTTAGTTTCTAGTTTGAAAAACGAAACTATTGTGCATGTTGTTATAAAATGCGAAAAATGCATCCTGTTGATGTTTGATGATTCTGTGATGTTGCTGTTTTGGCTGATATAACATTGTTGTTTTCGTTGTGTGGGAATACTGGAAAATGATTTGCATGTTGTTTTGGTTGTGTAAGAATACTGGAAAATACTTTGCATTTTGTTTTGAGAAATGATCAAAATGTAAACGTTGAAAAATGTCTGTTTTGTTGAGGTTGACATTCTGTTTTGGGTGGTTTAAGCAAAACTGTGATGATGTTCTGGTGTTGGTGATTATGTTTCTGTTATGTTGAAAACAATCTGGTGTTGATGATGGTTTTCAAAAGAAAAGGATTTAAAATGGTGGAAGTGTTTTCTGGAAAATTTGTTGTTGATGAAAAACGTTTTGAGTTTTGTGGTTTCAAAAGAATGGTGATTTTATTTTGGTGTGGTGTTGGTTTTTCAAAGAAAAGAATTTGAAAACGTGTTGAAGTTTTCTGTTAAATTTCACTGAATTCGAAGGTGTATTTGAATACGACATGAATGTATTCAAATACAGCCTGCAAAACTTCAGTTTCATTTAAATGTTTAAACTTGTATTCGAATACGAGCCTCTGTATTCGAATACATATAAGGGTTTTTGCTTCTGACTTGGCCTCTGTATTCGGCTACGACCCTATCGTATTCGAATACAGGACTGCAATTTTTGCCACTATATTCGCATCTGTATTCGACTACGACAGCCTCGTATTCGAATACAGAATGCTGATTTTTCACTATTTTTGCCTCTGTATTTGAATACAAGGGAGCTGTATTCGAATACAGCTTGTTTTTTTTCAAAAATTTCAGTTTTAAACAATGGTTTATGAACTTAAAGATTGGGAAAATATTGGGAAGGTTTGTGATGAATTAAAATGGTGTTTTTGTGAGGTGGTGATGATGAGGTTCTGGAGTTCTTTATTGATGCTGTGAAAATGCTGAGTTTACACTGTTGTAGCTTCTGTATTCAAATACAGAGTGTTGATTCTGCACTGTTTTAGCTTCTGTATTCGAATACAAGGAAGCTGTATTCGAATACAGATTCGTTTTTCCAGAAATCTCAGTTTTAAACACTGTTTTATGAACTTTAAGAGTTGGGGAAACATTGGGAAGACTTGTGATAAATAAAAATGGGGTTTTTGATATAATGTGAAGTGGTAATGATGAGGTGCTTGAATGTTTTTATTGAGGTGATGATAATGAAATTATTTTGGTTGAGATGGTTTTGGGGAAATGATGGGAAGGCAGAATTTTGCTGGTATTTGCATACTGTTTTCAGTGAAGAGAAAACATTGCATGTTCATACATTGCATAGTCAGGTGGTAACTGTGATGGACCACAGAGTAATGCGTAAAACGTGTTGGTCTGTTGAGCGACTGCACGAGTGCTGGTATGTTGAGCGACTACACTGGTACTAATTTGTGAGCGACTGTACCTTGATATGCGCAAAACGTGCTGGTCTGTTGAGCGATTGCACGAGTGCTGGTCTGTTGAGTGACTGCACTGGTACTGGTCTGTGAGCGACTATACCTTGGTATATGTGAAATGTGCTGGTTTGTTGAGCGACTGCACGAGTGTTGGTCTGTTGAGCGATTGCACTGGTGCTGATCTGTGAGCGATTGCACCATGGTCATGTTGGCCATTAAAGTCTAACATATGAAAATCGTGCTGGTCTGTGAGCGACCGCACGTGTGCTGGTCTGTGAGTGACTGCACCTTGGTAATTCCAAGAAGTTGAGTACATGAGCATATACATATTGCATCGGGGTGTTTGACTGGTGGGTTATGATTTGGATGTATGTTGATGATTGGAAATTGATGTGTGTAAGTATCTTATAAAATCTGAATTTCTGATGAATGGTTGTGATTGCTGAAATGATGGTTTTACTTACAACATGCTTTCCATATTAATTGGTTGTTGTTTGAAAAGGCATACATGTCATGAAATTTCAAAATGAGCATCCTTATTTATCATCATTGTTATATAATATGCCATGGATATATTTGTTACTGTTGATATAAATGTTATGTGTTATTTGTTAATTTCGGTCGGTGACCCTTTACTATTATTGTGGAAAATTGGGCTTTTCCCTCAGATGCCCCCCAAACCCATATCACCAGTGGGTCCCCAGACGACGGAAATGTCGCTGGATTTCATTGATCGTCTCCTGTCTACTGCTTGGGTATACAACCCCATCTCAAGCAGGGCGACGTACACGGGGAGACTGAATAGGACCTGCATGACTAATGGCGTGGTGGACTATGTGGAGCACACCTATACGAGGATTGACTTTCCTGTGCCTTTCAAATTGGTATTCGAGGCGCACGGAATTTTTGGAGGACGCAGAGGAGCCGACGAGAGGGGTTGAGAAGGAGGCCACAATAGGTGCGGTGACTCCTAACCCGGTGACTGGAGGAGCTGTACATGATACAGAGGTGGAAGGGGAGAATCAAAGACCGACGCTAGTAGCAAATGATGTTCCGGGTCCATCTAGGACATCCGATGACTGCTTTGAGATTCCGGCACCGCCGAAGCGACCCCGATTGTATATTGATCTGACTTCGGAGGAGATTGATCCTTCCTTATGTGATGAGGAAGAGGACGTTACGTCGAGGCGAGCTGCGGAGTCGGACAAGACTTGCATGGGCTGCGGAGGGAATCCTTGCTACTGTAGCTTTAGTGCATGATCAGTTTAGACTTTTTGTATAGGGTCTTGATTTCCGTGGATGTAATTTATTTTGGGAATTATTGTATAACTTTCCGCTGTTCTCTTCTACACTCTGATGCTTTTTAGTGGGCCATAGGCCAGGTGTTCTATTTTGAGATGACATGACATTGTTTTTTGAAATGTATTAATGTTTATTATTAATTCCCAAAGTTAAGTACTTAGTGATATTATGATGAAATTATTTAATTACGTTCATCGATTAAATTACGACGTACTATTTTATGAAATGAATTAATGAAAATTTTATTTTAATTCTTTTTGAATTAATCTGAAAATTCTTTTATTTATTATTTTTTAAAAAAAATACACTCGCGCTGTGTTTTAAACTCGGGGTGTTACACATTCGTAACTCCAAATGGCATAACGAGATATTCATAATGTCCGTAACGGGTCCTGAAAGCGGTCTTTTGAATATCTCCTTCTCTTACCCGAATCTGATGGTATCCTGACTTCAAATTGATCTTTGAAAACACCGCGGCTCCTCTCAATTGGTCCATCATATCCTCGATGCGTGGTAAAGGATAACGATTCTTAATATATACCTTGTTAAGTTGCCTATAATCCACACATAAGTGCGAACTTCCATCCTTCTTGTTAACCAACAACACCGGAGCTCCCTATGGCAACACACTTGGTCTGGTAAATCCTTTCTCCAACAAACCTTCTATTTGACCCTTAAGCTCGCTTAATTCCAATGGCAACATCCGATACGGTGCAATTGAAATAGGTCCAGTTCTTGGGTGTAGTTCAATGAAGAATTCCACCTCTCTTACTGGGGGTAATCCTGGAATTTCTGTTGGAAATACGTCCAGATACTTTTTGACTAACACCACATCTTCTATGCTCACATCCATCTTGGTCTCCATGTTAGCCAATGATAAAAATTCTTGAGTTCCTTCACTCCGAGCTTGTTAGCAGCCAAATACCGAACGACTCCAGGTTCGGGGAAACGAACTAATTTGCGAGCACAATCCAAGACTACATAATTATACGACATCCAATCCATGCCGAGAATGATCTTGAGTGATTGTAGGGGTAAACAGATTAAATTAACCAAGAAATCTCTATTCTACAACGTAAACATGCAGAATTTACGGTCAAAGTCTTAGCAGGTGTGGAAACAACCAAATCAAAAGGCAAAGCAGACATAGATAGCTTCAAACGATTCACACAGTCCATAGCAATGAAAGAATGGTTTGCCCCCGAATCAAAAAGTGCAGTTAGTGTGTTACCTGCAATCTCGCAATCTCGCTGGATTAAATTAGGAGCTTGACTCCCGGCTTCAGCACCCATGTGATAGACGCGTCCCCTAGCAATAGGACGAGTAGCCCTAGTTGCGTTCACTGTTGGTTCCATCTTCGGAGCCTTGCAATCCCTAGCAATGTGTCCTGGTTTCTGACAATTGAAACATGTAGGGTCCTTTGTGGTACACGCAGTAGCATAATGTCCCTCTTTTCCACATCGGAAACATCGAACCCCTTGTCCTAATTGTCTTCCAAAATTTTGATTTCATGGCCGATTCTGGCCTCTATTGTTGTTTTGTGGCCGGTTATATGGCTTAGCAACTTGCTTCCCTTTGTTATTCTGATAATTCATCCGGCTCGGCCCTCTTGAATTAAAGTTACCTCCTCGGTTGGCCCTCCTGTTCTTCATATCCTCAACCTTTCTGCATTTCTCTACTAATGCTTGGAAACGTTGAATTCCCAAGGGTAAGACCGAGTCTTGAATCTCATACTTCAGTCCATTTTTGAAACGATGACACATAAACTGTTCATCCACCTCTTCACGGAAAAATCTGAAATGCCGCGACAAAGATTCAAACTTAGCTGCATATTCTCCCACCGTCATGTTTCCTTGGTGTAATTTCAGAAAATCATCACCCAACTTAGTTCTAGTGCTCATCGGAAAGTATTTGTCCAAAAACTTCTTTTTGAACGACTCCCAATTCACCTCCTCATGAGCTGATCCCATCAGTAGCCTTGTACTCCTCCACCAATACTCTGCATCCCCTAGCAGCAGATATGTAGCATAGTTGACCTTCACCGCTGCCTGGCAATTAATCATTTCAAAAAATTTCTCCATTTCCTGAATCCATTTGTCCGCTCTTTCTGGACCCTCATCATCCTTGAACTTTGGAGGATTATGACGACCAAAATCCTCTAATCCCCTTGATTCAGCAGTGCGAATCTCTCTTTCTCTTTTCTCTAGATCACGTTCAGTCTTCGCAGCCGTTTGTGCAGCAACAGACGCAGCCATGTTATTCATCGCTTCAGCCATCCTATCCTCCCGGCTGACGTTGGCTCTTGCAGTGTCGTTTCTCCTAGGAGGCATTGTTTCCTACAAAACCATCATCAAGTAGAAATCTCACACCGTTTAGAATAATCCCAAAATATAACTTTAACAGTATCATCACTTCAGCACACCACAACTATACAAGACTTGACATTCTAACTACTTGCTCCTATGCATGATCAGATAACGACTCAAAACCAACAATCTAATCAGAGCCCTTAACCAAAACATTAACCAAATGCTCTGTTACCACAATTGAAACACCCTGAGTTTTTAAAACAGCGCGAGTGTATTTTTTTTTTAACCGAAATAAATAAATAAATTTTTTTCTCAATTTAATTCAGAATGATGAAAATTAATTCAAAATAAAAATCGTTCGACATCGTAATCCAAAATAGAAAAGTAATTAAATAATTACATCACGATTAATCAAGTAAGATATTTTTGGGAATTTAATCTTCAAAATAAATACCGAAATAAAAAAATACATCCAAAAGTTGTATCCTGGACCCACCAAAATATCATCAAAGTGCGGAAAAGATTAGCGGAAAAGACATACAATAATTCCCAAAATAAATCATTACATTTCCCGAGCTCTAAACCCTATACAACAAGTCTAAACTGATCATGTACTAAAGCTACAGTAGCAAGGATTCCCTCCGCATCCCATACAAGTCTCGTCTGACTCCGCAGCTCGCCTCGATGTGACGTCCTCCTCCTCATCATACAGGGAAGGATCAGTCTCCTCCGAAGTCAGATCTATCCACGATCTGGGTCTCTTCGGCGGTGCCGGAATCTTAAAACAATCATCTGATGTCCTATATGGACCCGGAAGATCAACTGCTGCTAGCGTCGGTCCTTTATTCTTCTCTTCTGCCACGGGTTCACGCACAGCCCCTCTAGCTATCGAGTTAGGAGTCACCACACCTACGGTGGCCTCCGTCTCAACCTCTACAGTTGGACCCTCCGCGTCCGCAAAAACTTCGTACTCCTCCAATATCAATTTGGAAGGTACCGGAAAATCAATCCTCGTATGAGTGTGCTCTACGTAATCCACTACCCCGTCAGTCCTGCAAGTCCTCGCCAATCTCCCCGTGTAAGTCGCCCTACTTGAGATGGGGTCATATACCCAAGCAGTAGGCAGATGACGGTCAAGGAAATCTAGCGACGTTTCCGTCGTCTGGGTACCCACCAGTGGTACGGGTTTGGAGGGCATATGAGGGCAAAGCCCAATTTTCCACAATAATAGTAAAGGGTCACCGACCAAAACTAACATTTACCACATAGCATTTATAACAACAATAAGAAGAATATTCATGGCATGTTTCAATGTTTATGTCAACATGAATGAATAATTATGCTCACTTATTAAAATGTATGACATTGACATTTTAGGAAAATACAAATAGTTTAACATATAAGTCATGTTGCAAGTACAAATGCATTCAACAAAACACAACAACTCATTCAGCACTTAGAGTTCATAAGTTACTTACACACAACGATTTTCCCCCGTCAACATCATTTCCAATCATGACTCACCAGTCGACCATCCCAATGAAATATGTATATGCCAATGTACACAACTTCTTGGAATTACCAAGGTGCAGTCTCTCACAGACCAGCACACGTGCAATCTCTCATAGACCAGCACAATTTACATATGTTAAGTTCTAATAGGCCAACATGACCATGGTGCAGTCTCTCACAGACCAGCACCAGTGCAGTCTCTCACAGACCAGCACACGTGCAGTCGCTCACAGACCAGCACGTTTTACGTATGTTAGCCTCTCACAGGCCAAAACATACAGAAGCTAAATCCTCGCACGGATAGAATGGACCACCACGAACACGCGGCCATTCCGTAGCCCATCACGGTGGTTACTACTTAACTTGGCGGACCATCACGGTTACCGCATTAACTCTGTGGCCCATCGCAGTCACCACCTGACTATGCAATGCATGGACATGCTATGTTTTCACTTCACTAAAAACAGTATGCAAATACCAGCTGAAAATCCAGCCACTCCATCACCTCCTCAAAACCATCTCAACCCATCTCAAGAATTTCATTATCATCAACAAAGAATTCAAGAACCTCATCAATACCACCTCAAACCATCTCAAATACCCCATTTTAATTCATCACAAGCGTTCCCAATATTTCCTCAACTCTTTAAGTTCATAAACAAATGTTTAAAACTAGAATTTTTGAAAAAAAACTAATCTGTATTCGAATACAGCTTCTTTGTATTCGAATACAGAAGCTAAAACAGTGAAAAATCAACATTCTCTATTCGAATACGAGGTTTTCGTAGCTGAATATAAATGCGAAGTCAGTGGCAAAAACAGCAAATCTGTATTCGAATACAACAACGTCGTATTCGAATACAGATGCGAATACAGTGGCAAAAATTGCAATCCTGTATTCGAATACGACAGGGTCGTAGCCGAATACAGATGCTAAGTCAGAAGCAAAAATCACTTATCTGTATTCGAATACAGAGAGTCGTATTCGAATACAAGTTCAAAATTTGAATAAAACAGAAGCTTTGAAGGCATGTATTCGAATACACCAATGCCGTATTGGAATACACCTTCGAATACAGTGATATTTTCCAGAAACTTCAACATGTTTTCAAACTCTTTTCTTTGAAAAACCAACACAACACCAAAATAAAATCACCATTCTTTTGAAACCACAAAATTCATGACATTTCTCATCAACAACAGATTCTCCAGAAACACCTCCACCCATTTTAAAATCCTTTTCTTTTGAAAACCACCATCAACACCAAGACAAAATCACAGCTTCTTAAACCACCAACACCAGAATGACTTCACGGTTTTCTTTAACCACCAAAACAGAAAGTCAACCACACAATAAAAACGATTTTATTCACCACAATAAAACCATAAAAACATCCTCCACTCAGCAACGAGTCAACAACCCCAGAAAAAACCTTACCCTAAAAAATAACCACAAAACAGAACAGCCATTCCCAAACACTTGCATTTAGATCATCCCCAAAACAACATGCAAAGCATTTTCCAGTATACCCACACAACCAAAACAACATTGATGTATCAACCAAAACAGCAAACATCACATATCATCAAAAACATCAACAGCATGCATTTTCATCATTCATAACGACATGCAAAACAATTTCACTTCAAAAACATAAACGAAAACATCATCAATGCCACAACAGCATGCATTTACAGCCCTAAATGCAATCTAGAATGTGGAAGGTGCCCCTTACCTCTGTCACGTTTTCTGCTCTCGTTCACGTTCCCGCGACAAAAGTCGGCGAAACCCCCGTTCGCGTTTGCCGCTACAAAAGTTAGTTCTCTAGCTCCGTAACGATGAGAGGAACAACTTTTGTACTGGACACTTTCTGGTTCGGCGCTTGGATTTCCAAGTAATTTGACTTTTGAGGATGCTCTTTTTTTTGTTAAAACAGAATGGGGAGAGAAACAGAATGGCGCATGCAGTGAGGGAGGAAATGTTTTCTGCCTTTCTGTTCTGGCCTCTCACATATATATAGGCACATATGTGCCACCTCACCCAACACAGTACTATTATAATATTGTTTGACCATCAGGTACTTAACCACTCTCGTCGTAATTAACAGATAACATCTTAATTAACTGCCCGGAATTTAATTACTCGTGATTAAATTAATTTATCCTTCATCCAATAATTTTAATTCAACCTCCAAAAATAAATATTTATATATATATATATATTTACATAAAATATACATATATTAAATATTTTACAAATATTCCCAAATACACTTAATATTAAATCCATAATTTAATTTTAAATTTAAGGGTCTTACAGAAATAGCCTCAGACTATCACAGACATACGAAGTTTTGTCGGACTGGCAGGATACTACAGGAGGTTTATTGAACAATTTGCTAAGATTGTAGCTCCATTGACACAACTCTCTAGAAAGAATTGAACATGCGTCAGAGGAGATGGATGGAGACTCTCAAGGATTTTGATTTCACATTGCAGTACCACCCTAGGAAAGCCAATGTGGTGGCTGATGCATTGAGTAGACGAAGTGTGTCAGTATCTTCAACAATAATGATTAGACAACAAGAGTTATGGGAAGCATTTAGAGACCTACACTTGGACGTAGAGTTTGCACCGGGAATTTTAAAATATGGAATGATAAAAATTTCGAGTGGTTTACTTGAGGATATTGCGAACTTTCAAGATGACGCATTAATCCAAGAGAAAAGGAACCTAATAGTGCAAGGAAAGACAATTGAGTTCAGGATTGGACCAGATAATATTTTGAGATGTAATGGGAGGATTTGTGTACCGACAGTTGCAGATCTGAGGAGAACAATTTTGGAGGAGGCTCATAAAAGCAAATTGAGTATCCATCCCAGAGCGACAAAGATGTATAAGGACTTGAGGCAAAAATTTGGGTGGCCAGGAATGAAGAGGCATGTAGCAGAGTATGTATCAACTTGTTTAACTTGTTAGAAAGCGAAAATGGAACATCAGTGACCTGCTGGAATGTTACAACCTTTAGATATACCTGAATGGAAGTGGGACAGCATTTCATGGACTTTATAACTGGATTGCTGAAAACAAGGAGAAAGAATGATTCTATTTGGGTGATAGTAGATCGATTAACTTAATCGCACATTTCTTACCAGTAAAGACAACCTATAAGGTAGATAAGCTGACAGAGATCTACATTGTTGAGATTGTGAGATTACACAAATTACCGTCGAGTATTGTATCGGACTGTGACCCGAAATTCATGTCTCACTTTTGGGGAGCGTTGCATGAAGCATTGGGAACGAAACTAAGGTTGAGTTCAGCATACCATCCGCAAACAGACGGACAGACCGAGAGAACGAATCAGTCCTTGGAACATTTATTGAGAGAATGTGTATTAGATGATAGAGGGAGTTGGGATGATGTATTGTCGTTGATTGAGTTTACCTACAACAATAGTTTCCACGCAAGTATTGGAATGGTACCATATGAGGCTTTGTATGGACGTAAGTGCTAGATGCCTTTATGCTGGTATAAGGAAGGAGAGAATATGATTGTAGGACTTGAGATGGTGCAACAGACTACAGAGAAGGTCAAGAGGATAAAAGAGAAAAATGAAGATCTCGCAGGACCGTCAGAGGAGTTATGCGGACAAGCGTCACAGACCTTTGGAATTCGAACAGGGTGATCATGTGTTTCTAAGGGTCACACCTACAACTGGGGTTGGCAGAGCCATTAAATCAAGAAAATTAACTCCGAAATTTATTGGACCATACCAAATTACTACACAAATTGGACCAGTGGCTTATCAAATTGCTTTACCTCCAATATTGTCCAATATCCACGATGTATTTCACGTGTCACAATTAAGGAAATACATTTTCAGATCCGACACATGTGATCGAACCATACACAATTCAACTAAAGGATAACCTGTCATTTGAACTACTACCTGTAAGGATCGAGGACAGGAAGATTAAACAGTTAAGGAACAAGGAAGTTTCGCTAGTCAAAGAGATTTGGAATCCAACTACTGGAGACGTGACTTGGGAACTAGAGAGTAAGATGAGGGAACAACATCCTGAATTGTTTATCGACACATTGTTTCGAGGACGAAACTAATTTAAGGGGGTAGTAATGTAAGACCCTTAATTTTAAATTATTTTACGAATTAAATACCAAAAATATATTTTGAAATGTTGTAATATGATTAATATTTGTATATATATATATGTATATATTTTGAGGACGACTAAGATTATTTGTCGAGGAAGAATTTAATTATATTACGAGGAATTTAATACCAGACAGTTATCAAATTTTATCTGTCAATAGAGTTGCGACGGGAGTATTTAGTTAATTGTGGGTTAGTTTTAATTATAATATATATATATAGTAGGTGGGAAGTAGTATGTATATATATATATATATATATACATGTATGTGAGAAGAAAGGCAAGCAGAAGCAAAACAGAAAGAGAAAGAAACATTTTCCTTCTACCTGCCGCGCACCATTCTTTCCTTCTCCTTCCTTTTTTGTTTGTGTTGGTAGAAAAAAAAAAAACAAACTCAAATCCTAGATTACTTCGAAATCTAAGCTTCCATTCAAAGAGTGTTAAGAGGGAAAGTTACTTCTCTCCTCACTACGGTGCTAGTGAGCTAACTTTGGTAGCGTCGACGCGAGCGGGAGTTTCGCCGTATTTGATCGCGGTAACGAAAACGGTTGAGAAAGCGCTAACAAAGGTAAGGGGATCCTTCCAACTTTTTAGTTTGCATGTAGGAACTCTATATCTGTGTTTGATGAATGATTAATGTGTTTATCTTTGTTGAAAACGTGACGTTGCTGTGGTTGATGATAAAAATGCCATTGTTGTGATGTTGTTGTTGATGATATTGCTGCTATGTGGTTGTGTTAAAGATGTTATGGTTAATGTTGTGGAGAAATTGATTGTTGTGTTTATGGTTATTTTCAAAGAAAAGAGTTTGAGCTCAAGTTGAAATTTACTTGAAAAATTATATTGTTTTCGAAGATGTATTCAAATACGACACTAGCGTATTCGAATACACTTCTGCAAAGTTCAGTTTTTATTCAACTTTTGAACCTCGTATTCGAATACAAATACATGATTTTTGCTACTGACTTATCATCTGTATTCGGCTACGACTCCCTCGTATTCGAATACATAATTACAGATTTTGCTTTTGACTTAGCATCTGTAGTCAGCTACGACCCCCTCATATTCGAATACAGAATTGCAGATTTTGCTTCTCACTTAGCATCTGTATTCGGCTACGACCCCGTCGTATTCGAATACAGAACTGCAGATTTTGCTACTGACTTAGCATCTGTATTCGGCAACAAGAAGCTGTATTCGAATACAACCTGGATTTTTGTCAAAAATTATATTTTTAAATATTTGTTCATGCACTTAATCGCTTTGGAAAACATTTTTAAGGCATATGATAAATTATATGATGTTCTCTTGAGATTGTTTCTATAATGGTGGTGAAGTGTCTGGGTTTCATATTTGCATTTACGTACCGATTTCAGTGAAGAGAAACAGAGTACGCTCACGCATTCATAGTTAAGTGGTGACCGCGATGGTCCACAGAGTTAAGCGGTGACCGTGATGGGCCGTAAAGTTAAGTAGTGACCATGATGGGCTACATGGTGGTTCCATGTGATTAGATGGTCCATTCTATCCGTACGAGGATTTAACTTGTGTGTAGGCGCTACAATTATGATTTACGCCCCTCGTGGAGGGTTTTGTTTTGAGGATTTCGGGATCATGTGCATCGGCATATACGCATTGCATTAGGGTGTTTGACATGCGAGGCATGATTGTTATGATTCTGATATGTGGGAATGATATGTGCAAGTACCTTAAATTCTAAGTTCCTAATAAGTTGTTGTGATTGTTAATTGTACTTGGGCTTGCAACAAGATCTGTATTTTAAATCTTTTGTTTCATCGAAAACTTAGATGTTATACATTTTCAATAAGTGTGTATACTTATCTTGTCAATATTGTTATCTTGCTAGAACTGCTATATATGTATTGTTGACTTTGTCATATTTGGTAATTGTTAACTGTTATTTTCGGTTGGTGACCCTTTACATTATTGTGGAAAATTGGGCTTTGCCCTCAGATGATACCCGGGTTCGTACCATCGATGGTTACCCTGACGACGGAGACGTCGTTAGACTTCCCTGATCTTCATATGCCGACTGCTTGGGTATACGACCCCATCTCAAGCAGGGCTACTTATACGGGGAGGGTGGTGAATGTTGGAACCAAGTTGGTTCTAAGTACTTAGGATTTTGATGATTTTGATGCTTACAAATGTACTCTATGTAAACTTATTTTTTACTTTGAATTATTAAGTTAAATGCCCCATAAACTGAAGGAATCAGAAGCAGTGATCAAAGGATTCCAGAAAAATAAATTCTGGAATGACCAGAAGATACTCCATGAATGTCAAAACATGACCAGAAGATATCTTTGATGGCCCAGTCAGAAGGAATAAAAATCAGAATGAAACATGGATCATACCATTGGAAAGCCTACCAGAAGGAGAGATGTTCCAGACAAACAGGAATCAAATATCAATTTTATTCCAGAAGTTATTCTGACCAGAAGATGGCATGGCAGTGAAAAATTACTTGTTCCAGACTTGTTCTAGACTTGACCAGAAGGTATGTTTATGAGTCCAGAACAAGAGGATCAATCCAGATTTGGCCCAGACCATAAGATAGCATGATTCAGGGCATGGAACTAAGTCCAGACTAGAAGAAATGAATTCCAGAATCAATCCAGACCTGGTCCAAAATCAAAGGTAAAATGTCTAGACTGAAATATTTTTTGTTCAAGTTAATTTCAGTTTGTTCCAGACCAAATTCCAGAATCTGTCCAGATCAGAGTAAAGACTTCCAGATCAATGGTTCAGAAATAATTATTTGGTCCAGTGATGGTCCAGATCAGAAAATGAGACCATGGCCCAGTGTTGGCCGAAATCAGAGGAACAGGATGTGCAAGTCCAGCAAAGGTCGAATTCAGAGGATTATAGCATATCAGGTGCGCATCCAAGATGGCCGAAATCAGAAGATCAGAGGGTCAGGAAGTGTGGTCCAAGGAAGGCCGAAATCAGAGGATCACAGCATAAACAATCAGTATGGTCCAGATGTGGACTAGCGCATGAAGATCCAATGGTCCAGATTTAATCAGGAAATTTATACGGTGGAGAATTTAATTTATTTTGATCAAAGGATTAAAAAGATTTATTACAAAAATAAAGTGAGGTGTTGTGGAATTCAGGAGCTGTGGCGGGAAGGAACCAACAGATTTAATTGGCCAGTTATTTTGAAAGGAAATCTAAAGATATGTTTTTTATTTATATGAAGCCCAATTGGTCAAGTTATTTTTACAGAGAATCCAGCAAGATTCAGCTCGAATTTAAGCATTGGAAGAGGCCCAAATCTGCATCTATAAAAGGAGGCTCAAGGCAGAATACTCAAGCATCGAAAATCACAAAAGAGTCATACACTTCCAAAAGCAAACACCCAAATTTTCATAGAAGTCAATTGTGAGTTTCAGCTTTCAAGAAGCAAGTACTCTTGTTATTTTCCTTCCATTGTGTCAAATCTAAGTTGTTCAAGTAGAGTCTACAAGCTGAGGGAGTCAGTAGGGGTAGCAGGTTACTTGGCAATTAGATTCATAGTGTTGTGTGTTAAATCTAAGTTGTTGAAGTAGAGTCTACAATCTGAGGGAGTCAGAAGGGGTAGCAGGTTACTTGGCAATTAGATTCATAATGTTGTGTGTTAAATCTAAGTTGTTGAAGTAGAGTCTATAATCTGAGGGAGTCAGAAGGGGTAGCAAGTTACTTGGCAATTAAATTTTTAGTGTTGTGATTTCTTCTACAATCTGGGATTGTCAAATTGGCTAAAGACATGAGCTACATTCCTCAAAGAAGTCTAGGATTGTTAGACTGTTTGAGAAGACTGACTTGGAGGGTCAGTAGCAAGGTTGTAATTCAAGGATTGAATTAGTGAAATCCTTCAAGGTGAAGGGACTGGACGTAGCCTCATTAACGGTGAACCAGTATAAAAACTGTGAGTTTTATTTTTACTTTTTATTCGCTGCTAACTCTGTTTTTAATTATACATCAAGTTTTGTTTTAAAAGTATAAAAACAGGAAAAGTATTCAAGTTAAGTCAAACACAATTCCACCCCCCTTCTCGTGTTTGCACCTTCAGTGAAAACCAGTAAGATTGTCGGGGCAGTGTCGTATGTGGAGCACACTCACGCGTGGATCGGTTTTCCTGTACCTTCAGGACTGGTACTCCAGGTGAATGGGGTATTTATGGACGCAGAGGGTCCTACAGTTGGAGGTGTGACGGAGGCCACTGTAGGTGTGGTGACTCCTACTGTAGTAGCATGGGATTTAGTGCCTGAACCAGGAAAGGGAGAGAAGGGCAAGGGATCGACGCCAGCGGGGGTTGTAATTTTAGGTCTGTCTAGGCCGGTAGAGGACTGTTTCGAGATTCCAGCGCCGCCGAAGCGACCTATATCGTCGGTGGATCTGACTTTAGAGGAGACTGATCATTTTCTGACTGTGAGGAGGAGGATGTCACGTCGAGGCGAGTGACTGCGTCGAACGAGACTTGTGGAGAGTGTGGTGGTAACCCTTGTTATTGTAGTTGTTAGTGCATGATCAAATTAGTTTTTGTTGTATAGGGCCCTAGTGTTTTGGTGGTTGTACTTATTTCATTTTTGGATGACTGTACTTATGATGTACCTTGACAGTGACTATTGTTGATGGGTCCATGATCATAATTTTGTTTGACGTGACCATGGGGGGGAGAGCATTCTTAAAGCAGCACTTCTGCGCAGGTGTCTGCCGAGAATACCCCAAGGGTATGAGCGTTGTTTGACTGGTCTCATATCCCCGGTGTATTTTCTATTTATATATTTTGAATATTAATTCCCAAAACTATTTTAACTGGATATATTTATGACGTAATTATTTAATTACTTTTGTCGTTTGGTATTATGACGTATTACTTTATTGAGTGGTTTTATTTTAATTCTTTATTTGTTTTGAAAAAAAATTACATTCGCGCTGTTAAAAATCGGGGTGTTACGAAAACAAAAGATTAAGAATACAGATCATGTTGCAAGCCCCAAGTACAATCAACAATCTCAACAACTTATTAGGAACTTAGAATTTAAGGTACTTGCACATATCGTTTTCACACATCAGTTCATATCAATCATGACTCGCATGTCAACACCCTAATGCAATGCGTATATGCCAATGCACATGATCCCGGAATTCTCAAAACAAAACCCTCCACGAGGCGCGTAAATCATAATTGTACCGCCTATCATTGGCCTTAGTATTAATTACCAAGGTGCAGTCGCATCACAGACTAGCACGATTTACTTAAAGTGTAGCCTATCACAGGAACTACACATAAGTTAAATCCTTGTACGGATAAGATGGACCACCAATTACATGGAACCACCCCGTAGCCCATCACGGTCACTACTTAACTTTGTCGCCCATCACGGTCACCACTTAATGATAAAAACCTCCTCGAAGGGGCGTAAATCATAATTGTACCGCCTATCACAGGTCTTAGTACTAATTACTGAGGTGCAGTCGCATACAAACTAGCACGATTTACTTAAAGTGTACCCTATCGTAGGCACTACACATAAGTTAAATCCTCGTACAGATAAGATGGACCACTAATCACATGGAACCACCCCGTAGCCCATCACGGTCACTACTTAACTTTACGGCCCATCATGGTCACCGCTTAACTCTGTGGCCCATCGCGGTCACCACTTAACTATAAAATGCATGAGCGTACTCTGACTCTCTTCACTGTAATCAGTACGTAAATGCAACTATGAAACCCGAACACTTCATAACAATCAAAGAACAATATCTAAAGAACCTCGTATAATTTAGCATATGCCTTAAAAAAAATTTCAAATAATTAAGTGCATAAACAAATATTCAAAAATAGAATTTTTGACAAAAATCCATATTGTATTCGAATACAGCTTCTTGTAGCCGAATACAGATGCTAAGTCAGTAGCAAAATCTGCAGTTCTGTATTCGAATACAAAGAGTCATACTCGAATACAACTGCTAAGTTAGAAACGAAATCTGCAGTTCTGTATTTGAATATGAAGAGTCGTAGCCGAATAGAGAAGACAAGTCAGTAGCAAAATTTTCAGTTCTGTATTCGAATACGAAGAGTCGTAGCCGAATACAGATGACAAGTCAGTAGCAAAATTTTCAGTTCTGTATTCGAATACGAAGAGTCGTAGCCGAATACAAATGACAAGTCAGTAGCAAAATTTCCAGTTCTGTATTTGAATACGAAGAGTTGTAGCCGAATACAAATGACAAGTCAGTAGCAAAAATCACATATTTGTATTTGAATACGAGGTGTCGTACTCGAATACGAAATTCAAAATTTAAATAAAAACTAAGCGTTGCAGGAGTGTATTCGAATACGCTAGTGCCGTATTCGAATACATCTTCGAAAATAGTGGAATTTTTCAAGTAAATTTCACTTCAGTTCAACTCTTTTATTTGAGAATAACTACAACCACAACAACAATCAATCTCTCAACAACAACAACAATAACATCTTTAACACAATAACAACATCATCAACAACAATATCACAGCAACAATGAGTCTTTATCATCAACAACACAACAATGACATCTTTATCAATAACAACTCATCAATAACGTTTTCAACTAAGATAACACATTAATCATCCTTCAAACACACATATAGAGTTCCTACATGCAAACTAAAAAGTTGGAAGGAGCCCCTTACCTTCGTTACGCTTTCTCAACCGTTTTCCGCTACCGCGCTCAAATACGGCGAAACTCTTTCTCGCGTTGACGCTACCAAAGTTAGCTCACAAGCATCGTAGTGTGGAGAGGAGCTTAGATCTCGAAGTAATCTAGGATTTGTGTTTTGTGTTTTGTGTTTTCTCCTACCAACACTTCAAATATCTAAATACCCTTACACCCAGTAATCTAGGATTTGTTTTCTCCTAAGCTTGTAAAAAACTCACAAATATCTAAATACCCTTACACCCATCACTTCACTCACATCTCAAACTATTTTGATAAAATATCACTCTCGTCGCAACTCTATTGACAGCTAAATTCTTGATAAACTGTCTGGTACTAAATTCCTCGTAATATAATTAAATTATTCTTCGACAAATAATTTTAGTCGGTCTCAAAAAAAAAATATATATATATATACATACAAATATTAATCATATTACAAACATCTCAAAATATAATTTTGATACTTAATCCATAAATTAATTTAAAATTAAGGGTCTTACAAATATAATTCTGGTTTGTTTAATGATTTTTATAAACTGCATGGAATTATTCATGAAACAAATGCACTATATTCACTTGAAATGAATGGTAAATCTGAAAGAAAGAATAGAACTTTTATTGAACTAACTGTTTCTATTATGCTTAACTATGGGGTTGCATCTCATTGGTGAGAGAAAATTTTATTGATTATTTGCTATGTTTTGAATAAAGTTCTCAAATCTAAAAGCAAAACACCTCTTTATGAGATTTTGAAGAAAAGACAACTCAACTTGTCTTATTTCCGAACTTGGGGTTGTCTAGTTTATGCCAGAATCCCTTATCACAAGCAAGTTTAACTCGCTAGTAGAGCCCGTGAATGTGTATTCATTGGGTATGCAGTAAACAGGAAAGTATATAGGTTTTATGACCTAAACGTTAAAGTGGTCATAGAGTCAAATGATGTTGACTTTTTTGAAAATAGATTTCCTTTCAAATCAAGAAATTGTGGGGACACTGGAACAAGTTGAAGTAGCAATGTCAATTTACAAAGGTTTGAATCGTAAATTAACTTTTGTTTGTTTACATCAAAACACTAATTTGAGATTTTGTCTTAACACAAGTCACGTTCCAGTGATCAGGATCACTGAAAGCAACAAACAAGGTGAAATAGAACCTCGAAAAAGTAAGAGAGAAAAAGTTGTTAAAGATTATGGACACGATTATATGGCTTATACTTTAGAAGAGGATCTTGCAAATCTTCAAGAAGCTTTGTCGTCTTTAGATGCAGATCTATGTCAATAAGCTATCAACGATGAGATAGATTCTCTAGAGTCTAACAAGACCTGACATTTAGTACATTTGCCTTGTGGTTACAAACCGATAGGTTGTAAATGAATTTTGAAGGGTTTTCTTGTTCTTCAAGAAATAAGTCAGAAATGTTCGCCTTGATACAACAAATGAATGAACAAATAACATGAAGTAAAAGTATGGAGCCATAAATTATGGCCCAACTACAGCAACGGGAGGAGCGTGAGAGACACGTGATGGAGCAACAAACAACAAATTGTTGAGGAATCGCGAATGCAACAATAGCGTTCTCATTATATATAAAGGTTGCACCTTTATTCCTAATCTAACAATGATAAATATATAAGTATCACATAACACGTACGAACAATTATGTCAAACAACAAACATAAAACAAATAACAATTATCTTTCTAAATAATATTTAAATGATCTACCCTATGAGTTATTGACGAGCATTAGATCTCCTTAGATGTTTATCTTTAGTAGAGATTTGAATATGTAATTAAATAAAATTTAGGATAATCCTACGGAATTACAACAACTTAGGGAAGTGGCATTTTAAGAAAAATAAGGTGTAAATGGACCCTAGTAACAACATAAAAACCTAGTTAAAAATGAAACCCTAATTCGATGCTTACAATATTTTGAAAAGATTTTAAATTGATTTGAAATAATTTGAGCATACCCATAACAATGTAATAATGATAAGAAATTAAATAAATAAATTAGGAGTGACCTTGATACACCAAAAACTCACTCAAACCAGAATCGAAACCTCGTAAACCTCACAACCGCTCAAGACATAGAGCGAGAGAATATTATTTCATACTTTAGAGAGAGAAATGTGAATAATAAATAATGAGAAAAGGGTTTGAATCGCCTTATTTATAGGTAAATTATATTTTTCTAAAATTTGTCTCATTTGGATCTGAACCAATAAAAATATGCCATATGTCCCAGATTAACCTATGCCTAACATGTATTACTTGGCAAATTTTTTATTCTAATTAAAATTTTGATTTGCTTAGTGAATTAGGTTGGCCAAAACACATTTTTGATGACTTAGGCGGCAAGTTTCTTTACTTAACTCTTAAGTAAACCCAAACCAATTCTTATACATTCTAACCTCATTTCCACATTCAATGATGGATTCTAAATGCATTTTAACTTCCTGTTAATAAAATCAGGCTGTTACATTGATTATCATCAAATCATTTATAAAATCACTAATGAATAAAAGAAAATTGAGAATAGTTACATTGAAAATTGAACAATGTATTATTATTCATATAAGTTTTGTCGATTTGTTTTACCGGTAATATTACCTAATGACATTTTGTATGACCGTTTTCATATCAATTTGTCATGTAAGTTCATCTTTTTTGGAAGTTTAAAAACTTGATGCCATAAGCAAATACAAAAAGAAAGACAAGGCTGAAAGCTATATGAGCCAAAGCAACAAATCCAAGGAAGTTGTGTTTAAAGCCCAACTGACTCTCAAGATAATCTTTTACTGTCATGGGTCTAAAGCCAGGAACCTCTATTGGATTGTTCTTGTCACCCACCTGTGATGTCACCAATCCGTATATTGTCCATGCCACGGGAGATGCCCAATAATACCACCTCCACCATATTTGAATTTTCTATATAAGTAAAAAAACAAATATTGGTTGTTTAGTTGAAAATTAAAATAGTAGTATTTTTTTTCAAGTATCTTCTTAAGAAGTTTCATACAATAATGGTCAAATAATTAAGAACTAAATATACTTTTTAATAAATATTTTTCATATCTTATTTCTTAGAAGCAAGAAGTGGTTCTTGCTAGTATATCTTATCCATAAACCCCATAATGTCCTACATATAGCAAGTTTTTTATGGTTGGATCATTCTATTTATGTGAATCCATGTGTCTAACTCAATTGACTAAGACATTATTTTTTTTTTTTTTTTGAGATATTTAATGTCCTTTTACTGGACAACCTACTTCCATTTTACTTCCCTATGTATCACTTTAGTGGCAGCAGGACATAAGACTTACAAGAGATAGATAGAGTGATGTGAGTATAGGTTCAGTAATGGTGTGAAATATTATCCTTCTATTCCACAATAATGCAGACTATTAAAAGTTAGAAATATATTTGATCATTGCAGTCATATACTCACCGTTACAGGAATAAGAAAGCCAGAGAATAGGTTCCATAAACATGTGAAGAAAGTTATAACGATTGTAGAAATTTGAAGGTTTGGTGTTAGAGCCACAATCATCATTCCATATAATGTGAAGCAGATAAAGGACATGAATATGAAGAAGTAGAACCAAAAGAAATGTTCAATTTGTTGGTGAAACCCAATCATCCAGAAGAGGATAATGGAATATACTAGACTTTGGATTGCAACATAAGGTATTTCAATTGCTACCTGCAAGACAGTAGTTATTTTTAATGAAATGTGTAACAAGTTATCTTTCTTAATATTATTTTAAGTGAAGGGTTAGGCAGTTTTCACCTGGCCAATTGCATAGGGCAATTCTGAGTACATTCCAGCAGATCTTTCCCGGTAGAGAACTATCCTTTCTATTGCAACAACAGGTTGTACGATGTTTGCATTGGCGCCTCCAAGGAAAATACAAGATGTATACATAGCTCCAATCACATTCAACAAATCTTGTTCTTTTTGCCTGAAAACATGATATTTTTTTCTCATGTAATGCATACAACTATGAATCCAAGGACATCTTAACAAATAAATTGCTGGTTTCACTTTTTCATATGTAAAGAGAACAAGTGTTCTTATTGAAGGCTTGTAGCAGCAAACAATACTATGATGATTTGGTCTACGAAACAAAATTTATTGAAGACACTAGTGATTTAGATTTTAGACAAATATTTCTACTATTATGTATTAGGTAACTGGCATAGAAACATATAATTGTTTATTTGGTTATTGGAGTTAGAAATAATGCAGAAGTTAACAAGAATTGGTGAAGTGTAATATTATCAAATAACCTTTAGACTTACATCTTATCTCCTTTTCTCCAATAAGCAAGTCCAAAGATAACACCAATAACTATTGTGATGAAGAATCTGTTAGCATTGTATTGTGGATTCCTCCAATAAGATGAGTACTGTTTCCATAAGCAAGCGTAGCATTGGGTAACAAATGATTGGGAGTATTTAGACGGAAAGTAAAGGTCCTTTGTTCCTAGTGCTGGTGTAGATAGTTCTTTGATAAGTTCCTGGTTCCTTCTGGAAAAGAGTTATAAAAGTATATATGAAAAAGTAAAAAATTATGAGAAATTTCAAGCAAATATGAAGGAAAAAAAAGAAGCTGGAATCTTTTGGAGTATAGTTATGACTTTGACTGTAGCTTACTGGTAAAGGCCTGACTTAGTATATAATTCAGCAAAATCTATATTAAGTTGAGACTCAACCACAGGAGAAGTTATCTCCAACATCCATGTGGCTGGATTATATCCATCCACAATCTTAGGAATTCCTTTAATAGCCTGAAAAATGTTATACATATCTGTAAGATTTCTGACATCTAACTGATTTAATTTTTATACATTATCATGGCACAAGTTTACCTCAAAGTACTCTATAAGCTTCTCAGAATTTTGACCAAGAGGACCTTCATATATCACTTGTCCACCTCTCTTCATCAAAAGCAGCTGAACTCAAGACATGCCAAGGGTGAGTATTACCTTATAAATCACATTATATAAATAGTAGTTTCAATTTTTGATATCTTGATATTCATATTTACCTCATCAAAATGTTCAAACAAATCAATGCTTGGTTGATGAATTGTGCATACAACAGTTCTTCCTGTATCAACTGTGTTTCTCACAGTACGCATAACAACTGCTGCAGCTCTAGCATCAAGACCAGTTGTTGGCTCATCCATAAATATAATGGAAGGATTTGCAACCAATTCTACTGCAATGGTAAGCCTCTTTCTCTGCTCAAATGATAAACCATCTATTCCAGGAAGACCGACTATGAAATTTCTGATTGGATATAGCTCGACCAACTCTAGCACTTCCTCAATAAACATCTGAAATATAATAAGTTGACTATTAAAATTCGATTGGAGAGTCCTCTTGAAAAAAATGGTCTTCTTATAATTTCACTGTATATGGAGTTCGAAAACAAATAATTGGTTGCTCGCTATCTGCAAATAAAATAATCTTAAAATTGTCTATAATTTCATATTCAATTAGTTGGAGGATCAGTAGTATTGCAAGCAAGAGCTTAAAAACCTACTAATATTATGAAAGTACTATAATATTTTAATATATTTTTACTACAAAATATCAATCTTAGAATTTGAACGGATAAGTTTTAAAATGAAACCTCTTACCTAGAACATTTAGTGTAGAACCTTAAACAATAATTCCATTTGAAATTGGAAATAAGAGCTAATTTCAACTTTGAAAGTTACTACATAAAGCCCTCTATTTGCGAGTTCAATTACTATTATTATCATTATTTTTTATATTTGATGCTTAACACATGTACCCTACACTCCTGGTATCCTAAACATTGATCTCATTCGCCATAATTTTTCTTGGAAAAAGAGGTTCACTAATGTCATAGAACACTCACTATCTTAGTTTTTGATGAAGGAGGTGATAATATAATTCAAATAGACAATTAAAGAGCCTTTGATAGGGAATTAACATGAAAATTGGTTTGATGATAATATACCTTTCGAGTTTTTATATCAACCTCCTTACTAAGTCGCAACCAAGCAGAAAACATAAGAGATTCATAGATTGTAATATGGGGAGAATGTATATCATTTTGTTCACAATAACCGCTAATTCGAGCAAAAGTTTCTTGGTTCTTAGGATAGCCAGATATGTTGATACTTCCCTCAATATAGCCACCGGTTTTTCTTCCTGCAAGGACATCCAACAAGGTGGTTTTTCCTGCACCACTTACACCAACTAATGCTGTTAAAATTCCAGGCCTGAAAGAACCACTTGTGTCTCGTAGTAGTTGGAGTCCATTCTCTTTAATTTCTCGTGTCTTCATTTCCTGACAATAAATTACAATACAGTGACATTTCCAACATTTTGGAGTTGTGATACCATAATATACTTTCAAAGTAATTTTAAATTTAGAGAAATTCTATGCGGTGCATCAATTCGATATCGATATGTATCAATATAGTTGATTTTTAAATTAATAAATAAATGAGTTTAAAAAAATTATTTTTTATTATTTAAAAAATTATAATAACTAAATATTATTTATCAAAAGTGTCTGCAAAATAAAATGTAATTTTTTTAAAATTTTTACTACTCATAATAATGAATATTGAATATTTTTTTAAAATATAAAAATTTAATATAATATTTATAATACCAAAACACATCAATTAAATTATTAATGTACTGTAAAAGAAAAATACTTCAAAACTCTTTGTAAGGTGAGAAATAATAGGATACAAAAGCGGGAGTAAGAATTTACATTTGGCACATCAATATAGTAGTTCACATTTTCAAAAGCAACTGATAGAGGCCGAAAGGGTAACACCATTCCCTTCTTAGATTTTGCATTCTCTTCAGCTGTAGGAATTGAATTATGTGACTTGTTTCTCACATCCATGTCAACACCTATAGTAATTCAAATTATATTTCTGTTCATTGTCAACTGCCAAGAATCCTTATAATGAGTTGAATTTTTGTAATACAACAATGCTACCATCATATCTACACTTGAAACATACATAGAGTTTTAATTTGCGATTGCAGTTACGCAATATTGCAACCGCAATTTAAAACCACGAGAGCTACTAATTCTGATGAAGGTAAACTTAGTTTAGAATGGAAGTGACATTTCTTCTGACTGACCTTAAAGTATTTGACATGAAAAATAAATGATATATTCTGTGTGATCTCACTGAGGGTATCAATTATGATCAAACAAAATTTAATATTACCTTCAACCCATTGAGCATTTGAAGCTGAAGTCTTCTCTGTCACTTCTGCTGTTGTTTTCTCCATTGACAAGGATGCCAGTATGCTTTTCTCATTGTCTTCTTCTTCCAATATGATAGATTTAGAGCTTCCGAATGCTTCAATTTTATTTCAAAAAGATATCAGAGGGGTTTTTACATAATGAACTTTTCAAAGGGCCACTATCTTCCATGCATAATCTCATGAGTTAAGTAAGTTTATTGAAGTATTAAATTTTGTTCACAAATTATTGTTTTTCTATGTTTACTCTTCATGAGAGATGATTAATTTATTTTTCTCATCATAGGATTTATAACTCGCTAAAGAAAAAGAGGTCACATAACCAAGGGTATTTTGTTGAATAAATAATTAATTTCGTTGAAAATTTGAAGACACTCTTTTAAAAAAGCCAAGAAAATTTCTCTCTTTTATTTAGGATAGTTGTAGTGGTAGTTATCTATCTAATCTTCATTTATAATAATATTCTCTTTTAATTAAGTTAGAAAGATTTTAGAACAATTTCAAAAACCAAAGTCTTCTTAATAGATGCAAATAAATGAAGACATGCAACACAAAGAAATATTAGGATGCAAACTTACGATTCAAATAAGTTAGAGCGAGAACGAAACAAACGTTGAAAAGTAGAGAATATCCTATAAGAGCACCAATAGATATCCAATACCAATAGTCTTCTGTAAATAAGCCTCTGTCTTTTAGAATAGCCTTCCCAATTGTGGGTTCATCAATTCTGGGGTCATTATTAGGCTGTGAAATATGAAGAATAGTAAACTAGTTAATATGTAGTTAAATTATAAGCTTGAACACTAATGATTATCTCCACAAGTATAGGATCTTACAATACTCCATCTTTTGTCTAGGAATTCGTTAGTGGCTATTGCTGTCATTCCATACATCATAGGTGAAGCATAATAGCACCATATCATCCATGGTTCAATATCATCTACATATGGAGAGTGCAGAAAAACTTCCACTTAAAAACATAAAATCATATAAAAAATGGGAAATCTAATTTAGTGTAAAAATATTTTTTTAGAATATTAATATTGTTTAGATGGTATAAAGAGAAACAACTACTTACTTCTTGAAACAGTAAATCCACTTGAGATGAAAGTAACTAAAACTGCTATGCTAGAAAGTGAGACAGCCATAACTCTTGTTCTTCCAATTGCAGCAGCTAAGCGGAAAAGGGATAGAGATATTTGATTCACACAGAAGAATGCCAATAGTTGACGGAAAAACCTGTAATAGAAATTTAAATACATCATTAAACAAAATTTACAACTCAAAAACCTCATGTGTCTTATCATGTGTGACCATTCATTCCGAGCTTGCATAAATATTTGTTAGGAGTATGAATTTTTAAAATTTTAATTGATAAATTAAATATATTATTTTATTCTACATTAGAATTTTAAGTTGAAAATTTATGATATTAAAATTTTTTGCAAACGCAATCGCAAAAAGATGACGAATTAAATTGAAAAAGTTGTACATATTTAGAAGAGACTGAGTTACGGGTATAACATATTGATTTGGTTTATACTCTTGGAGAGGAAAAAATCTAAACCAAAAAGATACTTAGTTTTGTTGAATTTTTACAATTTTTTTTACAAATTAAACTCAAACTAATGAATATCATATTGATTTGATTATGATCAATCAAGTTGACATTAATAAAAATTAAGATATTTATTTTAAAAATATAAATTTTTTTTTTCAAACACTAAATTTTTAAATTTACATAAACATTTTTTAAACTATAATGAAAAATTAATATATAAATAATCAAAAAATCTTTAAATACAACACATATTTAAAATAACACTACTGATATAGTCTAATGATTTTATTCAGATATCGGTGTTCAATTTTAAATAAAATAAAATCATATTCAAACTAACAGAGATTAAGTTTATTTGATTTGATTCAAATTGAACTCCAACGTAGAAAAAAAAGTCGATTTAATCGATTTCAATATTTTTATTAATTTATTAAATCACTAGTTTAATTTTTATAAGTTTAAATAAATCTCAAAAAGACTTAAATTAAAAGTTAAAATTAAAAAATATAATATATTTTATTAATTAGTTATATCTCTAGAGACATCTAATGTCTCTACCGATGGATTTATCCTAACATTCTCACACATCACTAAGGAATTAAATATATAGATTGATTTCTCATACCTACTAGCTGCAGGACCACTCCCGATTCCAACAAAGAGAGAGGAACTCTAAGGACCCAAATGGGCAATGCAAAAGCCCATGCTGGATAAAACAGTAAATCTCTCTGCTTGAAGAAAACAGGAAGTCTATTAACAGTCATTGCAATCTCTGCTGCTCCATTGAACATAACATTGATAAGACTGAAAAACAGTGCACCATAATATTTTCCTCCATCTTCAATTTTATTGTGCTTCATTTCTGTTCTAAAAAATACTGTCATGGTTATTATAGACATGACAGTAATCTGAAAAGTCTTAAATATATACACAAAATAGCTACGCTTCATGAATAGCCATTCTCTTGAAAAGCATGCCTTGAAGAGTTCCCATTTGGATATTCCATAGTTTTCTTTCATTAATGCTGCAGGATGATTTTTTGTAGAATCAAATGGAACATGAATCTCTTCATGAAGTTTTTTACCAGTGATGTAATTATTGTAGTGGGCTACAAACTCAGGAACACTAACATATTGGTAAGGTATGTCTCTTCTGAACCAGTATTGTTCTTGATCCTTTCTGGAAGTTACCTCCTGTAAAAAGTCAGCAACTCCTTTCCTTTTTGGGCACTGAAAGCCCACAGTTTGAAAAAAATCTAGAACACTCTCACGGGGACCTTGATAGACTATCTCACCTTCAGAAAGTAATATTATGTCATCAAAAAGGTTATATGTTTCTGGTGCAGGTTGCAAAAGTGAGATTATCATTGTTATGTCCATGATATGAACCATCTGCCTCATAAACCTAACAATTTGGAAGGTTGTAGAACTATCCAAACCAGTTGAAATTGTATCCATAAAGAGGACTTTTGCAGGTCCCACCAACATCTCACCTTCAAACAAGTTAATAATATTAAGATTTATGAGAATTGACAAAATGAATTATATATAGTACAAGTAGAATCAATACCATATTTGCGATGCTAGTAGTAATGACACGACACGACACGACACTTACCGGTAGTTAAACGCCTCTTTTGTCCACCAGATATGCCCCTTCTCATCTCATCTCCAACCAAAATTTCGGAACATATATCCAGCCCAAGAATCTATTGAATTATCTCAATAAATTAGATGAAAAAAAGTTATCATGTTAACTAAACGGAATCAAATTAAGTGAAAAGAAGCATGCAAACCTTAAGAATGTAATGTGTAACAAGACTGGTTTCTTGACCGTGCGTTGCTATGACTTTCATGAAAGCATCAATCTCAGGATCTGGTTTGATATCTGCTGCTATTTCTCGCCTTGTCAATTCTGTCAGCATGTCATACCATGTTCCAACTCCCAAGCAACGTCTGGAGAAGTCTAGTGTCTCTCTTACTGTCATTTCTCCGTGGTGAAGATCATGTTGACTAATATAAACACATGTTCTTTGAGGAACAAATTCTGAAAGTTCATGACCATTGTAACTGACTCTTCCTGATACCTGTTTACAAGTTTTATAATGCAGAGTTAAATATCCAAACTTCTGTTGTAATAGTTCCTTTTGGGAAGGGTGTATTATGAGTTGGGAATATTTTTTTTATTCCGAAGACATATATAATATTCAGCCTAACAATATCGATATTTGCTAATTCAACTAACTTATAACGAATTATTATCATTATTGGCTGGAACATACTCACAACTATTGAGTTAATACACGTTTCTTTGATGTATTTATTATTTATTCTTTAAAGGGAGGGAGGGGATGACTAACCCTTAGATCGTTGTCCATTTTTCCAGCAAGTGTCTTGAGGAGAGTAGTTTTTCCTGAACCTGGAGGTCCTAAAAGTAATGTCATTCTGAAAAGAGACAGAAAATAAAATCTAGTTATCAAAATATTAACTAGGTAATATAATTCTTTATAACAACCTAGGTAATACAATTATAACTAAAGCGTATTCCTTTCAAATTGTTGGATGAGATAATTCGAAATTTTAGATAAATTCAAATTTTAGACAATTTAAATGTTTTAATTGAATTTATTTATTCTTTTAAAATTTTGTTATTTGGATAAAGACATTGTTTTTTTGAAATTGGACTTTTTTTATAAATTTCATAAATTTTGGGGCAAAAATAAAAGTTAAATTTGGGTCAAAACCAAAATTTTTGAAGAGTTGAGGGACTATTTTATAAATTTTTAGGGACCAATTTGCAAAATTTGAAAAAAATTTAGGAATTAATTTATAAAAAAAATACAAGGACTAATTTATAAATTTTTAAAAAATTATAGGGACCATTTCATGATTCATATTTTATAAAGTAAAAAGGAAATTTAAAATTCTTAAATTTTGGATGGTATTTAAGATTCTCTAAATTTAGCTTTCATAAAATACCATGTGAAATTATTTCATTTTAAAATCTTTTCAAATTTTTTAATGTTTTTTTGCTATGGCATTTAAAAAATTATAAAATGTTTCTCCATAAAATTTTAAATTTTGTTAACTTAAGATGAATTAAATTTAAATTTTTTAAATTTCATAAACATAAAATAAAAAGTAAAGCAAATATGGACATGAAAATTGAATTTTGAATTCATTTTTGTCGAGAAATTTTTTACAATGTTGTAAATATATCAATAAGAAACTCATTGAAAATATATTTAGACATTCTAACAAAGATTAAAAATCTTTGTATAAAAATTTGGAAATAATGATTGCTACAAGGAATGTTTGCAAGAAAGAGAAGAAGAATAGCTATACCACTAAAGTATATGATGCTGTCATTTTAATCTCTAACTCAATAAAAATTCAAATTACTTATCGAATTATCAAAATATTAATCAATTTAATCTTTGACGTTATAATAGTCGTGGACTATTTTGATAGTAAATTGTATCTTTTAAGTACTTTTATAATAATAAATTGTATATTTCAATAACTATTTTGATGATTTGATGACATATTTGAGTATTTTGTTGAGTCATTGACTAAAATGAAAGCGTCTATAATTTAATGGACTAAAATGGTAATTTATTTGAAGAATAATATGTGACAACATGTAACGTTTACAAATTATAATTATTCAAAATCTCAAAATTTGTGCCTTCTTCTCTTTCGTATTCAAATCATTTGTACCAAATAATTTTGTAGAGAAAAAAAAATAGTTTTTGAAATAAGTTGTATATTTCGAAAACTATTTTGATGATTTGAGGATATATTTGAGTATTTTGTTGAGTCATGGACTAAAATGAAAGCGTCTATAATTTAAGCGACTAAAATGGTGATTTATGAAGAATAATATGTGATAACATATAACATTTACAAATTATAACTATTCACTCACTTATATATGGTCAACCAATTGTTTGTTAGTCAAAATCTCAAAATTTGTGTCTTCTTCTATTTCCTATTCAAATCATTTGTACCAAATAATTTTGTAGAGACAAAAAAAATATTAATTTTGTTTATACAAACTAAAAAAAAAATTTCAAAATTTTAGAGAAATTAAAAACTTACTTAATCTTATAAAATAACATAAATATTTTATGTTTGTGTTTTTTATAAATTATTTTTAAAAAGTTCCCTATATTACTAATATGATATTATATACGTAAGGGACACAAAATTTATAACTTCATATGTCATTTTATTATTATTATTATTATTATTATTATTATTATTATATTGTAATTGTTTTCTTTTTTATAGTTTGTATCCTTTCTTTTACGATACAGATTTAGCGAAACGAAAATACAAAGAATGATTCAAGTCATTGCGGTTGTATGTGAAATAATAAATTTGTATAACATTGCAATGATAAAGTACTTAAATGAATATTTTAAAAGATAAAAAACCAAAAATAATTTTGAGTAAAAGAAAAAACATATTTAAATTAAATTAATTTCAATAAAAACTAACAAATGGATCACTGCCTCCTGTACTTAGATTAAAATGATAAAAACATAAGTAATTTTTTCATGAAAAATATGATAAATATCACCATAATGAAATAAAATGTCTAATTTAACAGTATCATTATTTGTCAGTTGAACTAAAACAAATAATTAGATATTTTAGTCTATTAATTAATGTGTGAGGTGACATGATTATAAATTATAGTTTCTCAATTTATCTAAATTTTAAAAGCATATGAGTGTCTCTTATAAGGAATTTTATGCACCAAATTAACGGAACAAAAATATTTTCACCTGAATGAGTAATGAGTGATCTCATACCATTTAAAAAGAGAGAAAAACACATGGCAAAATCCATATATAAAGAAATAACAAGGAATATCCATATGTAGCATCACTAAAAATGTACCTTGATTGAGTTAAAAAAAACTATGTACCTTGATGGTTTCACAATTCCATTAACATCTTTGAGAATCTTGACAACCCGTTTCTTAAATGGCAAAATCTTGATATAACCCAAAATTCCCTATTCCCACAAATAGGAAAACATAAAAGATCATGGGTCAATTTAACATCTAAAGAAAGCAAACTAAGTTATATAAATCCAGTTTATCTACATTTAATTGTAATAAGGCTTGTTTTGATAATTGACAGATTGCCTTGAATACATCAATTAACTTGGTAATTGGTAGTGTGTCTCTGACTGGTTATACTAGTGCTAGTGTTGCTTCTTCTATTACGATTTTTCCATTTTAAAATATTTTTTAGTTAGTCGTAAATTAAATTAAATTAATTAAAGACGCGTTGGGTCATTTTTATTATGATTATTGATTTAATTTAATTAGATTCAATTAATTAAAGTCATTGATAAGATATAAATAAATAAAAAAATTAAATAATAATAATGATCGAAAAAATTATTAACATTAAATGTTACATAAAATTATATAATCAATTAAATAAAATAAAGTATAAAATAATTAATTAAATAATATACTAACTAACCAAAATTAAAATATCAAATAGTTCCTATTATACTTTGGGTCGAGTGTAATACTGATAGGAGTGTTAGCGGTACTTCTCATATAGCTGGTGTAGGTACTTTTGGGATAGAAGTGTTTATTGAATTATCTTTCAAGAAAGGGTGATATAATAATCTTTCATTGGAGTGTCATTCAAGCATTTAAAATCTTCTTGCTGTTCCTTTTAAGTGTCAAAATTGTTGGTCTAATTATTTTCATTTATATAACAGGATGAATTGTATTTATTTCCATATTTACAGGAAAGGTAATGTTGTGCTGATAAGTTAGCTTCTTATGGTCTCTTAATTCCTAGCTAACTTTAGATGGTAGGACACTGAACCCAACTTTATTTATTAGGAGTTTATTTGTAATATAGTATTGTACACCTTTAGGGTTGGTTTAATGTCATCGGTCTTTTTTGTTGTTTTTCTATAATATTCCATTGTTTGTGTTCGAAGGGTCAACGTATAGTTGCATTCACAATCCAAATTTTGTTTTAAAATAATCTTAATTTATTTCAAAATAAAAATTTTAAGATTTTATTTAATCCTTATTATGATTATATTGATATAAAAAGTTATAAACTACTATTTTAAAATAAAATATAAATAAAAGATATTTAGAAAATAGATATATCTAATTTTCCTTTTTATCATAATATATCAATTTTTTTAGTGTTATTTATATTTCATTCTAGAAATAGGATAATTTTATTTAAATCATCTAAATAAATATGATATTATTTTCTTTATATATAAAAAAGTATAACTTTGCATACAGATATATATAATATATATGTATATATATATATATAATATATATGTATATAGATATATAATATATATGTATATATATATATATAATATATATGTATATATATATAATATATATATATATATACACATATATATATATATATATATATATATATATATATATATATATATATATATATATAACTGCACAATAATAATCACTTTGATAGATGATAAGAGTCTTTTAACTTTATTTAATTCCTAAATCATACAATACAGTTGCACGTGGTTGCCCGGTTTAAAATATGTAAACTAATTGATTACCAAAAATACCCATTTGTTTGTTGAACATACCTCTATTACATTCAATGTAGAATTGACTAGTGTTGGCAATGCCCTTGTTCCAACATACGCAACCCTTCAATTGATAATTGCTCAAACCGAACTTCAATTTTGGGTAACTCAATTCCTACCCTGTAATAATGACCAAGAAAACACATGAAATATCATATAATAGATTCTTGCATAATACATATGAATTAAAAATAAAAAAATTCAATCAAATAATTATATAATCAATTCATCATTTTAAATTACGATTGCAATTATGCTGCAAATCTTTATATTGTTAAAAAAATGTGGTTGATACATTTTAAATTGCAGCTGCAATGTCGTTACAGCGACTTCAAAAGTACGATGGATCCGTTTGTTTAAGATTTTAAAAAATATAATTTTGATTTTATATTTTTATAAAAATTTATTTAAAAATAATAAAAATTATTTATTTGTTATCGATTAAATTTTTGTTTCTAACATTCAATAACTTAGATATACAATTGTAATTTGAAGTCAGGTGTTATCACACCACGAAAAGAGACTTAAAAAAAAAAAAAAAGCAAACTACAGCTACCTATCAACTCTGTCTCTTATCTTACGAAGTAAATTCTCATTATCTTCTTCAGGAGTCTTTTAATATGGTCTCAAGAAGATGCTGCTTATCTTGCACCCCAAGCTTGGTAATATCAACCTCTTCATAGTTAACTTTTCCATTATCTAAAATTTGCTTTGAAATCCCTTTTCTCATCCTATCATATGTTGGGAGCCTCCATAAATTTTCCCATTTCAGCTTCTCCTCTTCACTTATTTCCCTTACACTTCCCTCAAACACATCCCCATGCTGTCCAGTCACTCTCTCAAGAAAGCTTGTTGAGATGCATCCTTCACAACTCTCCCTTCCATCACCTACTGACCTTACAATTTCTACTTTCATATCTATCAAATATGCTATTCTTTTCTTTTTCTCCTTTGTAGTTCTAAGTGAGCTTAAAACACAAAATGAACCAAGGAACAGTGACTAAATATACTACTAGCTCACACACAATTATCTATTCTTTTCTTTTATTTTATTTTTTTTCTCAACTCTTATTTTTTTCAATAAGCTAACTCAACTCTTCTTATCTTTCATTAGCTTAAAATAGTGTTTCTCAATTAATTGTGTAACCCGTGTGTCATTAAATATATTATACATATATTTTTTTGAGTTATATTATACATATTTTTTGTTTCTTCACATTTATTAAGTAGAAAGATGTAGATTCAATGTATTATGCGAATTAATTTTATATGAAAAGATGTTATTGAATTTAATAAATGAACCAATAAATTAAAATAAAATTTTTAACTTTTAAAATAAAACAGTATTATAATGTAGGTGAAATAAATGTTTTCTGAATGTGTTTAATTTTTTTTTCTCATAGAAAATGAAAATATTTTAATATATACTTATTGAAATGAATTCATTGTGAAATAAATATTTGTTGACTGATGATAAAAAATCATTCTTCTATCTTTAAATTTTTAAATCAAGAAATCTCATTTGCAGTTTAATATTATTGAATTTTTTTTACCTTTTACAAATTAAATTAGAAATCATTAAATTTAATTAAAAAGTTCCTATTAAACATGTTTTGTTTTGGTAGAAACTTTTTGTGGAATTTAAAAAATCATATTTAATTCATCACAAGTTACAAAGTTCTAAATTTTTGTAAAAATTCTTTTTATAAAATTTTGAACATCCTCCAAAAAACATTAAAGAATTTAAAAGTTGAGAGAATATATTTAAACATATTTTATTTTAATATGAACTAAAATTCTTTATAGAATAGTTTTATAAAATTAAAAATTATGACTATTGTTTATAGAAATTAGAAACAAAATTTTAAAATTTTACGAGGACAAAAAACCTATTTAACCTTATATAAAAAAAAAGACAAATCACAAAGTTCATGGATGTGTTAATATTCTATAACATGTTCATATATGATGAAATGAAATATTGTATCATAATAATCATAAAATTGGTTGACAATGAAGAATTTGGATATAATTTCAATAATCATATACAATAAACCATAGTATATTTTTACTAAAAAGCAAAAATAATAATGATCAATAATATTATTTTTAGGATCCATAAGAGGCAAGAGATAGTTGGCAAGGGAGGATTTAGATAAGAGAAAACTATCATTTTTGTCGTCTAATAGATAAGAGAATCTAGATATCCATCTAATGGTGAAATTATTAAATAATCAAACAAATGAATACATAGACTTATTTGGTAATATGAAAATTATCAAACTACAATTTATCTATTTATCTAATATCTATTTATCTATTTAATGGTAAAATGATTAAATAATCAAATGAATGAATACATAGACCTATTATCTAATATCTATTTTATCTAATCTAATATTATTAAAGAAAATAATGTACTACAAAAATTATCAAACTACCATTAGTTATTTCTATTTTTTACTTTTAACTTTCTAATTCTCAAGGGAAATAACATTACCGTAATCTGAAAGTAATTTAAAATTTAATTAAAAGATAAGTAAAATCTAACTAATAATTATTTTAGATTGAATTTATCTTCAAATTCTTTTAAATAATTTATTTTAATTTAAATTTATTAACTATTTAATTTCAAATGATTATTTTTCGAGACAATTGTCTCTTAGAAATCTTTCACCTTCTCCAATAGTATCACTCTCAAATTTTTATTTTTCTCATTCTTTACTCCACACTAATTTATTTTTCTCCCTTTTCTCATTTACTTCTTTTTGTTTGTTCAACACTACCATCTAGTCTCTCTCTAACTTTTTCCTTTACCCACGTAACTAACTCTGTCTCTTTCTCTTACCTTGCCATTTTTTCTTCTCATTCACTATCAAAATGTATTTCAACTATATTTTTTTGGTAATACAATATTAGTATATCTCTTAACACTACAAGAAATAAGATATATATGAGTAATTTTTTTCATCAACAATTAACTTGTTAGAAACAACATGCATTTGGCAAAGACTTATTTAAGTAGTTGCAATAAGATTTATTTATTTTTAACAATAGTATTGTTGCGGAAAAAATAATGACTTCTATATGCCAACAATAATTATTGTGTTAAAAATAATACAATTTTTTGACGTTGCTGGTAGTCGTACAAACTTTTGACAACACCATAACGTATTGTTGGGAATAACACAATCTTATGGCAGCAAAATAATTTTTATTTGGAATAATACGACTTTTTCTGCAAGAGCATAACTTTTAATAATTCAATATTTTGGCAGCAACAAAATTTACAATGAGAATAATACAATTTTTTTTCAATAATATAATTTTTCAATGCAAATAATACAATATTTTGATAGCAACGTAATTTGCATTGCGAATAATACAATATTTTTGCAACAACATAATTTTTTTCGGGAATTATATAATTATTTGCAACAATATAACTTGTGACACTAAAAATACAACTTTTTGGCAAAAATATTTTATAAATATCTTTTTTGAAGAAAGAAATATTTTATAAAGTTGCTGCAAAAGTATATATTTATGCTAACATTATAACTTGTTGTTGGGAAAATTAAATTTAGATTTTTAAATTTTGTTATGTGATGTTTTTGCGCTTTAATTTTTGCTCAAAAAATATTTTATTTTAAAAAATAAAAAAATAATTAAAAAGAATTTTAAATGAACATTTAATGGATGTCAATCTCTCCTTATTTCACTCTAACAAAATTTTAAAAAATTTCTACATAAAAAAAGTTTACTATTTTGAATGATCAAAAAATAAATATATAATTTATATCTACATCTATATCTATCAATAATTTTTTAAAGATACTTTTTAGATTAAATACATTATTTTTATCAAAGAAATATAATAAATGTAATTTAATATAATTTGAGTTATAAGTTTCCAGACTATAAAATAAAAATTTCAATTATTAAAAAATTTTGGTATTAGAAGATAACTATTTTTTTATCTTTATCTATTTAATCATCTAACTTCTCAATTATTTTTCTAAAAAAAAATAAATTTTGAATTTAAATTTAATCATCAAATTTTAGATGGTAAGTATTAACAAATGTTATTTTCTCAACTATTTTGTATCAAATTACATTTTAAATGTATGTGAGGTGTCAACTCAATAGTAAACATCTTACTATATAATTTTAAGAGACAAATTTTGAATCCTACATGAAAAACTTCTAAAATAGTCATTGATAATAACTATATTTTAAATAGTTTGAAAAAAAATAAATAAATAAATAAATAAATATCTATTTAATGTAGAAAGCTTATTAATACTTTTATTTTAAATGACCTAAATGACTGGAAAAATTAAATATGATGAAAAAATAACTAGTTATTTTTTGGAAACTATTTACTGTATCGTCTATATTTATATTCTATTAAACAAAAAATTTATTGATATTACATATCTTTCGTATTTGAAAATTTAAATAATATTATTTATTTTAAAAATATTTTTGAAATTAAGTTTGAGATATATACAAGACAAGATCTCTTCTTTGTGCCTATCTCTTATCTCTTACCAAATAAAATTCCTATTTCGTTTGAGAAATGAGAAGACCTTGACTTGATCATGAGGATAATTGGTTTAATGAATTAGTTTAAGAATATAATATGTCCATGTATTCATTTAATAATAAAAGGAATCATATAGTATAAAATTAAATTGTTTATTGGTTGATAGAATCAATGTATATTAATTTTTTTGTTTACAAAATTTTGGTAATACTTTAAGTACAAAAAATATATTAATAATTATTTTTAAATTTATGAAATATATTTATACATTTTTTTTTTGTTAAATAAGTTTTGACTCTTTATAAATTTCAGATATTTCGTTTTTAATCTTTGTAGATATTTTTTCAATCCTTCAAAAACTTTTTGTCACCATATTGATCCCAATGGCTTTTTTATTAATTACTTAATGTTTTAATTCTCAATAATATTTATGCAGTTAAAATTCCTCAATATTTTTATTAATTACTTAATGTTTTAATAGAGTTGTATCGCATATGGTTGAGCAAATATGATCTTCCATATAGTATAAAATATGTATATTCATCCCGACTTCGTTTGTCGACTGCGCCATCTTCTTCTAAATCTGATTCCCCATTCTCATACTCTTTCACCCAATCTCTTGAAGCACTCAATTCAGCTCTTCTTTATCTAAATATCTTAGTCTATTTGCTTCAATTTCTTCACTACTTTCACTTGTATTGTAGATAGTAACATTTTTTATTGCCTCTTTGTTCGTCTGATTCCACCCTAACCTTCTCTGATAAAAAAATAGTAACTAATTAATAATTACAATTTTTTTTTATATCTATAAATTTTGACATTAATCAATAATCATTTACCATATTCATCAAAGTTAATGTGATTATATCATTAGCATTGTTTTTAACGCACCATGTGACATAAGAAATTATTATCAATTAATGTTAAAATTTATAGATACACTATGATATTAACTTTCAATGTATCAGTAGATTCTTAAAAATATTAATCACACTACGCCAAAAACTATATTTTACAGCGCTTTTTTTCAGCCCTTTATAGCGTTTTTAAGTGCTCTAGTATCTAGTTATGTAAAAGGATACAACAGCGCTATTGAAAATACAAAAAAGCGCTGTAATAGGTCTCATATATAGCGCGATTCTTATATTAGATTTACAGCGCTTTTTCAAAAGAGCGTTGTAATAGGTCCCATATATAGCGCACTTCTAATATTAGATTTACAACGCTTTTTGCGCTGTAATAGGTCTCATATATAGCACGCTTCTTATATTAGATTTACAGCGCTTTTTCAAAAGAGCGCTGTAACAGGTCCCATATATAGCGCGCTTCTAATATTAGATTTACAGCGCTTTTTCAAAAGAGCGCTGTAATAGGTCCCATATATAGCGCACTTCTAATATTAGATTTACAACGCTTTTTGCGCTGTAATAGATCTCTTATATAGCGCGCTTCTTATATTAAATTTACAGCGCTTTTTCAAAAGAGCGCTGTAATAGGTCCCATATATAGCGCGCTTCTAATATTAGATTTACAGCACTTTTTCAAAAAAGCGCTGTAATAGGTACCGTATAGCGCGCTTCTTATATTAGATTTACAACGCTTTTTCAAAAAAGCGATGTAATAGGTTCCATATATAGTTATTTAACTTAGATTTACAGCGCTTTTTCAAAAAAGCGCTGTAAAAGGACTTAAAAAAAGCGCTATAAAACGTTTAAAAAAGCTCTGTAAAATGATTTTTTTATGGAATTTTTTAAAGAAGCGCTATCTTTTTTATAACATATTATGAACATCAAATATCACATTCAGATTCTTCTTTTCAACATTAAAGTTCACATCACAGCAACAAATTCATATTCACATTCAACAATATCAATTACAAGTGTTTCACAGCAACAAATTACAATAAATTACAGTATGAATTACATATATTATCAGAACAAATTACATTCAACATATTCACAGTATGAATTACATATTCACATAATAAATTACATCATGACAGTAGCAATATATTCATAGTATGAATTACATATTCACAGAACAAATTATATCATAACAGTATATCAACAAATTAATTACAGATTATATAATGTTCATTTCGAGGACAAACTGACACCATTCTTCTTTCATTTCTTTGAGATCATTTTCAGAGTAAGTTGGGTCGAAGTTGTCAAAATACTAAAACAAAATAAGTTAGAATCAAATATATATATATATATATATAATTTAAATATGAAAATCAAAATATAATGAAAATAATGTACCGTTTCTAGAATTATATGTTGATTCAGATCAACAATCTGCTTCATGAACCTCATTATATAGTATCCGCAGTCTATGTTGTTAGTTTGACGCGGACACTATAAAATAAAACATGTACGCCAATAAATATTTATGCATTGATATTGTAAATGAAAATTTAAAGGCATATAATTAAGTTCTATAACAAAAATTTCAAACCTTTACTGGAAGCCATGTGATGTTGTTTGACTTATTCTTCGACACTGAAGCACCCCTTTGAGCGCAGAAAACTTGCAGAGCACTATCAAATAAATGTGATTATTATTCAATGACCAAACACATTATTTATACATGTAAGAAATAAATGAATATTAGTTAGGTGTCGAAGATGTTCTTTATATCAGGGTGATTGTTGAAATGGCCGTGCAATGGGTCTAAATAATATACAATTTCAGAAGTCGCATTTATGGAAAACAATACCCAATGTTGCCTACAACAACACAAATTTGATTGGCAAATTTGTTTACACAACTCATAATATCATAAATTAAAAAATATATAGATAAAATATCTAATTACGTACCCTGAGTTGTATAGTGCCAGAAACATCTTGTCCTTCTCTTTATTTTCTATAAGTCTATCAACTACATATTTATTTACATTATCTAAATCGAGTTTAAACATGGATAGTTTATGCGGAGATAAGAATGAAAATCTACTTGACAATTTCCGTGTGCATACCAACTTCTCGTACAAAAACCTTCAAATATAAAATTAGATTATAATATCAATAAATTAATGTGGCAGTGATGCAATTAAAAGGTAATATTTTATATCTTAAATAAAGTATTTATATTACCTGACGTATTTGCTGATTACAGTAGCACTTAGCTCTTTATGATCGAGAAGTTCGCATATTTGCTCTTTGCCAAATATTTCTAAATACTCTTCTCCGAATATACTTTTTTCCATGTCTAGCATACGTGTATCATTGTTGCTCTTCATATTCATCTTTGTTGCTTTGCCAAGACACTCACCAAATCGAGCAAGGCGTGGTTGACTTATTTTAGGAAGAGCAACTGATTTTCCGCGATCTAGTTTTTGCATTTTGGAAGATTTATTTTTACCACAGACCTGCACCTGCGGCGCAGCGGGTTTATTTTTTGTTTGAATCTGAAAAAAATGAGTTTGATCAGTTTGTTAGTTATTATAGTAAGCTAATCATTTCGTATACATGAATTGATGTATATGTCAAATCTTTTCTAGTGCCTTTTCTGGCGAAGTGACAGACTCGCTGCGAGGGATCTTATCATTATTCCCTTTAGTAACAATCTAAATAAATGTGAAATATAAAAGCGGAAAAATCAGCAATTACATATAATCAATCATAATCATACACAACTAAACATACATAGCAATTAAAACACACCTTCTGATCAGTGCCAACAAGATGTTTCAGCCATGCCACATAGCTACCTATTGCTTCTCCCAAAAGTTTCATATCTCCGTCGTTGTCGGGGATAAGCAACGGTGCAAGTCGTTCTAAAGCCACCACAGGTGAAACTTTAACATGGCCAGTAGGGACATCTTTGTTGTGCAATACTTCTCCCAAAGTATTGTACAATGTTCCTTTCCCAACCATGCGGGTAGGGGAAGACAAGTATAGGCAGCAACGTGAAACACCCTAAATTAAATCAACGGTTAATACATAAGTATGTGAAACAATTAGGTTGAATGAATTTCTTATTTCGTTAAGTAATTAATTACATTCAGTAGACTTTTACAACCAATGTTGCAACTTCCATCTTCACTTTCTATTTGCATTTCACGTTGAAGTTGTTTTTCCTTATCTTTTTTAACCAAGTACGCAACTTGCTCCGATAGGGTTTTCAGTGCTTCTAATACTTGATCATTTGAACGATTTGTGCGCTTCTCATGTGAAAAATAACTTTTGGGAGTCACGCCAAATCCCTTACCCCTCACACGGCCAGAATATTTAGGAACATTGAATACCTTGATTTTTAAGACTTTGTTCCAAATTTTCCTAAAATACATGTAGTATTAAAAAGATAAGTTCAATATCATTTTTAAAATGAAATATTAAAAAATATTAAAGTGATAGTATACTTATACATTCTTGAACAACTTGTTGAACATTTTCGTTATCCACTATTCCATCTTTATTTACGCGAGCCTCCTTCCACAAGATATGATGACCCAATAGTTGATCGGATTTCGTCTCTTGGAGTTGTTCATTAAGACATAAACAAAATATTAGTTATAAACTATAGTTTATAATCTAGCTAACACAATGTATAAAAGTGATGTTTACTTACAATTTTTTGCTCTAAATGCACATACCCCATACACGATCTTCGTATGGATGCACTGAGTTTTTTGCTCGCTCCCGATTTGCTGTACTTATATTCTATATATAAATAAATAAAAATAACAATCGTGTAAAAAATATAAGATATAAATATGAATAAAACACATACTAATAAAATAAATATTACCACAAATGCGGGGTCTGAGCGTTTAGCAACAAAAGAGGTCCACTCTTCAGGTGTTATGTAGTGTTTGTAAATGTTTGGAGCTTCAACATTCACATTTCCACACTTGTCTCTTAGGTAACAATTCGACAGATGGGATCTAAATCCACAGTATGTCTTTAGCATCCTTCAATGCTTTGTCTCTCCAGTCATCGATTGTTATTGGAATATTTTGGCGGACAACAGAACCGATGTAGCTTACCATCATTGAACTGTTGGGCTCAATCGGCTGGCCACTTTCATTCCATCCCACCTAATAAACTCATAGCTATTGTGTAAGTGATTGCTTTCAAAAAAGAAAAAAGAAAAAAATCTAAACAAAAGTATAATATATATACCTCAAATTTTATTCTAGTACTTATTTCTATAATGACTTTTTGCATTATAGTTGTCCCCCATTTCACTTCCCCTTCATAGCCTTTAGTGTTGACAGCTTCATTTTTTACAACTTCATCGTTTTGACGACCTAAATCGTTGTTGGAATCCATTTATCTACACATTTCACACAGTATAAGTTTAACATGCAATATAAGTTAAACATGCAGTTTAGTGACAGCAACAGATTGAATAAATACAACATGCACTATAAGTTTAGCGACAACGAGATATGAATAACAATACCTATAGTTTATGAAGGTGCAAACACGAGAAGGGGGGGTTGAATTGTGTTTGACTAAATTGAATACTTTTCCTGTTTTTACACTTTTAAAACAAAACTTGATGTATGAATAAAAACAGAGTTAGCGGCGGATATAAAGTAAAAATAAAACACAAAATTTTTATACTGGTTCACCGTTAACGAGGCTACGTCCAGTCCCTTCACCTTGAAGGATTTCACTAATTCAAACCTTGAATTACAACAGTTCCACTGACCCTCCAAGTCAGTCTTCTCAAACAGTCTAACAATCCTAGACTCTTGAGGAATACAACCCCTTGACTTCCTAAGTCAAGTCTTCTCCTACCAATCTGACAACCCTAGATTGTAGAAGGAATTACAACGCCTTGAATCTAATTGCCAAGTAATCTGCTACCCCTTCTGACTCCCTCACATTGTAGACTCTATTTCAACAACTTAGATCTAACACAAGGGAAAGAAAATAACACGAGTGCTTGCTTCTTGAAAGCTGGAACTCACAATTAACCTCACTGAAAACTTGAGTGTTTGCTTTGGAAGTGTATGACTCTTTTGTAATTTTCGATACTAAGTATTCTACCTTGAGCCTCCTTTTATAGATGCAGATTAGGGCCTCTTCCAAGCTTAATTTCGAGCTGAATCTTGCTGGATTCTCTTGCAAAAATATCTTGACCAATTGGGCTTCATGTAAATAAAAAAGCATATCTTTTTTTTAAGCTTCAGATTTTCTTTCAAAAATAACTGGCCAATCATGTCTTTAGTTTGTTCCAGCCAACAGCTCCTGAGTTCCACAATACTTCACTTTATTTTTGTAACAAATCTTTTTAATACTTTGATCAAAATAAATTAAAATCTCCACCGTTAATCCTCATGATTAAATCTGGACCATTTGATCTTCTGCGCTAGTCCACATCTGGACCATACTAAGTGATATGCTGTGTGTAAGACCCTTAAATTTAATAATTAATTTATGGAATTAATATTAAGTGTATTTTGGGGATGTTTGTAAAATATTTAATATATGTATGTTTGAGTAAATATATATATATATATATATATATAAATATTTATTTTTGAAGATATATTAAAATTATTGGATGAATATTAAATTAATCTAATTACGAGTAATTAAATTAACGAACATTTAATTAAGGGATTAGCGGCTAATTGCGACGAGACGGGTTAAGTGCTGAGGATCAGACAAGTGTCGGGTGAGGTGGCACCCACACAAGCCTATAAATAGGAGTGAGAAGGATGGTGAAATTAGAACACTATTCCTCCTCCCTCACTGCCCATACTGCATGTAACAGTACCCTTTTTCCCTCCCATTCTGTTCTGTTCCAGTTCGTTCAAAAGAAAGGAAAAAGAGAGTTCCTCAAAAGTGCCATTACTTGGAAATCCAAGCACCGAAACACCAAACCCCCAGTACAAAAGTTATTCCCCACATCATTACGGAGCTAGAGAACCCACTTTCGTAGCAGCGAACGCAAGACGGGAGTTTCGCCGTTTTTGATGCATACACGTGAGCAGTAGCAGAAAACGCAACAAGGGTAAGGGCACCTTCCACTTTCTAGTTGCATTAGGGCTGTAAATGCATAACTGGCATAGCATTACTGATGCTTTCATCACTGTTTTGAAGAAAAACTAATTTGCAATGACATTTTGAAAAAAATGAAGAAAATGCATTTTGTGATGTGTAATGAATCTGTGATGTTTTACTGTTCTGGTTGTTACTGCAATGCTGCTTGGTTTGTGTGGGAAAGCTGAAAAATGTTTTGCATGTTATTTTAAAGATGATTAAAATACATGTTCATAAACTATTTTGAATGTTGTTATAAAATGCGAAAACACATTCTGTTGGTGTTTGCTGTTATGTGATGATTTCTGTTTGACTGAATGTGTTAATGTCATTCTGTTTGTGTGAGAAAGCTGGAATATGCTTTGCATGTTGTGTTGGTTGTGTAAGCATACTGGAGAATACCATGCATGTTGTCTTGGAGGTGCATGTTCTGGTTCTGGATGATTCTGATGTTGATCATTCTGTTTCTGTTGCTGATAATTTCAAAATAAAAAGGGTTTAAAATGATGAAAGTGTTTTCTTTTGGAAAATCTGGTTTGATGTAAAAGTATGAGTTTTGTGGTTTAAAAGAGTGATAAAACTGTTTTGGAGTTGTGCTGATTTTTCAAAAGAAACAGTTTGAAATGTGTTGAAGTCTCAGGAAAATTTCACTGATTTCGAAGGTGTATTCGAATACAACATGTGTGTATTCGAATACAACCTCTCAAGCTTCTGTTTTACTTAAGTTTTCAAACTTGTATTCGAATACGAGCCCCTGTATTCGAATACAGAGGAAGGATTTTTGCTTCTGACTTAGCATCTGTATTCGACTACGACCATGTCGTATTCAAATACAGAAGTGAATGTTTAACACTGTATTCGCATCTGTATTCGACTACAGGCATGCTGTATTCGAATACAGAATGCAGATTTTCACTAGTTTCAGCTTCTGTATTCGAATACAAGGGATTTGTATTCGAATACAGATTCGAGTTTTTCTAGAAACTTAGTTTTTAGCTTCTGTATTTGAATACAAGGAAGCTGTATTCGAATACAGATTCGTGTTTTCCAGAAAATCAAGTTTTAAACACTGTTATGTGAATTTTAAAGTGTTGGGAAACATTGAGAAGGGTTAAAATGATTTAAAATGGAGTCTTTGAAATAGTTTCGAAGAGGAGATGATGATGTTTTGGAAATCTTTTATGACATGGGAGAAAATGCTGAACTTTTCAATGTTTTGTCTTCTGTATTCGACTACAGGCATGCTGTATTCAAATACAGAATGTTATAATTGCAGTTTCATGCTTCTGTATTTGAATACAAGGGGGTTGTATTCGAATACAGATTCGAGTTTTTCAGAAATTCCAAGTTTTTCAACATTGTTTTATGAACCCTAAGTGTTGGGGAGTATTGGGAAGGTTTATGATGAATTAAAATGGAATTTTTGTGATAGTTTGAAGAGGTGGTGATGAAGTTTTTGAGATTTCTCCTGAAGTTGTGAACATACTGATTTTTACACTGTGATAGCCTCTGTATTCGAATACAAGAAGGCTGTATTCGAATACAGAGTGTTAATTCTGCACTGTTTTGGCTTCTGTATTCGAATACAATGAAGCTGTATTCGAATACAGATTCGTATTTTCTAGAAAACTCAGTTTTAAACACTTTTTTGTGAATTTCAAGAGTTAGGGGAAAGACTTATGATGATTAAGAATGGAATTGTGTGATAATGTAAAGTGTTAATGATTACTTGAATGTTTAATCATTGATGTGTTGATTATGGAATTATTTGTGTTAAGATGCTTTGGGGGAATGCTGGAAAGGCATGAATTTTCTGATTTTGCATACTGTTTTCAGTGAAGAGAAAACACTGCATATTCATACATTGCATAATCAGGTGGTGACCGCGATGGGCCATAGAGTTGATGCGGTGACCGTGATGGGCCGCGAAGTTAAGTAGTAACCATAGTAGTGGACTACGGAATGGCCGCGTGTTCGTGGTGGTCCATTCTATCCGTGCGAGGATTTAACTTCTGTGTATTTGGCCTGTGAGAGGCTAATACACGTGAAAGTAGTAACCGTGATGGGTTATAGAGTGGCCGCGTGTTCGTGGTGGTCCATTCTATTCGGGTTTAGATTGGCCGCGTGTTCGTGGTGGTTCATTCTATCTGGGCTACGGAATGGCCGCGTGTTCATGGTGGTCCATTCAAATATGTTAAACGTGTTGGTCTGTTGAGCGACTGCACGAGTGCTGGTCTGTTGAGCGACTGCACTGGTGCTGATCTGTTGAGCGATTGCACCCTGGTCTTGAGGGCCTTTAAAGTCATACATATTTAAGTTGTGCTGGTCTGTTGAGCGACTGCACCTTGGTGATTCCAAGAAATTGTATACATGAGCATATACATATTGCATCGAGGGATTGACCGGAGGGTCACGATTGGATGATATGATGATGATTGGAAATTGATGTGTGTGAGTACTTTACAGAATCTGAATTTTTGATTAATTACTGTGATTATTGAAGTGTTGGCTGTACTTACTACATATTTTCCATTTAATTGACTGTTGTTTTGAAAAGGGCATACATGTCATGAAATTTCAAATGAGCATCTTTATTTTCATCATTGTTATACGATATGCCATGGATGTATGTGTTGCTGTGAGATATATGCTATGTGCTTATTTGTTAATTTCGGTCGGTGACCCTTGCTAGTATATTGTGGAAATTGGGCTTTGCCCTCAGATGCCCCCTGTAAGACCCTTAAATTTTAAAATTAAATTCAGATTTGATTTTAAGGGTATTTTGGGAATATTGGTGTAATATTCAATATATGTATATTTTGTGTAAATATATATATATAATTAATTGTTTTGAAGTTGGAATTAAAATTATGGATGATGGATGAATTAATTTAATTTCGAGTAATTAAATTATCGGGCCGATTAATTAAGATATTTTCTGCTATTTGCGACAAAACGGATTAATTGCTGGAGGATCAGAAGATATTTTAATATAAGAGTTGGTGAGGTGGCGTAGATATTTGTGAAAAAGGAAACAATTCCTCTCTCCTCTGCTGTGTCAGTTGCTTTTAAGTGGATACTTAAGTGAGAAGATATTTCTTCTTTCCTCTGTACGACAGAATTCTGCATATATCTTCTTCTTCTTCTTCTGTTTTCTGTGTTAGAAAAGGAAAAACAAATTTCTAAATATTCTTTTTCTGGAAAATCTGAGTGTCGAATCAGAAAGTTTCGAGTACGAAAGTCATTCCTCTGATCGTTACGGAGCTAAAGAACTAATTTTCGTAGCGGCGAACGCGAACGAGAGTATCGTCGGCTTTTTTTCGCAGAAGCGTACGAACTAAGGGAACGTAACTAAGGTAAGGGCACCTTCCAACTTTTTAGATTGCATTTAGGGCTGTAAATGCATGTGTGATGAATGATTATTGGTTTATGTTTGTGAAAAACATGGTGTTATGTTTTGGAAATCATTCTGTGTGTGCTGAATGATGATTCTGGTTCTAATTTTGTTTTGTTAAAAATCAGTGAGGTTATTCTGATTTGAGTGAATCTGTGTTTTGCTGGGTTTTGTTCAAACAATCTGTTGCTGATATTGGATGAAAAATGTTCTGAGTTGAGATTTTAAAGAGTGGTAATTATGATTCTAGGGTTGGGTTGGTTTTTCAAAGGAAAGGTTTTAAAAATGTGTTGAAGTTCCAGGAAATTTCACTGAATTTGAAGGTGTATTCGAATACGGCTTGAGTGTATTCGAATACAGCCTGCAAGGCTTCTGTTTCTTCAGATTTTCGAACTTGTATTCGACTACGACCCTCTGTAGTCGAATACAGATTTTCCAATTTTACTTCTGACTTAGCTTCTGTATTTGACTACGACCCTCTGTAGCCGAATACAGATTTACAACTTTTGCCACTGACTTCGCATCTGTATTCGACTATGACAACCTCGTATTCGAATACTGAATGCTGATTTTTCACTGCTTTAGCTTCTGTATTCGAATACAAGGGAGCTGTAGTCGAATACAGATTTGTGTTTTTCTGAAATTCAAGTTTTTAACATTGTTTTATAAACCTTAAGTGTTGGGGTACCTTGGGAAGGTTTGTGGTGATAAAAATGGAAATTTGGTGATAGTTTGAAGTGGTGATGATGAAGTTTTTGAGAATTTACTGAAGATGTAGAAATTCTGATTTTTGTACTGTGACAGCCTCTGTATTCGAATACAAGGAGTCTGTATTTGAATACAGGATATTGATTCTACCTTGTTTGGCTTCTGTATTCGAATACAATGAAACTGTATTCGAATACAGATTCGTATTTTTGCCAGAAACCTCAGTTTTAATCACAGTTTTGAATCTTAATAGTTGGGGAAAAACCTTTGTTAATAAAGAGTGGAACTTTGAGGTAATGCAAAGTGTAATGCTTGCTTGAATGTTTAATCTTTGAATGTGTTGAGATGTTTTGAATAATGAGGAAAATGCATGAATTTTACTAAGGTTGCATACTGTTTTCCATGAAGTGAAACAATGCATATTCATGCATGGCATAGTCAGGTGGTACCCGCGATGGGCCACAGAGTAATGCGCATCCACGTGCTGATCTGTAGTGATTACACGAGTGCTGATCTGTAGTGATTGCACTAGGTACTAATCTGTGATTGCACCTTGGTATATAAGTGTTGGTCAGATAAATGACTGCACTAGTACTGGACTGTAGTGTCTGTACCCTGAAATGCGCAGCCACGTGCTGATCTGTAGTGATTGCACGAGTGCTGATCTGTAGTGATTGCACTAGGTACTGATCTGTAGTGATTGTACCTTGGTTTATGTCAAACGTGCTGATCTGTAGTGATTGCACGAGTGCTGATCTGTAGTGATTGCACTAGGTACTGATATGTAGTGATTGTACCTTGGTTTATGTCAAACGTGCTGGTCTATAGTGACTGCACGAGTGTGGTCTGTATGCGACTGCACTGGTGCTGATCTGTATGCGATTGCACCCTGGTCATGAGGGCCGTTAAATTGTGCTGGTCTGTAAGCGACTGCACCTTGGTGATTCCAAGAATTTATGAACATGAGCATATACATATTGCATCGGAGTGTTTGACCGGAGGGTCACGTTTTGATTTTATGTTGATGGTGGAAAATTGTTGTGTGAGTAAGTATTGTTTTGAAATCTGTAATTTCGGATGAATTGATGTTTGTGCTTACATCATGATTTTCATACTTACTTGGTTGCTGTTTTGTAAAGTACAAATGACATGTATTTCAAAATTTAGCATCCTTATTTATCATCATGTACTATGAATATGTTTGATATTCTTGATATAACTGCTATGTGGTAATTGTTATTTTCGGTCGGTGACCCTTTACAATTATTGTGGAAATTGGGCTTTGCCCTCAGATGAGATTCAGAACCGTACCCCTGATGTTCATACTAACGATAGGGAACGTCGTTAGTTTCCCTTGATCTTTACTTGTGGGCTATGCAAAGAGATGAGCAGCTGGGCGAAGAAAAGACTTGTGAATATTGTAATGCTACTGTAGCTTAGGGTATGATCAGAGTAGACTTATGTATAGGGTTTTGAAACTCAATGGTTGTAAATATTCATTTTGGGAATTATTGTAAAACTCTTCCGCACTCTGATAAATATTTTGATGTATCTTTATTTTAGTATATTATAAAGATCAAATTTCGATAAATATCTCATTCGATTTAATTGTGATGTTGCTGTTTTAAATTCCTTACTAGTTTTGATTACGAAGTCGAATGATATTTAATTTGAATTGATTTTAATTTCCTTGAAACCGAATTCTGAAAACTCTTTTATTTATGTATTCGTTTTAAAAAAAATAAAAAAATACACTCGCGCTGTGTTTTAAACTCGGGGTGTTACACCCCCCAAACCCATGCCACCCGTGGGACCCGAGACGACGGAAACGTCGCTCGACTTCATTGATCGTTCCGTGCCTATTGCTTGGGTATACGACCCCACCTCAAGCAGAGCTACATACACGAGGAGATTGACGAGGACCTGTAGGACCAATGGAGTGGTGCACTACGTGGAGCACAGCTATGCGAGGATTGACTTTCCTGTGCCCTCCCGTTTGGTATTGGAGTAGCAGCTGATATTCCGGGTCCGTATATGCTATCCGACGATTGTTATGAGATTCCAGCACCGCCGAAGCGACCGAGGCTGTGCATTGATCTGACTTCGGAGGAGACTGATCCCTCTCTGTATGATGATGAGGAGGAGGAGGTCACATCGAGGCGAGCGGCGGAGTCGGATGAGACTTGTTTGGGATGCGGAGGAAATCCGTGCTACTGTAGCTTTAGTGCATGATCAGTTAGACTTGATGTATAGGAATTGAGCTGGAAATGTATTTTGTTTTATTTTGGAAGATTATTGTACTACTTATTCCGCACTCTGATATTGCCTTTTGGGAATGTTATGACATTGTTATCTGTTGAAAATGTCTTAATGTTTATTATTAAATTTCCAGAATTAAGTACTTATTGATTTTACCATGAAGTTATTTTGTTACGTTCATCGATTAATCTACGACGTACTATTTTACGAAAACTTTATTTTAATTCTTTTTGAATTAAATCGGGAAACAATTCTTTTACTTATTTATTTAAAAAAAAAATACACTCCCGCTGTGTTTTAAACTCGGGGTGTTACACTGTGATACTCTGATTTCGGCCAACCCTGGACCACACTTCCTAACCTTCTGATCTTGGCCATCCTGGTCTAGCAAACTGATCTGCTGTGATCCTCTGATCTCGGCCACTGCTGGACCACACATCCTGACCTTTTGATTTCGGCCAACACTGGGGCATGGTCTGATCTTTTGATCTCGGCCAACACTGGGCCAAATACTTAAATCTGAACCATTGATCTGAAAATCTTCCCTCTGATCTGGACCAATTCTGGACTTGGTCTGGATTAAACTGAAATTAAATCTGGACAAATAATATTTCAATCTGGATGTAACACCCTGAGTTTAAAACACAGCGCGGGTGCATTTTTTTTTCAAATGAATATTTAAAATGAGTTTTCCAAAATTAATTCGAAAGGAATTAAAATAATTACGTAATTCTGGAAATTTAATGATAACAATAAAACGTTTTTGGAAGATAATAATGTCATAACATTCCCAAAAGTCAATATCAGAGTGCGGAATAAATAGTACAACAATTGTTTTTCAAAATAAAAACAAAATACATTTCCAGCTCAAATCCTAATACATCAAGTCTAACTGATCATGCGCTAAAGCTACAGTAGCACGGATTTCCTCCGCATCCTAAGCAAGTCTTCTCCGAATCTGCCTCTTGCCTCAACGTGACTTCCTCCTCCTCCTCATCATACAGAGAAGGGTCGGTCTCCTCAGAAGTTAGATCAATACATAGTCTCGGCCGCTTCGGCGGAGCCGGAATCTCATAACAATCGTCGGAGATCCTAGACGGACCCGGAATCTCAGCTGCTACTAGCTTCGGCTCACCAGTCTTCCCTTCTGCCTCGGACTCATGTTAAACTCCTCCAGTCACCGGATTGGGAGTCACCACTCCTACGGTGGCCTCCGTCTCAACCCCTCTAACGGACTCCTCAGCATCGTCGAAAATTCCGTGCGCCTCCAATACCAGACGAGAAGGCACAGTAAAGTCTATACTCGCATGAGTGCGCTCTACGAAATCCTCCACGCCGTCAGTCCTGCTTGTCCTCTCCAACCACCCCGTGTAAGTCGCCCTGCTTGAGATGGGGTCAAATACCCAAGCAGTGCGCGAATAGCGATCAAGGAAGTTCAACGACGTTTCCATCGTTCGGGTACCCACGGGTGGCATGGGTTTGGGGGGCATATGAGGGAAAAGCCCAAAGTCCACAATATAATAGCAAGGGTCACCGACCGAAATTAACAAATAATCACATAGCATATATTTCACAGCAACAAATATATCCATGATATAACATATGATGATGAGGAAAATAATAATGCTCATTTGAAATTTAATGACATATATGCCTTTTCAAAAACAGCAGTCAATTATTATGAAGTATGTGGTAAGTACAAACAACAACTCAGCAAAACACAATCATTAAATCAGAACTTCAGATTCTGGACAGTACTCACACACATTCAATTTCCACTCATTCATCATATAGTCAAACGTAACCCACTGGTCAATCCCTCAATGCAATATGTATATGCTTATGTATACAATTTTCTTGGAATCACCAAGGTGCAGTCGCTCAACAGACAAGCACATTATGTTTGACTTTAATGGCCCTCAAGACCAAGGTGCAATCGCTCAACAGATCAGCATCAGTGCAGACGCTCAACAGTCCAGCACTCGTGCAGTCGCTCAACAGACCAGCACGTTTGACATATACCATGGTACAATTGCTCAACAGATCAGTACCTAGTGCAAACGCTCAACAGTCCAGCACTCGTGCAATCGCTCAACAGATCAGCACGTGGTTGCGCATTTCAGGGTACAGACGCTCAACAGTCCAGTACCAGTGCAGTTGCTCAACAGACCAGCACTTATATACCAAGGTACAATCGCTCAACAGATCAGTACCTAGTGCAGACGCTCAACAGTCCAGCACTCGTGCAATCGCTCAACAGATCAGCACGTGGTTGCGCATTACTCTGTGGCCCATCGCGGGTACCACTTGACTATGCAATGCATGAATATGCAGTGTTTCATTTCTCTAGAAACAGTATGCAAAATCAGAACATTCATGCTTTTCATCATGTTTAAAATATCTCAGCACAGTCAGAATTATCATCATCACAATCTTGATTAAACAGTCAAGTAATCATTAACACTTTGAAATGTTTTCCCAGACTCTTAAAATTCAATTACAGTGTTTAAAACTGGGATTTTTTCTGGAATTTTACGAATCTGTATTCGAATATAGCTTCTCTGTATTCGAATACAGAGGCCAAAAACAGTGCAAAATTACACTCTGTATTCGAATACAACCCTCTGGTATTCAAATACAAAAGCAGTCTCAGTGCACAAAATAACATCTTTCATTACATCAGTAAAGTCTTAAAAACTTCATCACCACCACTTCAAAATATCACCAAAGTTCCATTTTAATTCACCACAACAATTCCAACATTCCCCAAACACTCAGGGTTTACAAAACACTATTAAAAACTTGGAATTTCTGAAAACTCGAATCTGTATTCGAATACAGACCCTTTGTATTCGAATACAGAAGCATGAAACTGCAATTTTAACATTCTATATTCGAATACAGCATGCCTGTAGTCGAATACAGAAGACCAAACCTTGAAAAATTCAACATTTTCTCCTAGATCATTAAGGTTTTCAAAACATCATCCTCTCCTCTTCAAAAATATTTCAAGGACTCCATTTAAAATCACTTTAACCCTTCTCAAGGTTTCCTAACACTTTAAAATGCATATCACAGTGTTTAAAGCTTGATTTTCTGGAAAACACGACTCTGTATTCGAATACAGCTTCCTTGTATTCGAATACAGAAGCTAAAAACAGTACTTCTGGAAAAACACGAATCTGTATTCGAATACAAACCCACTGTATTCGAATACAGAAATTGAAACTAGTGAAAATTTGCATTCTGTATTCGAATACAGCATGCCTGTAGTCGAATACAGATGCGAATACAGTGTTAAAATCCCACTTCTGTATTCGAATACGACATGGTCGTAGTCGAATACAGATGCTAAGTCAGAAGCAAAAATCCTTCCTCGGTATTTGAATACAGGGGCTCGTATTCGAATACGAGTTTGAAAACTTAAGTAAAACAGAAACTTGACAGGTTGTAGTCGAATACACACATGTTGTATTCGAATACACCTTCGAAAACCAGTGAAATTTTCCTGAGATTGCATCCCTTTTCAAACTGTTTTCTTTTAAAGACAAACAACCCACATTAAAACAGATTCAGCACTTCTTCCAGACAATACTTTCCTCATTAAAAATCCCTTTTCTTTTTGAATCTTCAACATCCTCAGAATCACTCAAAACAGAAACAGAATCAGGATCATCAACAACAAATCATCCAAACTTTCAAACCATCAGAACATCATACATCATTTCAGCTTTCACAACACATCAAAATAACATGCAAGCATTTCAGCTTTCATAACACATCAAAATAACATGCAAGCATTTCAGCTTTCACAACACATCAAAATAACATGCAAGCATTTCAGCTTTCACAACACACCAGAATAATAAGCAAGCATTTCAGCTTTCACAACACATCAGAATAACATGCAGCATCACAGAGCAGCAAAATACAAACAGAATGCATTTTTGCATTTCAAAACCATTTTCAAAACAGTTTTATGAACATGCATTTTTAAATCATGTTTGAAATAACATTCAAGACATTTTCCACTTTCCCAAATATACAACACAACTTTTAGTGCATCCAGCCCAAACAGAAATATCACAGAGCTTTTAAAACATCAAAAATGCATTTTTCATTTTCTTTCAAGTAACAGGCAAACTAGTTTTCAAAACAGTAAAGAAAACACTAGTAATGCCATGAAAGTTATGCACTTATAGCCCTAATGCAACTAGAAAGTGGAAGGTTCCCTTACCCTTGTAGCGTGTTCTGCTTCTGCTAAAGTGTATGCGTCAAAAATGGCGAAAACTCCCGCCTGCGTTTGCTGCTACAAAACTGAGTTCTCTAGCTCCGTAATGATGTGGGGATTAACTTTACTACTGGGGGTTTTCTGGTTTAATGCTTGGATTTTCAAGTAATGGTGTTTTTGAGGAACTCCCTCTTTTTCACTTGAATTACTGAGCTGGGACAGAAAACAGAGACAGAATGGGAGGGAAAAATGGGGTACTGTTACATGCAGTATGGGCAGTGAGGAAGGAGGGATGGTGTTCTGATTTCACCATCATGCTCACTCCTATTTATAGGCTTTTGTGGTGCCACCTCACCCCAAAATAATATTAAAATAAGGTTGGGTCCTTTAGCACTTAATTATCTTGTAATTAGCCACTAATCCTCAATTAATTGCCCGATTAATTTAATTACTCGTAATTAAATTAATTAACTCTTAATCCAATAATTTTAATTCATCCTCCAAAATAAATATTTATATATATATATTTTCTCAAAACATACATATATTAAATATTTTACAAATGTCTCCAAATACACTTAAAATTAATTCCATAATTTTAATTAAAAATTAAGGGTCTTACACTGGACATTTTACCTTCTGTTTTGGATCAGTTCTGGATCAATTCTGGAGATCATTTCTTCTGGTCTAGACTTAGTTTCATACCCTGAACCATGCTATCTTCTGGTCTAGGTCAAATCTGGATTAATTTCTTTGTTTTGGACCCATTAATTTACCCTACGGTAGACTTCCTTCTAGTCTGGTCCAGGTCTCCTTCTGACTTTGTTTCCTTCTGATCTGGGTTAGCAAAGATATCTTCTGGTGATGTTTTGACATCCTGGTGTATCCTCTAGTAATTCCAGGATGCTTTCTGGATGCATTTTCTGCCTTTGCAAACTTCAATTTCTGGTGGTATTTAATGTAATAATTCAAGGTACAAAATAAGATTACATGGAGTGCTTTTGTAAACATCAAAATCCTAAGTACTTAGAACCAACTTGGTTCCAACAGTTTAGGGTTACGACGTCGCAGAAATACAAATAGAAATTTCTTGTGCAACGAGAAGAAATCACTAGGGTTCCACAGAGCGCTTTAAAAAACTAAACAAAAAGTGCCTTTCAAACCTTTATGGTCGTATGGATAGAACTTAGTGAAAATGGAGAATAATGAAAACAGATAGTACGTAATGAATATGGACAGAGAGAAGGGTTCACACTAGGGAGAAGGGTTCGTATATGGAGAATGGTTCGTATAGAGAGTACGTAATGAATAAGGGTTTCACACTGCCAAGTTTGTAAGAGATGAGAATATACGTAATGAAGAAGAAAATGAAGAGGCGATTTCTTATATTATCAATTTACATAATATTATAAAAAAAACCTTTTACAACGCTTTTCCAAAGAGTGCTTTAAAAGACTATATAAAAAGCGCCTTAAATAGTATTTTATAGCGCTTATATACACACTATATAAAAGGCGCTATATGAGCATTTTACAGCGCTTTTTACACATAAGCGCTGTAAATATTTTGTACTTGTATTTTATTTTGTATTTTACAGCGCTTTTTTCCATAAGCGTTGTAATTGTTTTGTCTCTTGTAATTGTAATTTTTTTAAACCATTTACAGCGCTTATGGGCAAAAGCGCTGTAAATGTTTTGTACTTGTATTTTATTTTGTATTTTACAGCATTTTTTCCCATATGTGCTGTAAATTTTTTGTCTCTTGTAATTGTAATTTTTTTAAAAACCATTTGCAGCGCTTATGGGCAAAAGCGCTGTAAATGTTTTGTACTTGTATTTTATTTTTCATTTTACATCGCTTTTTTCCATAAGCGCTGTAAATGTTTTGTCTCTTGTAATTGTAATTTTTTTTGAAATCATTTACAGCGCTATGATATAATATCCATACTCATGGATACCAAATTGTTCATATCAACTTATATGATGAGTTCATATTATAGTTAAAAAATTTATCAAATTGTCATGTCTAAAATAATTAAATAATATAATTAAAAAAATTATATGATGAATAATATAAGCATAAAATCAAATACTCAGTTCTGACAGGTCAAGTTACATGAAATTTTATACAATGAGTACATATCATTACATGACTTATATAAAACACATAAACACACTTAAGATGCCCTTCTTCTTTTCCTGGCGGGATTCACATTTGTTTGTCCATTAACGATACGAAACGATGGATTAATCCAAATTCCCTCATCATGATCATATTTAAGATATAAACCATCATCAGTTGAATCAATTTCACATGGTTGTGATATCACAAAGAAAATATCATTACCAACATCTTCAACGTTGTTGTTATCATCACTTATTTTATTGGTCGATAGGACAACAGACCATTTATCATCAGCAGGATCAGTGACATAAAACACTTGTTGAGCTTGTGACGCTAAAATAAAAGGTTCATCCTTGTATCCCACCCTCCTAAAATCGACAAGCAAGAACCCAGACTCATCAATCCGAATGCCATTATTATTATCGACCCACTTGTAACCAGAGATGGGAACACAAAACATTGTGTAATCCAACTCCCATATGTGTTCGATAACCCCAAAATATGATAGATTTGCAAATATTGGGTTTTTGTCTTTTGCACTTGAGATATGCATCGCTTCAACTACTAGAGTGACTCCACTATTTTGCATAGTGGTATGTCCATCTTGTTTTGTGTTATAAAATGTATAGCCGTTAATTACATAACCGGTGTAAGAAAAGACATGTAAACTTGGGCCATTTGCTAGCCACCTCAATCTCTCTGAAATTGAAGCGGAGTCTATATCAAACTTTGAGCTAATGTGATTTTTTAGCCAAGGGATAAAACTTCGATTGTGCTCTCGTGTTATCCAATTTTTATTCCTGTTCATGTTCAAACTAGATAACTGATCCATGTGTATTGTAACATACAGTTGAACCTTGTAAGACCCTTAATTTTTAATTAAAATTATGGAATTAATTTTAATTGTATTTTTGGGGATATTTGTAAAATATTTAATATATGTATGTTTGAGTGAATATATATATATATATATAAATATTTATTTTGGAGGATGAAATAAAAATTATTGGATGAAGATTAAATTAATTTAATTACAAGTAATTAAATTAATTGGGCAATTAATTGAGGATTAGTGGCTAATTACAAGCAATTAAGTGCTGAAGGACCCAGCCTTATTTTAATATTATTTTGGGGTGAGGTGGCACCACAAAAGCCTATAAATAGGAGTGAACTTGATGGTAAAATCAGAACACCATCTCTCCTTCCTCACTGCCCATACTGCATGTAACAGTACCCTATTTTTCCCTCCCATTTTGCCTTTGTTTTCTGCCTTCCCCATTTCCAATCATGACTACAAAGAGAAAAAGAGGGAGTTCCTCAAAAACACCATTACTTGAAAATCCAAACATCAAAACAGAAAACCCCCAGTATTAAAGTTAATCCACACATCATTACGGAGCTAGAGAACTCAGTTTTGTAGTAGCAAAGGCAGGCTGTAGTTTTGCCGTTTTTGACGCATACACTTTAGCAGAAGCAGAACACGCTACAAAGGTAAGGGCACCTTCCACTTTCTAGTTGCATTAGGGCTGTAAGTGCATAACTTTCATGGCATTACTAGTGTTTTCATTACTGTTTTGAAACTGGTTTGCCTGAAGCTTGAAAGAAATGAAAAATGCATTTTTGATGTTTTAAAAGCTCTGTGATGATTTATGTTTGGGCTGAATGCACTAAAAGTTATGTTGTATATTTGGGAAAGTGGAAAATGTCTTGAATGTTATTTGAAACATGATTTAAAAATGCATGTTCATAAAACTGTTTTGAAAATGGTTTTGAAATGAAAAAATGCATTCTGTTTGTATTTTGCTGCTCTGTGATGCTGCATGTTATTCTGATTTGTTGTGAAAGTTGAAATGCTTGCTGATTATTCTGATGTGTTGTGAAAGCTGAAATGCTTGCTTATTATTCTGGTGTGTTGTGAAAGCTGAAATACTTGCATGCTATTTTGATGTGTTGTGAAAGCTGAAATGCTTGCATGTTATTTTGATATGTTGTGAAAGCTGAAATGCTGTATGATGTTCTGATGGTTTGAAAGTCTGGATGATTTGTTGTTGATGATCCTGATTCTGTTTCTGTTTTGAGTGATTCTGATGGTGTTGATGATTTAAAAAGAAAAGGGATTTTTAATGAGGAAAGTATTGTCTGGAAAAAAGTGTTGAATCTGTTTTAATGTTGGTTGTTGTTTTTAAAAGAAAACAGTTTGAAAAGGGTTGAAATCTCAGGAAAATTTCACTGGTTTTCGAAGGTGTATTCGAATACAGCATGTGTGTATTCGACTACAACCTGTAAAGTTTCTGTATTACTTAAGTTTTCAAACTTGTATTCGAATACGAGCCCCTGTACTCGAATACAGAGGAAGGATTTTTGCTTCTGTATTCGCATCTGTATTCGACTACGATCATGTCGTATTCGAATACAGAAGTGGAATTTTTAACACTGTATTCGCATCTGTATTCGACTACAGGCATACTGTATTCGAATATAGAATGCAGATTTTCACTAGTTTCAGCTTCTGTATTCGAATACAATGGGTCTGTATTCGAATATAGATTCGTGTTTTTCCAGAAGCACTATTTTTAGCATCTGTATTCGAATACAAGGAAGCTGTATTCGAATACAGATTCGTGTTTTCTAGAAAATCAAGTTTTAAACACTGTGATATGCATTTTAAAGTGTTAAAGTGGTTTAAATGGAGAAGGGTTAAAGTGGTTTAAATGGAGTTCTTGAAAATATTTTGAAGAGGAGAGGATGAAGTATTGAAAACCTTTAAGGATTTAAAAGAAAATATTGAATTTTTCAAGGTTTTGTCTTCTGTATACAACTACAGGCATGCTGTATTCGAATACAGAATGTTAAAATTGCAGTTTCATGCTTCTGTATTCGAATACAAGGAGTCTGTATTTGAATATAGATTCGAGTTTCCAGAAATTCCAAGTTTTTAAGAGTGTTTTGTAAACCCTGAGTGTTTGGGGAATGTTGTGGTGAATTAAAATGGAATTTTTGGTGATGTTTGGAAGTTGTAGAGATGAAGTTTTGAGACTTTACTGATGTAGTGAAAGATGAGGTTGTGTGCACTAAGACTGCCTCTGTATTCGAATACCAGAGGGCTGTATTCGAATACAGAGTGTAATTCTGCACTATTTTTTTTTGCTTCTGTATTCGAATACAGAGAAGCTGTATTCGAATACAGATTCGTAAAATTCCATAAATCCTCAGTTTTAAACTCTGTAATTGAATTTTAAGAGTCTGGGAAAACATTTCAAAGTGTTAATGATTAATTGACTGTTAAATCATGATTGTGATGATGTTAATTCTGACTGTGCTGATATATTTTAAACATGATGAAAAGCATGAATTTTCTAATTCTGCATTCTATTTCTAGAGAAGTGAAACACTGCATATTCATGCATTGCATAGTCAAGTGGTACCCGCGATGGGCCACAGAGTAATGCGTAACCACGTGCTGATCTATTGAGCGATTGCACGAGTGCTGGACTGTTGAGCGTCTGCACTAGGTACTGATCTGTTGAGCGATTGTACCTTGGTATATAAGTGCTGGTCTGTTGAGCGACTGCACTAGTACTGGACTATTGAGTGTCTGTACCCTGAAATGCGCAGCCACGTGCTGATCTGTTGAGCGATTGCACGAGTGCTGGACTGTTGAGCGTCTGGACTAGGTACTGATCTGTTGAGCGATTGTACCTTGGTATAAGTCAAACGTGCTGGTCTGTTGAGCGACTGCACGAGTGCTGGACTGTTGAGCGTCTGCACTGGTGCTGATCTGTTGAGCGATTGCACCTTGGTCTTGAGGGCCGTTAAAGTCAAACATAATGTGCTGGTCTGTTGAGCGACTGCACCTTGGTGATTCCAAGAAAATTGTATACATAAGCATATACATATTGCATTGAGGGATTGACCAGTGGGTCACATATGATTATATGATGAATGAATGGAAATTGAATGTGTGTGAGTACTGTCCAGAATCTGAAGATCTGATTTAATGATTGTGTTTTGCTGAGGTGTTGTTTGTACTTACCACATACTTCATAATAATTGACTGCTGTTTGTGAAAAGGCATATATGTCATTAAATTTCAAATGAGCATTATTATTTTCCTCATCATCATATGTGATATGATGGATACATTTGTTGCTGTGAAATATATGCTATGTGATTATTTGTTAATTTCGGTCGGTGACCCTTGCTATTATATTGTGGACTTTGGGCTTTGCCCTCAGATGCCCCCCAAACCCATGCCACCCGTGGGTACCCGAACAACGGAAACATCGTTGAACTTCCTTGACCGCTATTCGCGCACTGCTTGGGAATTCGACCCCATCTCATGCAGGGCGACTTACACGGGGTGGTTGGAGAGGACGAGCAGGACTGACGGCGTAGAGGATTTTGTGGAGCGCACACATGCGAGTATAGATTTTCCCGTGCCTTCCCTTCTAGTATTGGAGGCGCACGGAATTTTTGACAATGCTGAGGAGTCCGCTAGAGGGGTTGAGACGGAGGCCACCATAGGGGTGGTGACTCCCAACCCGGTGGTTGGAGGAGATGTACATGAGCCGAGGCCAGTAGCAGCTGAGACTCCGGGTCCGTCTAGGATCTCCGACGATTGTTATGAGATTCTGGCTCCGCCGAAGCGGTCGAGACTATGTATTAATCTGACTTCTGAGGAGACCGACCCCTCTCTGTATGATGAGGAGGAGGAGGAGTTCACGTCGAGGCGAGCGGCAGATTCGGAGACGACTTGCTTTGGATGCGGAGGAAATCCGTGCTATTGTAGCTTTAACGCATGATCAGTTAGACTTGATGTATTAGGACTTGAGCTGGATATGTATTTTGTTTTTATTTTGAAAAACAATTGTTGTACTATTTAGTCCGCACTCTGATATTGACTTTTGGGAATGTTATGACATTATTATCTTCCAAAAATGTTTTATTGTTTGTCATTAAATTTCCAGAATTAAGTAATTATTTTAATTCCTTTCGAATTAATTTTGGAAAACTCATTTTAAATATTTATTTGAAAAAAAAAAATGCACCCGCGCTGTGTTTTATACTCGGGGTGTTACAATTGTGGTATCAGAGCATTTGGTTTAAGTTTTGGGATAAAGCTCTGATTATGTATTTGTTTTGAGTTATTAGCTGATCATGCATAAGAGCAAGTAGTTAAAGTGTGAAGTCTTGTGTAAGTTGTGGTGTGACTAAAGTGACGATGGTTTTGTAGGAAACAATGCCTCCACGAAGAGATGACACCACAAGAGCCAATGTCAGCAGGGAAGATAGGATGGATGAAGCAATGAACAACATGGCTGCGTCTGTTGCTGCACAGACGGCTGCCAAGACTCAACGCGATCTGGAAAAGAGAGAAAGAGAGATTCGCGCTGTTGAATCTAGAGGACTAGAGGATTTTCGTCGCCATAATCCTCCCAAGTTCAAGGGTGATGAGGGTCCAGAAAGAGCGGACCAGTGGATCCAAGAGATGGATAAGATCTTTGAGATGATTAACTGTCGGGCAGCAGTGAAAGTCAATTATGCCACGTACCTGCTGATAGGGGACGCAGAGTATTGGTGGAGGAGTACGAGATTACTGATGGGGTCAGCTCAAGAGGAAGTGACCTAGGAGTCGTTCAAGAAGAAGTTTTTGGACAAGTACTTCCCGATGAGTACTAGGACCAAGTTGGGTGATGTCTTTCTGAAATTGTACCAGGGGAATATGACAGTAGGAGAGTACGCAGCTAAGTTTGAGTCGCTGTCCAAACATTTCAGATTCTTCCGGGAAGAAGTTGATGAACAGTTTGTGTGTCATCGCTTTCAGAATGGATTGAAATATGAGATCCAAGATTCGGTCCTACCCTTGGGAATACAACGTTTCCAAGTGCTAGTAGAAAAGTGTAGGGAGGTGGAAGAGATGAAGAACAGGAGGGCCAACAGAGGAGGGAACTTTAACTCTGGAGGGCCTAGTCGGGTACATAATCAGAACAATAAAGGGAAGCAAGTTGCCAAGCCGTATAACCGGTCACCAAACAGCAAGAGAGGCCAGAATCGGCCGGGAAACCAGAACTTTAGACGGCAATTAGGACAAGGAGTTCGGTGTTATCGCTGTGGGAAGGAAGGACATATTGCAACTGCTTGTACACCTGCTAAGACTTTGACTGTAAACTCTGCATGTTTACACTGTACCGTAACGATACATAGTAGAGATTTCTTGGTCAATTTAATCTGTTTACCCCTACAATCACTCGAGATCATTCTCGGCATGGATTGGATGACCTATAATTACGTAGTTTTGGATTGCGCTCGAAAATTGGTTCTTTTCCCCGAACCTGGAGTCGCTCGGTATTTGGCTGCTAACCAACTCGAATTATCGCTGAGAGAAGGAACTCAGGAATTTTTATCATTGGCTAACGTGGAGACCAAGATGGATGTGAACATAGAAGATGTGATGTTAGTCAAAGAGTATCCGGACGTATTTCCATCAGAAATTACAGGATTACCCCCGGTGAGAGAGGTGGAGTTCTTCATTGACTTACACCTAGGAACTGGACCTATTTCAATTGCGCCGTACCGGATGTCGCCATTGGAATTAAGCGAGCTTAAAGGTCAAATTGAAGGATTATTGGAGAAAGGATTTATCAGACCAAGTGTGTCGCCCTGGGGAGCTCCAGTGTTGTTGGTTAAGAAGAAGGATGAAAGTTCACGTTTATGTGTGGATTATCGGCAACTTAACAAGGTGACTATCAAGAATCGTTATCCATTACCACGCATCGATGATTTGATGGACCAATTGAGGGGAGCAGCAGTGTTTTCAAAGATTGATTTGAAATCGGGATACCATCAGATTCGAGTAAGAGAAGGAGATATTCAAAAGACTGCTTTCAGGACTCGTTACGGACACTATGAATATCTCGTTATGCCTTTTGGAGTTACGAATGCACCAACAATATTTATGGATTATATGAATAGGATATTCAGCCCGTTTCTAGATAAGTTCGTGGTGGTATTCATCGACGATATTTTGATTTATTCAAAGGATGAAGAAGAACATGAAGAGCACTTACGCCAAGTTCTTGAAGTCTTACGCGAAAAGCAGCTGTATGCCAATTTTTCGAAGTGCGAGTTTTGGCTAAAGGAAGTGAATTTCTTGGGACATGTGATAACGAAAGAAGGAATCGCTGTCGATCCGGCAAAGATTGAGACAATTCTTGCCTGGAAACAGCCCCAGACTGTCACGGACATAAGAAGTTTTGTCGGACTAGCAGGATATCACAGAAGATTTGTTGAAGGATTTGCTAAGATTTTAGCTCCGTAGACACAACTCACCAGGAAGAATCAGCCGTTTGCATGGACGGAGAAGTGTGAGGAAAGTTTCCAGTTGCTAAAGGAAAAGTTGACAACCTCACCAGTATTGGTGTTGCCACAGCCGGAGGAACCATATGAAGTTTACTGTGATGCATCTCACCAAGGTTTGGGATGTGTTTTGATGCAACACAAGAAAGCTGTAGCTTACGCCTTAAGACAGTTGAAAACTCACGAACGGAACTACCCCACTCATGATTTAGAGCTTGCTGCAGTAGTGTTTGTGTTAAAGGTTTGGAGACACTACTTATATGGATGCATATTCACGGTGTTCAGCGACCATAAAAGTTTGAAGTACCTGTTCGATCAGAAGGAATTGAACATGCGTCAGAGAAGATGGATGGAAACTCTCAAGGATTTTGACTTTTCATTGCAATACCACCCTGGTAAAGCCTATGTGGTGGCTAACGCATTGAGTCAGAAGAGCGTGTCAGTATCTTCAATGATAATGGCCAGACAACAGGAGTTGTGGGAAGCATTTAGAGATCTACATTTGGATGTAAAGTTTGCACAAGGAATGATAAAGTGTGGAATGATAACAATTTCGAGTGGATTACTGGAGGAGATTGCAAACTTGCAAGATGACGCATTGATCCATGAAAAGAGGAATCTGATAGCGCAAGGACAGACCACTGAATTCAGCATCAGAACAGATAATATTCCGAGATGTAACAGAAGAGTTTGTGTACCGGAAGTTGCAGAGATGAGAAGAGCAATTTTGGAAGAGGCTCATAAGAGTAAGTTAAGTATTCATCCTGGAGCGACCAAGATGTACCAGGACTTAAGGCAGAATTTCTGGTGGCCAGGAATGAAGAGGGATGTGGCAGAATATGTATCAGCTTGTTTGACTTGTCAGAAAGCGAAAGTGGAACATCAACGACCTGCTGGAATGCTGCAACCTTTGGACATACTTGAGTGGAAGTGGGACAGTATTTCCATGGATTTCATAACTGGACTGCCCAAGACAAGGAAAAAGAATGATTCTATTTGGGTAATAGTGGATCGATTGACGAAGTCCGCACATTTCCTACCGGTAAGGACCACTTATAAAGTAGATAAGCTGACAGAGATCTACATCGCTGAGATTGTGAGGTTACACGGCGTTCCATCAAGTATAGTATCGGACCGTGACCCAAAGTTCACATCTCACTTTTGGGGAGCGTTGCATGAAGCTTTGGGAACGAAACTGAAATTGAGTTCAGCCTACCATCCACAAACAGACGGACAGACTGAGAGAACAAATCAGTCCTTGGAAGATCTATTGAGAGCATGTGTGTTGGATGACAGAGGAAACTGGGATGAAGTGCTGCCATTGATTGAATTCACTTACAACAACAGTTTTCACGCAAGTATTGGAATGGCACCCTATGAGGCTTTATATGGACGCAAGTGTCAGACGCCTTTATGCTGGTATAAGGACGGAGAGAGCATGATTGTTGGACCTGAGATGGTGGAACAGACCATAGAGAAAATCAAGAGGATACAAGAGAAAATGAAGATTTCGCGAGATCGCCAGAAGAGTTATGCGGACAAGCGTCGCAGACCTTTGGAATTTGAGCAGGGTGATCATGTATTTCTAAGGGTCACGCTTACAACTGGTGTTGGCAGAGCTATTAATATTACACCGATATATTACACCGATATTCCCAAAATACCCTTAAAATCAAATCTGAATTTAATTTTAAATTTAAGGGTCTTACAATACTACCCCCCTTAAATTAGTTTCGTCCTCGAAACTACATGCTGTTAAACAAATGAGGATGTTGTTCCCTCATCTTACTCTCTAGTTCCCAAGTCGCGTCTCCAGTAGTCGGATTCCATATCACTTTGACTAGCGGGACTTCCTTGTTCCTCAGCTGTTTGATCTTCCTGTCCTCAATTCTTACAGGTAATACTTCAAATGACAGGTTATCCTTCAGCTGAATCGTTTTTGGTTCGATCACATGCAACGGATCTGAAATGTACTTCCTTAGCTGTGACACGTGAAATACGTCATGAATATTGGACAGCATTGGAGGTAAAGCTATCCGGTAAGCCAATGGTCCGATACGCGCAGAAATCTGATATGGTCCAATAAACTTTGGAGTCAATTTTCTGGATTTAATAGCCCTGCCCACTCCAGTTGTAGGCGTGACTCTTAGAAATACATGATCGCCTTGCCGAAATTCCAAAGGTCTGCGACGCTTGTCCGCATAACTCTTCTGACGATCCTGTGAAATCTTCATTTTCTCTTGTATCCTCTTGACTTTTTCCGTAGTTTGTTCCACCATCTCAGGTCCAACAATCATACTTTCCCCGTCTTTATACCAACACAAAGGCGTTTGACACTTGCGTCCATACAAAGCTTCATATGGTGCCATTCCAAAACTTGCGTGAAAGCTGTTGTTGTAGGTGAACTCAATCAATGGCAGCACATCATCCCAACTTCCTCTGTCATCCAATACGCATGCTCTTAATAGATCTTCCAAGGAATGATTTGTTCTTTCTGTTTGTCCATCTGTTTGTGGATGATAAGCTGAACTCAATTTCAGTTTTGGTCCCAACGCTTCATGCAACGCTCTCCAAAAGTGAGATGTGAATTTTGGATCACGGTCCGATACAATGCTCGATGGAACTCCGTGTAATCTCACAATTTCAGCAATGTAAATCTCTGTCAGCTTATCTACCTTATAAATGGTCTTTACCGGCAAGAAATGTGCAGATTTGGTCAATCGATCCACGATTACCCAAATCGAATCATTCTTTCTTCTTGTCTTGGGCAGTCCAGTTATAAAATCCATGGAAATGCTATCCCACTTCCATTCTGGTATATCCAAAGGCTGCAACATTCCAGCGGGTCGTTGATGTTCCACCTTCGCTTTTTGACAAGTTAAACAAGCCGATACGTACTCCGCTACGTCCCTCTTCATTCCTGGCCACCAATAATTTTGTTTTAAGTCTTGATACATCTTGGTTGCTCCAGGATGAATACTCAATTTGCTCTTATGAGCCTCTTCCAAGATCGTTCTTCTCATGTCTGCAACTTCCGGTACGCAAATCCTTCCATTACATCTCAGAATATTATCTGTTCCGACCCTGAATTCAGCTGTCTGTCCTTGCGTTATTAGGTTCCTCTTTTCTTGAATTAATGCATCATCTTGCAGATTTGCAATCTCCTCAAGTAATCCACTTGAAATGGTTATCATTCCACACTTTAAAATTCCCGGTGCAAACACTACAGTAGCAAGTTCTAGATCATGAGTCGGATAGTTCCGTTCGTGAGCTTTCAATTGCCTTGAGGCGTAGGCGACAGCTTTCTGATGTTGCATCAAAACACAGCCCAGACCTTGGTGAGATGCATCACAATAAACCTCATATGGTTCCTCTGGTTGTGGTAAAACCAACACTGGTGAGGTTGTCAATTTTTCCTTAAGTAACTGAAAATTCTCTTCACACTTCTCTGTCCAAGCAAACGGCTGATTTTTCCTGGTAAGTTATGTCAAAGGAGCTACAATCTTAGCAAATCCTTCAATAAATCTCCTGTAGTATCCTGCCAGTCCGACGAAACTTCTTATGTCCGTGATGGTCTGAGGTTGTTTCCAAGCAAGAATTGTCTCAATCTTTGCCGGATCTACTGCAATTCCTTCCTTTGTTATTACATGTCCCAAGAAATTCACTTTCTCCAACCAGAATTCACACTTCGACAGATTGGCGTACAATTGCTTCCCTCGTAAAATTTCCAGAACTTGACGCAAATGCTCTCCGTGTTCTTCTTCATCCTTTGAATAAATCAAAATATCATCAATGAATACCACCACGAATTTATCTAAAAATGAACTGAAAATCCTATTCATATAATCCATAAAAATCGCTGGTGCATTCGTAACTCCAAATGGCATAACAAGATATTCATAATGCCCGTAACGAGTCCTAAAAGCGGTCTTTTGAATATCTCATTCTCTTACTCGAATCTGATGATATCCTGACTTCAAATCGATCTTTGAAAACACCGCTGCTCCCCTCAATTGATCCATCAAGTCATCGATGCGCGGTAAAGGATAACGATTCTTAAGGGTTACCTTGTTAAGTTGCCTGTAATCCACACATAAGCGTGAACTTCCATCCTTTTTCTTAACCAATAACACCGGAGCTCCCCACGGTGACACACTTGGCCTGATAAATCCTTTCTCCAACAGACCTTCAATTTGATCCTTAAGCTCGTTTAATTCCAATGGCGACATTCTATACGGTGCAATTGAAATGGGTCCAGTTCCTGGGTGCATATCAATGAAGAACTCCACTTCTCTTACCGGGGGTAATCCTGGAATTTCTGTCGGAAATACGTCCGGATACTCTTGGACTAACACTACATCTTCTATGCTTATATCCATCTTGGTCTCCATGTTAGCCAACGATAAGAATTCCTGAGTTCCTCCTCTCAGTGATACTCCAAGCTTGTTAGCAAACAAATACCGAACAACTTCAAGTTCGGGAAAAAGAACTAATATGCGGGCACAATCCAAGACTACATAATTATAATACATCCAATCCATGCCGAGAATTATCTCGAGTGATTGCAGGGGTAAACAGATTAAATTAACCAAGAAATTTCTATCTTGAATTGTTACAGGACAACGTAAACATGCAGAATTTACGGTCAAAGTCTGAGCAGGTGTGCAAACAATCAAATCAAAAGGCAAAGCAGACATAGATAGCTTCAAACGATTCACACAATCCATAGCAATGAAAGAATGGGTTGCTCCCGAATCAAAAGTGCAGTTAATGTGTTACCTGCAATCTGGCAGTCTTGCTGGATTAAATTAGGAGTTTGACTTCCAGCATCAGCATCCATGTGGTAGACGCGTCCCCTAGCAATAGGACGAGTGGCCCTAGCTGTATTCACTGTTGGTTCCACCTTCGGAGCCCGACAATCCCTTGCGACGTGTCCCGATTTTTGACAATTGAAACATACAAGATCCCTTGTGGTATAAGCTGGAGCTATATGCCCTTCCTTCCCACAGCGATAACACCAGACTCCTTGTCCCAGTTGTCTTCCAAAGTTCTGATTTCCTGGCCGATTCTGGCCTTTACTGCTGTTTTGGGGTCTGTTATATGGCTTAAACGCTTGCTTTCCTTTGCTGTTTGGATAGTTCATTCGGCTGGGTCCTCCCGAATTAAAGTTTCCTCCTCGGTTGGCCCTCCTATTTTTCATGTCCTCAACCTCTCTACACTTCTCCACTAGAACTTGGAAACGTTGAATTCCCAATGGTAAAACGGAGTCTTGAATTTCATATTTCAGCCCACTTTGAAAACGATGACACATAAACTGTTCATCCACCTCTTCGCGGAAAAATCTGAAATGCCTTGATAGGGATTCAAATTTGGCTGCATATTCCCCTACTGTCATGTTTCCCTGATGCAGTTTCAGAAAATCGTCACCCAATTTCGTTCTAGTGCTCATTGGGAAATATTTGTCCAAAAACTTCCTCTTGAACGACTCCCAGTTTACCTCCTCATGAGCTACCCCCATCAGCAACCTTGTACTCCACCAATACTCTGCATCCCCTAGCAGCAGATATGTAGCATAATTGACTTTTACTGCTGCCTGGCAGTTAATCATTTCAAAGATCTTGTCCATCTCCTGAATCCATTGGTCCGCTCTTTCTGGACCTTCATCACCCTTGAACTTGGGAGGATTATGACGACGAAAATCCTCTAGTCCTCTTGACTCAGCAGCACGAATTTCTCTTTCTCTTTTCTCTAAGTTGCGCTGAGTCTTCGCAGCCGTCTGTGCAGCAACAGACGCAGCCATTTTAATCATTGCTTATGCCATCCTATCTTCCCGGCTGTCGTTGGTTCTTACAGTGTCGTCTCTCCTTGGAGGCATGGTTCCACTACAAAACCATCATCAAGTAGAAATCTCACACCGTTTAGAATAATTCCAAAATATAGCTCAACAACATCATTACTTCAGCACACCACAACTATACAAGACTTGACACTCTAACTACTTGCTCCTATGTATGATCAGATAACGACTTAAAACCAACAATTAAATCAGAGCTTTAACCCAAAACTTTAACCAAATGCTCTGATACCACTAATGTAACACCCCGAGTTTAAAACACAGCGCGAGTGTATTTTTTTTTTTAAAACGAATACATAAATAAAAGAGTTTTCAGAATTGCGTTCCAAGGAAATTAAAATCAATTCAAATTAAATATCATTCGACTTCGTAATTAAAAATAGTAAGGAATTTTAAAACAGCAACATCACAATTGAATCGAATGAGATATTTATGGGAATTTGATCTTTATAATATACTAAAATAAAGATACATCAAAATATTTATCAGAGTGCAGAAGAGTTTTACAATAATTCCCAAAATGAATATTTACAACCATTGAGTTCAAAACCCTATACATAAGTCTACTCTGATCATACCCTAAGCTACAGTAGCATTACAATATTCACAAGTCTTTTCTTCACCCAGCTGCTCATCTCTTTGCATAGCCCACAAGTAAAGATCAAGGGAAACTAACGATGTTCCCTGTCGTTAGTATGACCATCAGGGGTACGGTTCTGAATCTCATCTGAGGGCAACGCCCAATTTCCACAATAATTGTAAAGGGTCACCGACCGAAAATAACAATTACCACATAGCAGTCATATCAAGAATATCAAACATATTCATAGTACATGATGATAAATAAGGATGCTAAATTTTGAAATACATGTCATTTGTACTTTACAAAACAGCAACCAAGTAAGTATAAAAATCATGATGTAAGCACAAACATCAATTCATCCGAAATTACAGATTTTCAAAAAAAATACTTACTCACAACAATTTTCCACCATCAACATAAAATCAAACGTGACCCTCCAGTCAAACACTCCGATGCAATATGTATATGCTCATGTTCATAAATTCTTGGAATCACCAAGGTGCAGTCGCTTACAGACCAGCACAATTTAACGGCCCTCATGACCAGGGTGCAATCGCATACAGATCAGCACCAGTGCAGTCGCATACAGACCAGCACTCGTGCAGTCACTACAGACCAGCACGTTTGACATAAACCAAGGTACAATCACTACAGATCAGTACCTAGTGCAATCACTACAGATCAGCACTCGTGCAATCACTACAGATCAGCACGTGGCTGCGCATTTCAGGATACAGACACTACAGTCCAGTACCAGTGCAGTCGTTTATCTGACCAACACTTATATACCAAGGTACAATCACAGATTAGTACCTAGTGCAATCACTACAGATCAGCACGTGGATGCGCATTACTCTGTGGCCCATCGCGGGTACCACCTGACTATGCCATGCATGAATATGCATTGTTTCACTTCATTGAAAACAATATGCAACCTTAGTAAAATTCATGCATTTTCCTCATTTTTCAAAACATCTCAACACATTCAAAGATTAACCATTCAAGCAAGCATTACACTTTGCATTACCTCAAAGTTCCACTCTTTATTAACAAAGGTTTTTCCCCAACTGTTAAGATTCAAAACTGTGATTAAAACTGAGGTTTCTGGCAAAAATACGAATCTGTATTCGAATACAGCTTCATTGTATTCGAATACAGAAGCCAAACAAGGCAGAATCAACATCCTGTATTCGAATACAGACTCCTAGTATTCGAATACAGAGGCTGTCACAATACAAAAATCAGAATTTCTACAACTTCAGTAAATTCTCAAAAACTTCATCATCACCACTTCAAACTATCACCAAATTTCCATTTTTAATCACCACAAACCTTCCCAAGGTACCCCAACACTTAAGGTTTATAAAACAATGTTAAAAACTTGAATTTATGAAAAATACGAATCTTTATTCGACTACAGCTACCTTGTATTCGAATACATAAGCTAAAACAGTGAAAAATCAGCATTCTGTATTCGAATACGAGGCCTTCGTAGTCGAATACAGATGCGAAGTCAGTGGCAAAAGTTGCAAATCTATATTCGGCTACAGAGGGTTGTAGTCGAATACAATGGTTAAAATAGAAGCAAAAATTGCAAATCTGTATTCAGCTACAGAGGGTCGTAGTCGAATACAGATGCTAAGTCAGTAGCAAAATTGGAAATCTGTATTCGACTACAGGGGCTCGTAGTCGAATACAAGTTCGAAAACTTAGGGAAAACAAAAGCTTTGCAGGTTGTATTCGAATACACTCAATGCCGTATTCGAATACACCTTCGAAATCAGTGAATTTTCCTGAAACTTCAACACATTTTCAAAACCTTTTCTTTTGAAAATCCAACCCAACACTAGAATCATAATTCCCCTCTTTTAAAACCTCAACTCAGAACATTTTTCATCAAATACCAACAACAGATTTTTCATAAAAATACTTCCACCATTTTAAATCCCTTTTCATTTGAAACAACCATCAACACCAGATTGTTTAACAAAACACAGCAAAACACAAATTTACTCAAACCAGAATAACCTCACTGATTTTTAACAAAACAAAATCAGAACCAGAATCATCATTCGAACGCTCACAGAATGATTTTCAAAACATAATACAATGTTTTTCACAATCATAAACCAAATATCATTCATCACACATGCATTTACAGCCCTAAATGCAATCTAGAAAATTGGAAGGTGCCCTTACCTTAGTTACGTTCCCTTAGCTCGTACGCTTCAGCGACAAAAGCCGACGATTCTCCCGTTCGTGTTCACCGCTACGAAAATTAGTTCTTTAGCTCCGTAACGATTAGAGGAATGACTTTCGTACTCGAAACTTTCTGATTCGACACTCAGATTTTCCAGAACGATGACTTTTAAGTAAACTGTTTTTCTTCACCAACACTCAGAAAATTAGAAGAAGAAGAAGAAGAAGATAAAGCAGAACTGGCGCGTAGAGGAAAGAAGGAAAAGCTTCTTACTTAAATATCCACATAAAGCAACTGACACAGCAGAGGAGAGAGGAATTGTTTCCTTTTTCACAAATATCTACGCCACCTCACCAATTCTTATATCAAAATATCTTTTGATCCTCCAGCACTTAACCCATTTCCGTCGAAATTAGCAGAGAATATCTTAATTAACGGTCCGATAATTTAATTACTCAAAATTAAATTAATTCATCCATTATCCAATAATTTTAATTCCACCTCCAAAACAATTAATTATATATATATATATATATATTTACACAAAATATACATATATTGAATATTACACCGATATTCCCAAAATACCCTTAAAATCAAATCTGAATTTAATTTTAAATTTAAGGGTCTTACAAAGGAAGTCCAACTAGTCAAGGTGATTTGGAATCCGACTACTGGAGACGCGACTTGGGAAATGGAGAGTAAGATGAGGGAACAATATCCTCAGTTGTTTACTGATATGTAGTTTCAAGGACGAAACTAATTTAAGGGGGGGAGTAATGTAAGACCCTTAATTTTTAATTAAAATTATGGAATTAATTTTAATTGTATTTTTGGGGATATTTGTAAAATATTTAATATATGTATGTTTGAGTGAATATATATATATATATATATATAAATATTTATTTTGGAGGATGAAATAAAAATTATTGGATGAAGATTAAATTAATTTAATTACGAGTAATTAAATTAATTTGGCAGTTAATTGAGGATTAGTGGCTAAGTACAAGCAATTAAGTGCTGAAGGACCCAACCTTATTTTAATATTATTTTGGGGTGAGGTGGCACCACAAAAGCCTATAAATAGGAGTGAGCATGATGGTAAAATCAGAACACCATTCCTCCTTCCTCACTGCCCATACTGCATGTAACAGTACCCCATTTTTCCCTCCCATTCTGTCTCTGTTTTCTGCCTTCCCCATTTCCAGTCACGACTACAAAGAGAAAAAGAGGGAGTTCCTCAAAAACACCATTACTTGAAAATCCAAACATCAAAACAGAAAACCCCCAGTATTAAAGTTAATCCCCACATCATTACGGAGCTAGAGAACTCAATTTTGTAGCAGTAAACGCACGCTACAGTTTCGCCATTTTTGACGCATACACTTTAGTAGAAGCAGAACACGCTACAAGGGTAAGGGCACCTTCCACTTTCTAGTTGCATTAGGGCTGTAAGTGCATAACTTTCATGGCATTTCTAGTGTTTTCATTACTGTTTTGCGACTGGTTTGCCTGATGCTTGAAAGAAATGAAAAAAGCATTTTTGATGTTTTAAAAACTCTGTGATGATTTATGTTTGGGCTGAATGCACTAAAAGTTGTGTTGTATATTTGGGAAAGTGGAAAATGTCTTGAATGTTATTTCAAACATGATTTAAAAATGCATGTTTCATAAAACTGTTTTGAAAATGGTTTTGAAATGCAAAAATGCATTCTGTTTGTATTTTGCTGCTCTGTGATGCTACATGTTATTCTGATGTGTTGTGAAAGCTGAAATGCTTGCTGATTATTCTGATGTGTTGTGAAAGTTGAAATGCTTGCTTATTATTCTGGTGTGTTGTGAAAGCTGAAATACTTGCATGCTATTTTGATGTGTTGTGAAAGCTGAAATGCTTGCATGTTATTTTGATATGTTGTGAAAGCTAAAATGCTGTATGATGTTCTGATGGTTTGAAAGTCTGGATGATTTGTTGTTGATGATCCTGATTCTGTTTCTGTTTTGAGTGATTCTGATGGTGTTGATGATTTAAAAAGAAAAGGGATTTTTAATGAGGAAAATATTGTCTGGAAAAAAGTGTTGAATCTGTTTTAATGTTGGTTGTTGTTTTTAAAAGAAAACAGTTTGAAAAGGGTTGAAATCTCAGGAAAATTTCACTGGTTTTCGAAGGTGTATTCAAATACAACATGTGTGTATTCGACTACAACCTGTAAAGTTTCTGTTTTACTTAAGTTTTCAAACTTGTATTCGAATACGAGCCCCTATATTCGAATACGAGCCCCTATATTCAAATACAGAGGAAGGATTTTTGCTTCTGTATTCGACTACGATCATGTCGTATTCGAATACAGAAGTGGGATTTTTAACACTGTATTCGCATCTGTATTCGACTACAGGCATACTGTATTCGAATACAGAATGCAGATTTTCACTAGTTTCAGCTTCTGTATTCGAATACAATGGGTCTGTATTTCAATACAGATTCGTGTTTTTCCAGAAGCACTGTTTTTAGCATCTGTATTCGAATACAAGGAAGCTGTATTCGAATACAGATTCGTGTTTTCCATAAAATCAAGTTTTAAACACTGTGATATGCATTTTAAAGTGTTGGGAAACCTTGAGAAGGGTTAAAGTGGTTTAAATGGAGTTCTTGAAAATATTTTGAAGAGGAGAGGATGAAGTATTGAAAACCTTTAAGGATCTAAATGAAAATATTGAATTTTTCAAGGTTTTGTCTTCTGTATTCGACTACAGGCATGCTGTATTCGAATACAGAATGTTAAAATTGCAGTTTCATGCTTCAGGGTCGTCTTAAAGATTTTGGAGGCACTATTCTAATCTTAAAAGTTGAGCCTGATAAAAAAAGTGCAATTTTAATAATTAAAAAATTGGTAAAATACATTTTAGTCCATATACACATATCAATCTAGTGATGATCTACAACACTAATCTACATGGTACATGTCGAGATATTGTTGTCTATCAATTTTTATTTAATAAATTATAAGTTAAATGTCTCTTATAAACAACACATAAAAAAAGTATATTTTTTAAAAAATGTTGAGAATTTTGGGATAGCGGTGTCCATCCTATGTACCAAAGAAGCTTTGCCACTATGCACAAAATCCCTCAGAAGAGTTTTATTATGAGATGATGATGATATAAAATGAGCCGTTTTTATTTTTTTATTTTATTTATTATAACTATCTCCTGGTTTATAATAATATTTAGATATAGATAATTTTAATTTATTCCTATTGAGTTTGGATAATTTTATTTTTAGTTATCAATGAGTGGATAAATTTATTTTAATATGATGGATTTAGATGATTTTATTTGTGGACTTGTTTTAATTTTATTGCATATATTTATAAAATTATAAAAAAAATTTATGTTTTTGGTAATTATTCTGAACTAAATTTTTTTAAATTATATTATTTTGATTAATTTTTTTTAAAATAAACTAATTAATGCGTTTCCTAGGATAATGTCTTGGAAAGTGTTTAAGCAAGAAAATTTATTTTGAACATAGTTCTTAAAAAATATTTGAAGCGAATGTTTTTTTTTATTCCTTTTTTAACATTTTCGAGGACATTAAACCTAGAAAAATATTTTTACGATATAAGTTACTACCTTTTCATAATCTATTTATCCTCTCACTTCTATTTATTATTTTAATTTATCCATCTTCTTCTATTCATTATTTTCCATAATCATTTTTTATATCATTCTGCTCATTATTTTCTGGTTAGTTTTGTCTCTCAATATTATCTTCATTTTTACATTTCTTTTCACTATGTTTGAAAATCTCTTTATTATTTAACTCTTTATTCTACTCTCCAATATTTCATTTCTTATTCTCATTTTTTTCTTCGTCACATAATTATTTCATTTTTAATTATTTTAACTATTAATTATTTCAAATCTATTTTCTGTAGTTCTATTTCAATTTTTTTTAATTATAATTAATAAGGACCTTGTTGCTAGAAACGTTTTTATAATAATAATAATTATTGAAATAATTAAATTATCGACGACTTTTCCTAGGAAATGTTTTGGAAAACAAGTCTGTAAAAAGGTTGGTGACCATCACCTCTATGGCTAACAGGACAAAAATTATCGTAGAAATAGTTAGGGCTGGACAAATATGATGTACCCGCCCAATTGGGCGGGTTGGACCGGGCCCAACGGATAATGGATTTTGGACCGTGGTGACCGACCCACCCGTATACAGTATAATATTTATTATTATTAATTGTCATTTTAAGTGTTGGACTGGATACTTTTCTTATCAAGCCCAATTTGATCCAACTCAAAAAAACTAACCCAACCCTAATTTCATCACTCAGACTCACACACAATCCACAACCCTAATTTCATTGACTCATCAATCATCCTCTCAACCCTAATTCTCTCATGACACACACAAAACTCAACACAAGTCACACCAATGAACCCTAATTTTGTCAAGTCTCAACGGCGGCCAACGACCACTTCAGGTTATCACTTACTATCTCTTATTTCTCCACTATCTAATTTCTCGTTCTAAACTTTTCAATCTAGTGTTAAAAACTGCGGTTTTTTTTATCTCTGTTGTTTTAAATCTGTTAAATTTTGTTCTAATCTATCTCGCCCTCATTCTTATTTTTGCATTATGGTTTTTATTTCTTTTTATCATGATTAGGGTTTTGATTTAGCTATTGTTTCTGCTTCTGATTTTTCTAGAGTATGATTTTTTTTGCATGTGGTTTTCTGTATTAAGATTTTGATTTAACTTTTTTTTTGCATGATTAGGGTTGTGTTTTCAACTCATTTTTTTCATCTTTGTTATAAATCTCTGATTCAGTTTCATGGTTTAAGAATGTTGTTAAAAAATTTATATTTATTTACTTTTTTTAACTTCTGGTTCAGTTTGATGATTAGAATTGTTTTAAACTTCTCAATCTCCAGTTTAAAAACAACAATTTTTTCATTTCTGTTGTTTTAAATCAGTTAATGTTGTTCTAATCTATTTCACACCGTTCTTATATTTGTATTAGAGTTTTTATTTCTTTTTATCATGATTTGGGTTTTGGTTTAGCTATTGTTTATGCTTTTTGGGTTTTCTAGAGTTTGATTTTTTTTTGCATGTTATTTTATGTATTAGGATTTTGATTTAGCTTTTTTTTATTGCATGATTAGGGTTGTGTTTTCATCTCCTTTTTTTATTTTTTTTCTCATCTTTGTTATAAATCTTCCTATTTAGTTTGATGGTTTAGGATAGTTGTTAAAAAAAATTATATTTATTTACTCTTTTTATCTATTGATTTTTTTTACATGACTAACTTAAAACTGTTTTTTGCTTCATTATCTCTGTGACTCTGCGTATTGGTTGCACAAATTTATCTCTACATTTTCTAGATTTGTTGATATTATTTCATATAACTAATTTATTTTTTGTTTCATTTTCTATGCTTGTTGATTTTCATATCTACACGGTAATATTCTTTTATTTATGTTATGTTTATGTTATAATATTTATTGGCTTGGTTTTTTTTTTTATAGTATTTCTGATGCATAATGTGACACCATAAACCCCAAAACAACATATATAATAATTTATACTAGATTTTTTTTCTAAAACAAAATTCGCAGTGGATAATGAAAAAATGTTTCCAACAAAATAAGAATTTTCATAACTAATTTAGGATATCACGTTCCTCTAAATACACGTGTAAAAATTCAACTTTGTTCCTCAATTAAAATAGTACAATACCAACAAACTTGACTTAGCTATAATTTTTTTTAATTTAATTTCAAAAACTAACTAGTACTTATAAGATTTTCATACCAAAAAGTCGTTTCTAATAAAAAGTAAAAGTAAAATACAATTTACAACTCTTATTCCCGATATCACCTATTAGAGTGGAGTTTCTCTCAAACTTGAACTTCAAGACTCATTAATCTGTAATAACTGCGATTTCGCAAACGCAGGGCCAAGCCAGTCGAACACAAACGACGAAGGAGGTGAGTTTCGAAATCATGCTTATAGTATAATATAAGTAAGAAGAACACATAATTAATCATAACAAGCTGTGTCATTATACAAACATCACTAAAGAGAAATCAATATATTTCACTATAACATCAAATCATCTAAGAGAAATTATTATCGCACACAATACATATTAATCACTTCAAAACAATCACAAGAAAATGCAATGCTATGCATGAGCTTAGACTTTACTTCACAATGTGGTACCATTCTAACTCTGAAGTACTTGGTTAGGAGGCTTGATACTATGCCACTATAACACCCCGAGTTTTTAAACAGTGCGAGTGTATTTATTTATTTATTTATTTTATCTAAAATCAATAAAAGAATTTTCAACTTAATTCAAAAGAATTAAAAGAAAATAAAATAAAATTATTTCATAAAATAATACGTCGTGATTCAAATGACGAACATAATTAAATAATTACATCATAAATATAACTAAGTAGTTTAAATTTTGGAAATTAATACTTCCAATATAATATAAGGTACTGCATCACAAATGCCGGTGTCATAACATCTCAAAAAACCATACGGCCTGCGGCCCCTAAAACAGTGTCAGAATGCGGAAAAGATTGGCGGAAAAGATGTACATTAGTTCCAAAATAAATAATTACATTCCCCGAGCTCAAGACCCTATACAACAAGTCTAAACTGATCATGCACTAAAGCTACAGTAGCAAGGGTTCCCTCCGCATCCCATACAAGTCTCGTCTAACTCCGCAGCTCACCTCGACGTGACATCCTCCCTCCGCATCCAATCTAGCGACGTTTCCGTCGTCTGAGTACCCACCGGTGGTACGGGTTTGGGGGTCATCTGAGGGCAGAGCCCAATTTTCCTCAATAATAGTAGAGGGTCACCGACCAAAATTAACAATTACCACATCGAAATTATATCAAATATAACATATACACTCATGGCATATTTCAATACTATAACCACGATGATAAATAAGGATGCTCACTTTTTAAAATACATGACATTTGTACCTTTGCAAAACAGCAAACAATTTAATATAAAAATCATGTTGCAAGTACAAATACAATCAACAATCACAACATTCATTAGAAACTCATATTTCATAAGATACTTGCACCCATCGATTTCCACTCATTAACCCATATTAAAACATGACTCACAGTCAACCACCTCGATGCAATATTTAAATGCCAATGTACACAACTCTTGGAATTTCCAAGGTGCAGTCTCTCACGAACCAGCACACGTGCAATCTCTCACGGACCAGCACGATTTACCTATGTTAGCCTCTCACAGGCCAAACATTTCTAGAGTGCAGTCTCTCACGGACCAGCACCAGTGCAGTCTCTCACAGACCAACATACGTGCAGTCGCTCATAGACCAGCACGTTTTACGTATGTTAGCCTCTCACAGGCCAAAACATACAAAAGTTAAATCCTCGCACGGATAGAATGGACCACCACGAACACGCGGCCATTCCGTAGCCCATCACGGTTACTACTTAACTTCGCGGCCCATCACGGTCACCGCATCAACTATGTGGCCCATCGCGGTCACCACCTGACAATGAAATGCATGGACATGCTATGTTTTCTCTTCACTTAAAACAGTATGCAAATACCAGCTGAAATCCAGCCATTCCATCAGCACCTCAAACCATCTCAAACCATCTAAACAACTTAATTATCACCACATCAACAAAAATCTCAAGAACCTCATCATCACCACCTCAAACCATCTCAAAAATTCCATTTAATTCATCACAAGCCTTCCCAATGTTTCCCCAACTCTTTAAGTGCATAAACAAATTTTTAAAACTGGAATTTTTGAAAAAAACCAATCTGTATTCGAATACAGCTTCCTTGTATTCGAATACAGATGCTAAAACAGTGAAAATCAGCATTCTGTATTCGAATACGAGGTTGTCGTAGCCGAATACAGATGCGAAGTCAGTGGCAAAAATAGTCAATCTGTATTCGAATACGACAGGGTCGTAGCCGAATACAGATGCTAAGTCAGAAGCAAAAATCACTTATCTGTATTCGAATACAGAGGGTCGTATTCGAATACAAGTTCAAAATTTTAGTAAAACATAACTTTGGCAGGAATGTATTCGAATACACCAGTGCCGTATTCGAATACACCTTCGAAAACAGTGAGATTTTCCCGAAAACTTCAACCCGTTTTCTTTGAAAAACCAACACAACACCAAAACATAATCACCTTTCTTTTGAACCACAAAACTCAGAACGTTTCTCAACACATATAAATGATTTTACTCATCAACACAACAACAACAACTCACAAACATGCAACAAGGCATCAACCAAGACAGTAACAACACAGAACAGCTCAACAACATGCACTTCCATCATCCATGACTACATGCAAGGCAACACCATTTTTAACACACACATAACTCGTAACAATTATTCATCAAAATTTCCAGAAGAACAACAACAACAGATTTCCAGAAAAACCTCCACCCATTTTAAAATGCTTTTCTTTTGAAAACCACCATCAACACCAAAATGTTAATGACACAACAACAACAGAAAAACAATCTTACCATCCTAAACAGTGACAAGACAGTAGAGCCACATCCCAACACATGCATTTTGATCATCCCCAAAACGACATGCAAAGCACTTTCCAGTATCCACACACAACCAAAACATCATTGATGTACCAACCAAAACAGCAGCAACACAGATCATTAAAAACATCAACAACATGCATTTTCATCAGTTATAAAAACATGCAACAACAGTTTCCTTTTCCAACCGAAAAAAAAATCGAATACAATCACACATTTACATGCATTTACAGCCCTAAATGCAATCTAGAAAGTTGGAAGGTGCCCCTTACCTCTGTTACGTTTTCTGCGCTCTTTCACGTTACCTTGACAAAAGTCGGCGAAACTCCCGTTCGCGTCGTTGCTACAAAAGTTAGTTCTCTAGCTCCGTAACGATGAGAGGAACAACTTTTGTTCTGGACACTTTCTGGTTCGGCGCTTCGATTTCCATGTAATTTGACTTTTGAGGATGCTCTTTTGTTACAAAAACAGAATGGGAAGAGAAAAAGAAACTGGCGCATGTAGTGAGGAAGGAAATGTTTCTGCCTTTGTTTTCTTGCGTCTCCCTCATATATACAGGCATATATGTGCCACCTCACCCAACACATTAATATTATAATATTGCTTGACCCTCAAGTACTTAACCACTCTCGTCGTAATTAACAGATAACATCTTAATTAACTGCCCGATATTTAATTACTCGTAATTAAATTATTTATCTTTCATCCAATAATTTTAATCCAACCTCCAAAATAAATATTTATATATATATATATATATATAAATATACATATATTAAATATTTTACAATTATTCCCAAAATACACTTAATATTAAATCCATAATTTAATTTTAAATTTAAGGGTCTTACAGCCACCATCCCGGTGGACGGACAATTCAAATTGGCCCTATCCTCATAGATCCCCTCAACTCAACCCGAGACACATATACGCGACAGTTGAGGTAAACGTGTGTTGCGTGGTAGCTTCCGACATTTGGAGTGCTACCTCCAAGTCACCTAGGAATTCCCCACCCAAATACCTCCAAGGTCTAACAATCTTTCCTTAAGGCTTAATAGTAGACCGCCACGATCAGGCTCAATTCAGTTGTACTTCCCCGGAATCACTAGGCTTGTCAGACACTACCTATATGATGACAAAGTAATCTCCACTTCAAAAATTCTCAATATTTATTTTCTCCCCTCGTTGACCTATGATACTCCATTAAGACCATCATCTCAAACACAAATTGGAATCATCACTATTTCATCAATTATGGGGTTACTTCAGTATCCACAAGTTTATAACATCACTATTATTAATCATACATCATCATCATCACATAAACGCATCACAATGTATCCATCTTTTATTATCACATCACAAAAACTCCTCTAATCAAACATACATAAAATTCATTCGACATCCAATATCACAATAATATCAAATATCACACATTTAATGAAAATAAATCAAACATCACGATAATATCAAATACCACACATTTAACAAAATTAAATCAATCAACACTTTATAAAGATTTTTATTCCAAATTTTAATCTCACAAATTCCATATTTTCACATTAATCAATTTATCACTCAAAGGGCTACTGCCGTACGTAGCAAGCCCCAGATGAATCGTTGGGAAATACGGTTTTTCCGTTCATCTCACAATATATTATACTCATAAATTCAAACGCTCTCTCACCCCTTACCTTACTAAGACGCTTTTTGTAATTACAGAAATCAATGGAAGTTTTCAACAGCAACCGTAGATCGACGACGTATAGTGAGCGAATCCAAATAAATGGCGAGTTCACAAAATCTCTGAGACGTGACTGATAAATTATGCGGAGCATAAAAATAAATGTTAAATAATTAATAATAATTTTTGAAGCAAAAATAGAGTCAAAACGACGAGAAAAAACTGTAGAAAAAGTCTCACAGACTCGTCGGAGCCCCGGAAGGGTCCGACGTTAACTTCACTGAAAATTGCAAATGAGTAGTGCTTCTTGAAGGTTTCGACGAGAGGAATCCAAAAATGATGTCAGTTTTTTTATCCGACAAATGTGTTGATCGGAATCGGCCAAAAACAGCTCGCTCAAGGAAAGTAACACAACTGTTTCTGATGAAACCGAACCACGATCGATAAAATGGATGCAAAAAATGGATTCAGTGGCCGATTTTGAATGGGATAGAAGTTAAGATCGGTTTAAATGGCAATGAATTGATGGGATGAATTTGAGAGGAAGAGGATGTTATGCGTTTTTTTGATCTGCATTGCTGCTTCCGTTCTTTTCTTCTTCTTTTTTTTTTTCCATAATTTTTTTTTTTGGTTATTATGATTTAATTAGGTTTACTTTTGAATATCGCCATAACCCATAAAATACATTTTAATTACTCCTTTCAACAATTATCAAAACTAATTTTTATTAATATTGTTTTTAAAACACAATTTAATTCATAAAATATTACTATTATTTTAAAACTAATAATATATAAAATAAAATAATTAAAGTAATTAATCTTTTATAATGTATTAATAATCAAAATTCTCATATTCAAATTAATCTCTAAAATTATACTTATTTTTCGAAATACTCACAATAAATTACTAGCATCGTTAAAAAATATTTAAAATTATAAAATAAATAAATATAATATCAACATTTTATATTAATTAATGTATTAAAGTAAATATATATAAAATCACAATGTCATAACAAGTATATAAAAATCAAGAAAATCAAATACAATATTACCACTATCTCAAGATAATTATTTATGAAATATATAACTTAAAATAGAAAATAGTTATAAATAATTGAAATATAACTACTTGCACACTTAACATCAGTCAAACGCATTGTAAAATATCACATTAATTGTGTACGGACATATACATATAAAATCGCTTAAAATCTTATTCTTTAAAATATTACACTAAAATACTATTTAGAAAAATATATAAAATATATAAAATAATAAAATATAATATTTGTTATTTATATTACTCATTTAGTCCAATATGTATAAAAGTAGCACATCATCTAAAACACCCATATAACAAAAACTAATCACGAAATTTATTAACATGTATTCTAAAATAATTTTAACATCAAATTAATTATTTAAAATCATATTTCATTAATAAAATAGTTTATTATAAAATTTGGGGTGTTACAATTCTCCCCTCGTTAAATAAATTTCATCCTCGAAATTTATAGTGAACAATAAGCAAACTGATATATAATTAAATACCCTCAGTATTCAAACTTAGTACCCCAAAGATATAATAAACATATATAAGATATTCACTATTCATTTAAGCACAATGTGTCAAAAATCAATTAAGTTAGCATGATAGGCTAGCATGACACAATAAATCAATTTAAAACATATCACATTTATCACTCAATTATGAAAGAAAATACCAGAGTTACTCACTATAATTTACATATAAAACATAACAAATAGATTTAGTTAATAATAGCTTAGTTCATTTCGTTGGGTTAAATGAAACACATTTCAAGTAAATTGTCAATTTCAACTATTCTTTTGAAACAAAATATTACTAGTTTTACTCTTTAAAATAAAGTTTAGATCCTATCACCAAACATTCAACAAATTTAACTTAAGTCTGACAAAGGGAGCAATCTTTAAAATATTAAACACATCTAACAACTTAATAATATTATAATAGATTTACAATCAATCACTCTATAAAAAAAATGAATGATAAAGATACTATTTCACAATAACATACATTTAATAATTAAATTCATTCAATTGACATAAGCAATGAACATGTTTTTCAACTATTTAAAGAATAAAATTAAAAGGAACTTCTAACAAAATAATGAGTTATCGTTGTCTCTTTCATCGACAATGAGTCATCAGGGTAGCTAGTCTCTCCTACTCATTGAGTCAATTAGTTAAAGCAACTATAACTATAGTCAATCAAATTCAAACATGAATAACTAAGAGTAATTTTAACATGGTTCAGGAGTGCGAAGGCGGCGCCACAACTTGTACTCCTTACTTCAAGTTAAAAATTCACTTAATTACACATTCACAATAATTTATTTGTAACTTACAAGTAGTAACAACGATGCTTACATCAATATATAATCAATAATCCGATAAAAAAAAAATATAGAACGATTTCACTTTTAAATGCTCTCGATTAGTCTAACTCTATCCACTAATTCTCAACAATTAGAACACTTGAAGCACAAACAATTTAATATTTACATACTCATATACACATTCACATAACTAATCCAAAAATTGACACCAAGATTTTACGTTCATCTCATAACTCAAACAATGATTCTAAACATGTAACATATTCTTATAGAAGTCTAATTGCTCTAAATTGACCATGATTAAATTTCCTTTTGAATTAATCATCATCACTTAAAAGTTACAACAAACTAAAACAGAGATTTTCCAAATAGCAGATAAGATAAATAATTATTTACTAAAAGATACAACATGTTACCTAACCAAATTGAATCAGATAGTGCATAAGTCACTTTACAGGTTACACATCATTCTAAAAATTGATTTCTAGACTTAAATTATCATAAAATATATCATTAATCATTTAGTAGAAAAAAATATCATTTAGAATTCAAATTTTTTCCTTAAATTACTTTTCAATAAATCACGTCTAAATAAAAACAACTAAAATAAATCATGTTTCTAAATACAATAAAAATAAAATAAATCACGTGTATTTTTAAAATCTATAACATTTCTAAAATTTCACTCGTACTTTAATCATCAAAACACATTTCTAAATAATTAATTACTATAAAAATTATTATTTTCAACTTATATTTTGAAACAAAATTTAAACTATATATAGATAAATAGGAAATTTTACAATTAATCAACACTTCCAAAATAGTTCCAATTTATTTACTTATTTTCTCAACACTATTACTATAACAAGTCTTTTTAATTTTCTTAAAAATAACACATAGTAAAACTTGGAGTAGATCCTTTATTACTCTAAATTTTAAATAAAATAATGGTGATATATTTTTTTCTTTCAATTTTATGAATCAAGACAACTCCGACACAATTTAATTCTTTAAAATAAATCAACAATTAAAACATTAAATATTACTTATTTTTCATTAAAAAAATCAACTTTAACTCGTTTACAATTTTTTTTTCTTCTAAAAGTCTAACAAAAAAAAATTCAACCAACCTTGAATATTCAAGAATTACTATTGCTAATAATATCAATTTTCTACTAAGATGGACAAACGAGTCAGTAACAGTAGCAAGCAAGAAGTGATTGTAGAGCAAGAGCACAATAAGTTTGTGCTTCTATTTTTTTCTTCAGTTTGATGCTTATATATCTATTTTGAACAACATATATGAGTATGTCAACTTGACTTCTTAGTGTGACTTTATTGTTGATTCAAAGTGGTTTATCAAATCATGTTGATTGCATTATTTGTGATTCAAACTAGGCTGCTATACATGAAATTAAGCTAAAGTGAATTTGACATTATCAAGTCTAGAATTTTTTAAGGTGGATTGCAACTAAGGTATTGAATTATTTTTCCTATGACACACATCAGCAATATATTTTTACAATGATTATTGAATACTAATTTTTGCTATAGTTTTTTAGGTTGGCAATGAGAACAAATTGGAAACATATTGATATATTTGTATTGTCATAAAGTCAACTGAAACTATCAATATTTTTTAAGAAGTGTGTATTAATATTAGACTTTATCTATAACTTGAATTTGACTAAGTTGTTGTTGAAAAACTAAGTTGTTGGACTTGAAAAATAAAGACTGTGTAAAACTTGTAGTTGTATTGTATGTTATGTGATTGAAGTTTATTTTTACTAATTGTGAATGTAATTTATAAATGTGTTTGCATCTCAATTATAAATTGGGAGTATATATCAATGTTGAGATTTATAAACATGCTTGCATCTCAACTGAAAGTTGGTTAAGCATATATCAATGTTGCTTTAATGGTTATTTTTATCTATAACATCTAAAAATTAGAGGTCTAAAATGCTCATTATAAAAGGAAATTGGGACAAAATTGTTCAACTTTAAACAAAAAATTAGAATTGTTAAATAAATACAAATTAATAATTAAAAAATGATATGAAAATGAATGGACAAAAAAATAAATTGGCCAAAAAACAAACCCATAGGAAACCACCCGCAAACCCGTTGCTCGTTTACCCGTTACCTGCCTAACCCGAGTTTTTTATTGAGCGGAAATGGGCATGTTATTTCCAACAGCGGTTTGGGCCGGTTATAGTTTTTGGGCACGAACCCGCCCTACCTGACCCATTGTCCACCTTTAGAAATAGTTCTTGATAAAAAAATTCCACGAAAAGTCAGAATGGTTGTTGAGAGGACAAAAGTTATACAAAAAGTAGTTCCTAAAAAAGTTGTATCTTCTGATACATATCATGAATCAACTACTTATATGAAGATCTCAAGATATTTTCTAATCATCGTTCCCTCTATTTCAAAACTGTTTCAAACAGAAATCCTGAATCAATACAAGATAAGTATTTTCGTGAAAGTCTATTTGTTAAATCAATTCCACAAAGATACAATACGAAACTTCATGGATTATCATGAATTTTTGCAATTAGGACAACGACCAAAAACCCTAATCGTACTATATAAAGGACATTACTCCCTCAACGAAGAAATATATGAAAGATACACAACATACAAGCAACAAGCGGTAAGCACATCTGCACTCTCAATGTCATTCTATCTCACTTTAGTGCTAAGAGAATTTCTAAAGAAATTTGTAAACACTATGCGAGAGATAATTCAGAAAAATGAAAAATCTTTTTGTTGTAATGTAGCCTAGTAATGGTTGTTTTCCTCAACAGTTTGACTGTACTAAGCTAGAAGGTTGAGAAGATTGAACACAATCGATGTGACTAGTAGGTGTTCAAGTGTAAGTCTGGTTCAATGATAAACTAGTGGATTAAATCCTTCTAGTTGAAGGGAATGGACATAGCTACCGTGTTGGTGGTGAACCAAGATAAATTGTTGCTTCTCTCTTCTATCTTTTATTTTAAGTATAGCCACGTAAGAAGTTTTTACAAACACAATCAAACCCCTATTTCTTGTATTATTTTTGTTCTACAATTGGCATTAGAGCTTGGTCTCAAAGCTGCACACTTAACCGCGTGTAAGTAAAGATCTCTATCCTTTATGGCTAACATTGGTGAAGAAGTTACAGGTGGAAACGTTAACAGACCTCCCCTGTTTGATGGAAAGAGATTCGAGTACTGGAAGGATGGACTCAGAAGTTTCTACATCTGTCACGATCCTGAACACTGGGATATAGTTGAGGATGGCAATGAAGCTCCAAAAGATGTTGCTGGTATTGAAATATCAAGAAAGAACTTTGACGCTGACCAAAAGAAACAATACAAAATGCATCATAAAGCCAACACCTTCATGATGAATGCTATCACCTTCAAGGAGTTTGAAAAATGCAGCAACAAAGAAATAGCTAAAAGTATCTTTAATGCTCTAGTTCATAAATACGAAGGCAACAAGCAGATACAGAAAGCCAAAGCTAATCTACTTGTCAGAAAGTATGAACTCTTTCAGTTGGAAGATGAAGACATCGAAAATATGTTTTCTAAATTCCAAAATCTAGTTTGTGAACTGAAGGTTCTCTAGAAGAGCTACACTACTACCAACCATGTCAAAAAGATCCTCAAAAGTCTTCCCAACAAGTGGAAACCAAAGGTAACAACTATTTAAGAAGTCGGGGATCTAACGAAACTGCCTCTAAAAGAGTTAATGAGTTCACTTAAATACCATGAGATCAAATTAGTTGAAAATGAGCCCAAGAAGAAGTCAAATCCATTGCTTTCAAATATCAAGGAAATAAGAAAAGTTCTAAGGCTCTGCAAGCCATTGAAGACTTAGAGGTAAGCAAATGGGAAGATTTGAGTGAAGATTTAGATGATGAAGGTCTGTCCTTTATCTTAAGAAAAATTTAGTGCATATGGAATAACAAAAAGAAATTCTTTCCCACGAGAGATTTCAAAAGATCCCAAAATATCAAAGAAGGAAATGAAAAGATGGACAAAAGAAAGCTCATCTGCTATGAATGCAAGGAACCAGGTCACTTCAAATCAGAATGTCCTAATCTTGAGACAGGAAAATCCCATAGGAAAGACTTCAAGACCAAGAAGAAGGGTTTTATGGCAACATGGGATGACTTTGATGAATCATCTGGTGAAGATGAAGAGCATGCAAACATGGCTCTAATGGTAGATAGACTCTAACTCTAAAGCTGCTAATGAAGAAATTGAGGTATTCTATGACTTATCTTGTAGTAAATTTATAGATATTCTATATGAGTTTCTCAACAAAAATCATAAGGTTTCTTCAAAATGTAAGTCTCTCACAAAAGCTCATGACATCTTAACAAACAAATGTAGCTCCTTGTAAAAAGATTTTGAAAACCTAAAAAGGGAAAATCTAACTCTGAAAGAAAGGGGTTCAGAAACCTTAGAGGATAAAGTCTGCAATTATGTTAAGTTTGAAATAGCCTTTCAAGAGTTCCTAGCTAAAGGCATAGACAAAAGTAAACAAGCTTCTATGATATATGGTGTCAGCAGAAACAACAAATGCGGCACAGGCTTTGAGAAACAACAAAAAATCCTAGATTTAATCAACTTGATATTGCTTGTGCATGTTGCCATAAGAAAGGTCACAACAGAATAACTTGTCCTATGTTGAAAACATGGAAAGACAAGATATCTTTCAAAACTAACAAACTAGGACACAACCAAATTTGGGTACCTAAAAATGAAATAATCTATCTCGTAGATATTTTTAGCAACAAAGTTAAAGCACCAGTCATTGTACTTGGACAATGGATGCTCACGACACATGATGGGAATAAATTATATGTTCCAAGACCCGACCCTCAAAAATGAAGGATTCATGGGATTTAGAGGTGATCAGAAGGGTAAGATCATCGGACACATCATATCAGGTAATGGTTATCTTCCATCTATTAAGAATGTTTTATTTGTAAAAGGACTATTGCATAATCTACTGAGCATAAGTCAATTAAGCGAAAATGGTTGTGACGTAGTCTACAATCAAAAGTCATGTAAGGTAATAAGTCAAACAGATGGATCCACACTATTTACTGGCCAAAGGAAAGACAACATGTACAAAATAAATCTATCTAATTTAAACAAACAAGAAGTCAAGTTCCTTATATATGTAAGCAACGAACAATTAATAGGACACAAAAGATTAGGACATGCCAACTTGAGGTTAATCTCAAAATTAGAACGACTTGAATTAGTTAGAGGTTTTCCTAATCTTAAGTACAACTCATATGCTCTTTGTGAGGTATATCAGAAAGGAAAACAAACAAAATCTTGTTTTTCTTCTGAAAATGTTTTTTCCACATCTAGACCACTTTAACATTTATATATTGATCTATTTGGCCCTGTAATGACTGCCTCTATATGTGGTAAAAACTATGGGCTCGTTATTGTTGATGACTATTCCAGATGGACATGGGTAAAGTTACTAAAGCACAAAGATGAGTCACATAAAGTATTCACTACCTTATGCAAACAAGTGCAAAATGAAAAAGGTTTTTGTATAACAATGATTTGTAGTGATCATGGAGGTGAATTTGAAAATAATTTTTTTGAAAATTTATCTGAAGAGAATGACATCTTACATCTTTTTCTTCTGTTAGAACACCCCAACAAAAAATGGTGTGGTAGAAAGGAAAAATAGATCTCTTCAAGAAATGGCACGCACCATGATTCACGAATTGAATGTTGTCAAGCACTTCTAGACAAAAGAAGTGAACACTGCGTGTTACATTCATAATATAATCTATATTAGACATATTCCCAATCAATATCCTTATGAATTGTAGAAGGGAATAAAACCCAACATTTCATATTTTCATTAGTTTGGATGTATTTACTATATCTTAAAAGTGAATCTTTGTGGGATACTTTAAAAGGTCTAAAGCCTATATAATATTCACGCCAGGTTTGATGACAAAAAGCTAGACTATAAAAAATCAAAGCTAGACGTAGAATTTGCAAATCTATAGGTTTCAGAGGAACCAGATAAAACTAAAGAAGCGTCAAACTCAATCCAAAGTGTATCAGAAGATCTACCTAACAACCCAGATCAAGAGCATCAAGAATGCAAAACTTGATGGAAATACAAATCTTCTCATCCAAAATCTCTTATAATAGGAAACATAAATGATCCCTTGAAAACTAGATTTTCTATTAAGGAGGTATCTCTGTTTGGACTGCATTCTAAAATCAAACATACATCCATAGATGAAGCACTATCAGATGATGGATGGATACTAGCTATGCAAGAAGAGCGTCACCAGAGGATGACGTCACCAGAGGATAAAGTCACCAGAGGATGACATCACAAGAGGATAAAGTCACAAGAGGATACCTCCAGAAGATACAACTAGTAAATGATACTATATGATACCTCTAGAGGATACTAGAAGATATCACCAAGGATACCTCAAGAGGATACCAGAAGATATCACTAGAGGATACCTCCAAAGGATACCAAAAGATGTTACAAGAGGATATCACTAAAGGATACTAGAAGATATCATCAGAGGATACCTCCAGAAGATACCAGAGGATATCACCAGAGGATCCCATCAGAGGCAAGAATATAAGGATGTCATCAAAGGCATAATAAGAGGATATCATCAATTAGAGGATATCATCAAAGGGAAGAAACAATGACATCATCAGAGGATATCATTCGTGGTCCAGACCAGAAGGAAACATTGTCTAGAAGAATACATGGTCCACACTAGAAGGCAACATTGTCCAAAAGAAGACATGGTCCAGATCAGAAGGAAACATTGTCCAGAAGGAGACATGGTTCATATCAGAAGAATACTTGGTCCAGAAGGAAACATGGTCCAGACCAGAAGGAAACATTATCCAAAAGATAACATGGTCCAGATCAGAAGATAACTTGGTTGAGAACAGAAGACATGGTCCATACCAGAAGATAGCATAGTCCAGAACAGAAGAATTGGTCCAGATCAGAAGATCACATTGTCCAAATCAGGAAACAGAATGGTACATATTAGATCACATGGTCCAGACTTGGTCCAGATCAGCAGATTATACGGTCCAAATTTTAAATCATGATGCAGATCAAGTGAAGACTTGATTAAAATTAGAATAGGACTTTTGAAAGAGATCTGATCGTAGGCTTAAGAAGATTTGATTCAAAAATCAAAGAAGACCTAAAGGAAATACGAAGGAAATCTGAGCAAAGAATATATCGTTCGAAATTAAAAAGAAAAAGGATTGGCCAACAGAATTTTCAAAGAAAATCTGAGCAAAGAAGATATCGTTCAAAATTAAAAAGAAAAAGGATTGGCCAACTGAATTTTCAAAGGAAATCTGAGCAAGATTCATCTCGAAATTAAGCTTGCACAAAGCCCATATTTTAGCTATAAAATGAGGCTTTAGAGTTCAAATCCATCGAAAAGTAAGCATCGAAAAGTAGACGAACTCAAGCATAAAATCCAGATTCATCTTAGAGTTCAAATCGATCGAGAAACACCAGAACTCAAGCTTAAAGTTCAAAGTCATCCGAGAGTTCAAAAGAGAGAAATACTTGTGCGAAAGAGAAATATGCTCTAAGTGTTTTCAGAGAGTGAGAGTCAATGTTATAATCATCTTTCCAGAAGCAACTACTCAAGAGAAATAGTGCAACAATCAGCTTTCTAGAAGCAACATTGCAGAGTTCCAAACCCTTGTAATCTAACCCGATAGTGGTGTAGATTCCTTCTTCAATATGGGGTTGTCAGATTGTTAAGAGAAGACTTGACTTGTAGGGTCAAGGTGTTGTTATTGTTCCTCAAAAGTCTGGGGTTGTCACACTATTTGAGAAGACTTGGCTTGTAGGGTCAAGGTGTTGTTATTCCTCAAAAGTCTGGGGTTGTTAGGCTGTTTGAGAAGTCTGGCTTGGAGGGTCAGGTGCTGTAATTTAAAGTCTTGAATTAGTGGATTAAAGCCTTTTGAATGAAGGGACTGGATGTAGCCAAGTTAATGGTGAACCAAGATAAATCGATGTGTTCTTATGCTATTATTATCCACTACTAAGTCTGATTATTTATTCATCAAGTAATTCACATCAACATTCGTCAAAACAACAAAAAGAATTCGATTTTGGCAAACACAATTCAACCCCCCCTTCTCGTGTTTGCACCTTCAATTGGCATTAGAGCTCGGTCTCAAGGGTTCAACATGTCTGGATTTAATGACGAAGCGGATGAAGGAAACATCAATAGACCGCCTCTGTTTGATGGGGAACGGTTTGAGTATTGGAAGGACAGGCTGAGGAGTTTCTTTATTTCACAAGATCATGAACTTTGGGACTTGGTGGAAGATGGCTATACTGCTCTAGAGGATGCTGATGGTGTTGAAATTCCCAAAAAAGATATGGATTCTGACCAGAAGAAGATGTACAAGATGCATCACAAATCTAGAACATTCATGATCAATGCAATCACATTCAAGGAATTCGACAAGTGCACCAAGAAAGAGACATCAAAGAGCATCTATGATAGTCTGACTCTGATTTATGAAGGAAGCAAGCAGGTTCAAGAAGCAAAGGCAAACATCATAGTCAAAAAGTACGAGCTGTTCAAGATGGAAGAAGATGAAGCATTGAAGCAATGTTTTCTAGATTCCAGACTCTGGTCTCATGATTAAAGGTACTCAAGAAGAGCTACACTACTGGTGACCACGTGAAGAAAATTCTTAGAAGCTTGCCAACCAAGTGGAGACCAAAGATCACTGCCATTCATGATGCTAAGGATCTGAATACTCTGAAGCTAGAAGAATTAACCATCTCCCTCAAATCACATGAAACTGAGCTTGAAGAAGATGAGCTCAAGAAGAAGAACAAGACCCTAGCCTTGAATTCCAAGCAGAAGAAATATCTAAAAGCTGAAGCAGAATCAGAAGATAGTGATTCTGATGACCAGAATCAGAAACTAGAAGAAGAAGAGATTGCCTTCATAACCAGAAAGGTTCTAAAGATGTGGCAGAACAGAAAAAAGAAGTTTCCCCAGAGGTATTCCAAGCATTCCAACAGAGGAAAGGATGAACATGACAAGAAAAGCATTATCTGCTATGGATGCAATGAACCTGGGCACATAAAGTTAGAATGCACAAACCTGGAGAAAGGAAAACACCAGAAGAAAGACTCCAGACCCAAGAAGAAAAATCTGATGGCAACATGGGATGATTCTGATGAATCTTCTGATGATGAAGAAGTAGAATTAGCAATGATGGCTCACATCAATTCTGCCTCTGGATCCAACATAAAATCTGACTCTCGAAGTGAATCAGAAGAAGCAGAATTGGCCTTGATGGCTCGCTCTCATTCTGCCTCTGGATTCGACACAGATGCTGACTCTGGAAGAGAATTAGAAGATGAAAAAGCAGAATTGGCCATGATGGCTCACACTCATTCTGCCTCTGGATTCGACATAGATGCTGACTCTAGAAGAGAATCAGAAGATGAAGAAGCATAATTGGCTCTGATGGCTCACACCCATTTTACCTTTGGATCCAGCACAGACTCTGATTCTGGAAGTGAATCATCAGAGGAAGAAAAAGAGGTATTTTCTGAACTCACTCGATCTGATTTAATTACTCCAATGAATGATATTTTAAATATCAATAACAAACTGTCTTTAAAATTGAAAACACTTAGGGAAGAAAATAAAATTCTAACCAAAGAAGTTACTGTTTTAAAGAATAAAAATGCAGAATGTAAAACAGAAAATGCAGTTCTTAAAATTGAGAGTACTGATCTTAACGTTGAAAACCTAACTCTAAAAAGTAATCTTTGTTCAACATCAAGTAAAAATACTGTATGTAATTCTGATATGCATGAACAAGTATTACAAGATTTTATTGCTAATGGTATGGAAATAAGCAAATATGCTTCTATGATTTATGGAGTTAGTAACAATGTTAAAAGAGGCATAGGATTTGATGAATCTGTAACTGTAACTAAACCTATTTCCTCTGATTTTTTGTGTTCTGTTCGCACTAAGAAAGATCATTCCAAATTGTCTTGTCCCATGATAAATACAAGGAAAGACAAGAAACCTTTCAAGACTAACAAACCCGGACCCAACCAGATTTGGGTACCAATAGATAAAATTGTTTATGTTGCAGATGTTCTGAGCAACCAAAGTGAAACACAAGTCATGGTGCCCGATCAATGGATGCTGGCAACATATGAAGGGAAAAAGGTATATGTTCCAACATCTGCCAAACAGAAGCAAACTGACTCTGGTGGAAGAAGAATTGGTCAACAAAATAACTATTAGAACTTGAACCATATGAAGAATCAGAAATATCAAAGAAAGCACACATATCAACCAAATTAAAATAGGCAAAGGAATCACACGTATCAACAAAACTGGAACTATTAGAAGAAACAAAATTACCATCAGTTCCAGAATTATCATAGGAACCTGATATATCAGCAGAAAGAGAAGAATCAGAATCAAGAGATTTCTTCAAATACTCCAGTGAAATTCATCAAGACTACAAATCTAGAAGGGAATTCAAAACCCTTCATCCAGACCCTCTAATCATAGAATATGCAGATTCAGAATCTGAAAACCAGAACCAAGAGGATTTTCAGAGTGAAACTAAAACTGTTGACATAGAGGTTACATCTTGCTGTAAATACTATTATTATTTCGATATTTCGTTTACTGTGATAACAAGAAGCTTGATCTTATAAATCAAAGCTAGATAAGTATTCTGCAGGTTCTCAAACTGTCAGAGGAATCAAGTTATCCACATAATATGAACACTTCAACAAAAACAACATTCCAATGGTTTCAAAAACAAGCAAAAACCACCAGAAGCGGAACTGATGTTCTGGTTGTATTAATTTCACTCTTAAATTATATGATTTTTATTATGTTATATGACAAATAGCTTGACCTTGAAAAGTCAAAGCTAGATGATAACAATGCAGGTTTACCAGAACTAGAGGAAGCTGATGCAGATTTACCAGAACCATAAGCTGATGCAGATTTACAAGGACCAGAAGCTGATGCAGATTTACCAAAACCAAAAGCTGATGCAGATTTACTGGAACCATAAGCTGATGCAGATTTACCAGAACCAGAAGTTGATGCAGATTTACCAAAACCAGAAGCTGATGCAGGCAAAAGAACTTCAAAAAGTAGAAGATACCAGCAAGCATACGACAAGTCTTCAGAGGATAAATCTGAAGATAAGTCAGAAGGAAGATATAGATGGATCCTAGAAATGCAAGAAGAGTTAAATGAATGATGTTTGGGATCTAGTTCCAAGACCAAAAAAGAACATTATTGTATCCAAGTGGATTTCAGAAACAAGGTGAATGAAAAAGGAGAAGTTGTCAGAAAAAAGGCACGACTTGTTGCACAAGGCTATAGTCAGCAAGAAGGTATTGACTACATTGAGACTTTTGCTCTAGTGGCTAGGTTAGAAGCTATTCGTATCCTACTTTCCTTTGCTGCAAATAATAACATTGCATTATTTCAAATGGATGCTAAAAGCGCATTTTTAAATGGTTATATAAGTGAAGAAGTCTATGTTAAACAACCCCCAGGTTTTGAAAGTTCTGAATTTCCAAATCATGTTTTTAAACTAAAAAAATATTTGTATGGTTTAAAACAAGAACCTAGGGCATGGTATAATAGACTTAACAACTTCTTGCTTAAAAATCACTTTGAATGAGGACAAGTAGACAATACACTTTTTAGAAAATCGATAGAAGATGATATTCTTATTATTCAAGTTTATGTTGATGATATTATCTTTGGATCTACTAATGGCACTCTTTGCCAAGAATTTTCTAAATTGATGCAGCATGAATATCAAATGAGCATGGTGGGAGAACTTAAGTTCTTCCTAGGGATACAAATTCAGCAAAGTCAAAAAGGTATATACATTCATAAAACGAAATATAAAAAAGAGCTTCTCAAGAAGTTTAAGATGAGTGATTGAAAACCTATGGCTACACCAATGCACAATTGCCACCAGCAAGAGACAAAGCACAATTGCCATGTCAATAGCATAGGCTAAATACATTTTAGCAGCCGGATGCAGTTCTCAACTCATTTGGATGAAACATCAGTTGGAAGACTACAAAATCCTGGAAACCTTACATTCACTACCATGGAGATAGGTTTGACTTCATCAAGAAAAACCTAAATCTTACCTTCATATCTGACTGATATTGTCATCACTTCAACGTAGTGTAGTTTTACATATTTTTTATTTTCTTGTAATTTTTTATGTTCATGTTATTAAAAAAAATAAAATAAAATAAAAAATAAAAAGAAGAAAGAGAAGACCAGAAGATGCAAAAAACAAGGACTAGAAGATGAAAAAAAAACTCTTTCATTTGTTTTTGTCTGATGACAAAAGAGGGAGAAAATATATTTGATAAAGAGTAGAAAATCTGGGGCATCAGACTTAGGGGGAGAAAAATTTAAAAGTGGAGCTTAGTGTTAGGGGGAGTCAAAGAAATAAGAAAGAAAAATAGTTATAAAAAATACAAGTTTTGTCATCATAAAAAAGGGGGAGATTGATGGAACCAAATTAGTTCTTCCAATTAAAGTTTTGATGTTAACAAAAGTATTTTATGAAAATAACATATTTGACTTCGAAGAAGAATGCAAAAAATCAGAGGATGACATCACTAGAAGTAGAAATTAGAGGATGACATCACCAGAAGCAAAAACCAGAATATGATGTCACCAGAAGCAAAAATTAGAGGTTGGCGTCACTAGAGGATGACATCACCAGAAGATACCTCCAGAAGATACAACCAGAAGATGACACCAGAAGATATCAACGTCACCAAAAGATGTCATCAGAGGATGACGTCACCAGAAGTTATCAATGTTACTAGAAGATACCTCCAGAAGATAAAGCCAGAGGATACCAGAAGATATCACCAGAGGATACCAGAAGATATCACTAGAGGATACCTCTAGAGGATACTAGAGGATACCTCTAGAAGATACCAGAGGATATCATCAGAGGATCTTATCATAAGCAAGAATCAATGACATCAGAGGCAAAAATCAGAGGATATCATCCATCAGAGGATATCATCAGAGGGAAGAATCAATGACATCAATCAGAGGATATCATCAGAGGGAAGAATCAATGACATCATCGGAGGATATCACTCATGGTCTAGATAAGAAGATCACATGGTGCAGAACATAAGACATGGTCCAGACTTGGTCTAGATTAGAAGATCACATGGTCCAGATTTAAAACGTGATTCAAATTCATAGAAGATTTGATTCAAATACGAAGAAGACTTGATTGAAATTTGAAAGAGATCTTATCAAAGTTTTAAGAAGATTTGATTCAAAAATAAAAGAAGACCTGATGGAAATTCAAAGGAGATCTGAGCAAAGAAGATTCAGTTCGAAATTAAAAAGAGACAAAATTAGTCAAAAGAATTTTCAAAGGAAATCTGAGCAAGATTCATCTCGAAATTAAGCTTGGACAAAGCCCATATTTCAGCTATAAAACGAGGCTGCAGGCCGTAGCAGTAAGCATCGAAAAATACAAGAACTCAAGCTTCAAATTCAAAGTCATCCGAAAGTTCAGAAGAGAGAAACACTTGTGTGCAAAAGCAATATTTTCTAAGTGTTTTCTCGAGCGTGAGAGTCACTATTATAGTTTGCTTTCCAGAAGCAACTAAAGAGTGTGAGAATCAGTGCAACAATCAGCTTTCCAGAAGCAACTAAAGAGTATGAAAGTCATTGCAACAATCAGGCTTTCCAGAAGCAACTATGCAAAGTTCCAAACCCTTGTAATCAAACTCGATAGTGGTGTGAATTCCTCCTTCAATATGTGGTTGTCAGATTGATAGGAGAAGACTTGGCTTGTAGTGTCAAGGTGTTGTTATTCCTCAAAAGTCTGAGGTTGTCAGGTTGTTTGAGAAGACTTGGCTTGTAGGGTCAAGGTGTTATTATTCCTCAAAAGTCTGGGGTTGTCAGGCTATTTGAGAAGACTTGGCTTGTAGGGTCAAGGTGTCGTTATTCCTCAAAAGTCTGGGGTTGTCAGACTGTTTGGGAAGACTAGCTTGGATGGTCGGGTGCTGTAATTCAAAGTGTTTTGAATTAGTGGATTAAAGCCTTCAGAATGAAGGGACTGGATGTAGCCAAGTTAATGGTGAACCAGGATAAATCGTTGTGTTCTTATGCTATCAATATCCGCTGCTGAGTCTGATTATTATTCATCAAGTAATTCACATCAACATTCAACAAAACAGCAAAAGAATTCAAGTTTGACAAACACAATTCAACCCCCCTTCTTGTGTTTGCACCTTCATAACCAATGTCCACCTCTATGCATCCAACTTGCTGTCTTGACAAGGATGAGTCAAGTGAAAAGGTATACAGAGGAATGATAGGTTCCCTCATTTATTTAACCGTCTCTAGACTTGATACTGTGTTTAGTGTGTGCCCGCCAAATTTCAGTCTGACCCTAAGGAATCCCACTTAATAGCTGTTGAGAAGATCTTTTGATATTTGAAGGGCACTACTAACGTTGGTGTGTTTTATAAGCAATCCTCTAAATATAGGTTAGTAGGTTTTTGTGATGTTGGCTATGCTGGGGATAGGCTAGAAAGAAAGAACACTAGTGGAAATTTCACATTCCTTGGTGACAATATGATATCCTGGTCAAGCAAAAGACAAAGCATTATTGGTTTGTTTACAACAAAAGCAAAGTATATCTCAACAGCTAATTATAGTACTCAACTGTTGTGGATGAATCATCAACTAGAAGATTTCAAAATTTATGAGAGTGCCATTCTTATCTTATGTGATAACGTTTCAGCCATATGTTTAACTAAAAACTCTATTCTACATTCTAGGGCAACACATATAGAGATTAAACATCACTTAATTAGGGATTATGTCCATAAAGGTATTTTAGACATTCAATTTATCGACACTGATCATCAGTGGGATGATATTTTCACAAAACCCATTGTTGAGGATAGATTCCATCTTATAAAGAAACATCTAAACAGTCTGTTTATCAAAGGATGATATATAAATCTTCTGTATGCCCTGCCTCTGGTAAAACAAAGTGAATGGTTAAAAATATGATTGTTTTGCCTCTAATGACATTGAATTTACTTGTGCCTCTGGCTTATTTAAATTAAATTAATCATGGATATGTAATGTTTTAACTTTAAGATGTGATACTCTGAGAGGTGTCTCACATGTGCAATTTTTTTGAAAAACGTAACCGTTTGGGCTGTTAAACCTTTTTGTACTCACAATCACTCACGACTCCCACAACTCCCATGCTTTCGTTCTTTGCAAACCGATCAACTTCCCGCTCTCCTCAAACTCTCTTGTTTCAATGGCGTCAAGATCATCCTCAATCATCTCAACTGCCAATGCTATCTACGTTCCAACACTTCAATACAACCTCGATCAACTTGAGATTCTCCACGAACTAATAGTCGATGTCGCAAACCTAACGGAGAATGATTTCAACTTCATTGATGATCTAGTTTGGTAGGTCGGTTTGAGTACTTCAACCTAGAACAAACGTTGCTTTGAACGTCCTAGTAAAGGAGTTTTGGAGGTTTTCTGATGCAAACATCAACGACGAGGTTTCTAGCACTATGTTGGGTCTCGCTATTGAGATCAGTCAACAATCCCTAGCCACTATCACAAGATACCCAAACGAAGGGATGATACTAGAAAATGGGTATGAATCAAAGGTTGGCACCTCAGAATCAACAAGGAACTCTTCGAGGACTTAAGGGTGAATACCAAGTATATTCATCTTAAACCTAAGTATCACGTTCTCCTCAAAATCCTTATTGGGTGTGTGGTGCCCAAGGGTGGGTTGGTGGACGATGTTAGCAAAGACAACAAAGGTTTTATATGGAACATCTCTTGAAGAATCAAGATAAACCTTCCCCACATCATCTTGCATTCGTCTCTCATTCAGGTTCTGGAGGTAGTTGGAGGTTCTATTTATGAGGAACACTCGGTATCATCCTCTACTCCCACTTTCAACATCTCCAAACTTATCAAGATGAGGTTGGCATCACCCAAGCACTGTTTTCAACCTAGTGGTGACACCAAAAGAACAACGAGTCAAGGAAATGGATTTGTGGTTGCACCCTCAAAGGTTGATGATTCTATTGCTTCTATATTCACAAAAGACAACAAAGAAGTCATTCTGGAATACCTGCTTATTTGTCAATTTGGCGAAGTCGTGGCACCGGTGTGTGTGCTCTTTGTAACATCCTCTAAATTTATTATTTAAAATAATTAAGACCTATAAATATATATATATATATATATTTCAATATTAATTATGGTGTGATAATTATTTTCCTTGTTCGACTTATTGTAGTTGATAAAATTATTAGTAAGAATTATTTAATCAATGGAGAAGTTATATATATATATATAGATGTTTTTTTAGTACAAGAAGAATTTGGGCTAAGGGTTTGTGGCTTGGTATGACCCAACCCATAATAGAAATTTGGGCTTGGAGTTTGTGGTTTGTTTTTGTATGATCAATGTTAAGAAGAAAATAAATAAATAAATAAAATAATATCCCTTCTATTTTTTATTTGGGCCCAACACTATCTACCCAATAATCTCCACTTTAAATTTTCCTTAAAGTCCACAATATTTCCATACTAAGTAATAATAAGCAGAAAGGAATACCAAAACCCTAGCCGCCGCCACCTTCACACCTCCTCTTCTTCGTTTATCAAAAGCTTAAAATTCTTTTCTTGTGAACAACTTCGTGGGGGCTTAGAGCTTCGTAATAGGAAGAAAAACGGCCAAGGTAAGGGCTTTTCCCCACACAAATTATAGTTAGACCGTTAGTTGGATGGCATGAAATTAATAATTGTGATCACTTGCTTTTTGAAAGGAATAAAATGTAGACTAATGAATTAAAATAATGAAACCCGAATCCTTTGCGTTGAGTCAATAAATAATATACAATTTTTTTTTAAGAAGTAAAGTATGGATTTTTATGTTATATATGATAAAGTTTTAATTTTTATGAAAGATATGAAGTAAAATATGAATTTTTATGTTATATATATGAGGTTTTAAATTTGAGGATGTATATGAGTTGGAGTTTGAATTTTCTTGTTATATATGTTAAGGTGTTAATTTTTATGGTGTGTATGATATCAAGTTTTCGATTTTTATGTGTATGTGGTGAAAGTTATAATTTTTATGATTATTTGTCCATGAATATGTGATACTCATGATATGGATGTGTGGTATGTGATCTTAGTGATATGTGAATAAGATGATGATTTTTAAGAAATGATTTTGAATGCATATGACATGATTCTTAGTAGGCTGGGTGGGAATATATCTCTTTGATAATATATCATCATGTCATGGCTTATGCATCTTCGTGGGAGTTGCCTTAGTGGCAGGTTTATTTTCCCCATTGGTATGGGTGATCTTTTGTGTGGAAGTTGCCTTAGTGGCAGATTTATTTTCTCCATTGGTATGAGTGATTTTTCTGTGTGGAAGTTGCCTTAGTGGCAGGTTTATATCCGGATCATATAGTTTTATGAGCATTCATTATACATATGTATTTGATATACAATTTACTGGTTTGCGCATTTTTTCTTCTTTTAAATTGGAAGTGTTTACTTTTATTTGTTTTGTGCTATTCTTCTATATGTTTAGCTTTGGTTTGATATGGATGATGGAAAAAACAGACCATTACAACAATATTTTAGGTACTAATGAGTTCGAGGAGATTCAAGAGTAGTTGATGAATATTAACGTGCGGCGAACGTGGGGTAAAAATGGGTTTTTCAAGACAATTTTGTAATAATAGAATTGTCGTGACATTTCTAAGACTATTTTTAAATCTTTTGTTACCAATTATAAAATGCACTCGAATTCTAGAAATACGGAAGTGGGTTCCCTTCCGTTAAGAATAATTGCTTTTTCTTTGTTTTTAACTTTGAATAAACATTTTTTAATAATATTAAATAAACGTGATTGTTACTAATCATTTAAATGGATAAATGTTAGATATTATTACAAAAAAGTTGTCGTAAATTTTTCTAAAAGTATTTATTTTAGTAACGTTTTGGACCAAAAATCCGGGGCGTTACACTTTTGCCCCATGCTGAATAGATTTTTGCGAAGAAACGAAAAATATTGGCTCTGTCTCTAAGCATTGAAAAGGATGTTGCATAAATCGCCGGTGAAGACACAACAAGTCTGTAAGAACAGAGTTGCACCTAAGAGGGGGGTGAATTAGGTGTTAGACAATTTTTCTGTTTTAGAGATCAGAAGATTGTTAAAGGACTGTTTTAACTTTGTTTCAAATATTTGCTGTGTTTGTAAATGAAAGCAGTAAATGGCAGAAGATAAAAACACACAGAAGATTTATCCTGGTTCCCCTTACAACCAAGGGTACGTCCAGTCCTCTTGCACACCACAAGAGATTTTCCACTTTGTATGAATATGTTACAAGTCTAACCCTAAGACTAAGTTACAGATTCACAAACACTTAACAGAAGATAGTACACCACTATTTCTGTTAACACAACTTGAAGAATCTACACTAAATCCTTCAAGTGATACAATGATTTTGTAATGATGTTCTTGACTAAGAACAAGGTTATAATACTGAGTATTTGATACTTAATCAATCACACTTCCAAGTACAATTAAGAACCTTTCTTAATGATATGAAAACGAAAAGCAAGTACTTGAAAATATGAAAGTTAAGTTTTGAAGTGTTTGATGTTTCAGAAAATTGATTCTAGAAAGTCAGTTGAAAGTTATTAAACGAAATCTGAAACGTTTGAAGTATTTATACTTCATAGGTAACACTTCAGATCAATGGCAAAGGTTCCCAAACGTTTTTAATGAACATGTGCAATGTTTCAAAACTGAAAAGTTGCATTGTTTCGAAGTTGTATTCGAATACAGTCTCAGTGTATTCGAATACACCTCTAAAACGTTCTGATTATATTTGAAATTTGAACTATGTAGTCGACTACGAGAACGTGTAGTCGAATACAGATTCGGGATTTTTGCCACTGACTTGAGTTGTATTCGATTACACAAGGTTGTAGTCGAATACAGATGTTTAAAAATAGCTACAGACTTAAGTTGTATTCGATTACACAAGGTTGTAGTCGAATACAGATTCGAGTTTTTGCCACTGACTTGCAATTTGTATTCGACTACGATATTTCGTATTCGAATACATAAATTTAGTTTTAGCTTCTGACTTGGAGTCTGTATTCGACTACGATACCTCGTATTCGAATACAGATTTCCAGTTTTGTAAAAACTTTATTTTCAACATGTTTAAGTCATTAATTATTATCATAAAAACATTTTAATGCATATGCTCAGAAGGTTCTCATAATATTGTACTTTTAAACTGTGTTTTGATTTAATATCAAAATACTTTTACCTTAATATAAATGAAAAAATAAGTTTCTTAATAATCCTTCTTCTTTTTGATCAAGGATCTTTTTGTCTTCATCAAAAATGTAAGTCTTTAAATTTCAAAGTCCTCTTCGGAGGAGAAAACAGAAGGTAAGTTTAGACTCTGAACCTGAACCAACTCGTCCATTTCTCTCTCCCCAACAAACCAACTCTATCTCTCCCACTTTTGATTCTGATATATCAGATGATATGTTTGAAGCTACCCTTGCTAAGCACTTTTCTTCACTCAAATATGTCACTCGTTGCTTCCTTCACAAGCCTCATACATCTGCTCAAACACTTACTTCCTCCTCTATTTTACCATCATCCTCTCCCTCCTCCATTGCAGTACCTGACCTCACTTCGACGCTTTTTTCACACCCTTCTCTCCTTGAAGTAATGTCTGTTGCACCAATTGTTGTCCACCTAGTCTTTGACACATCATCAAATGACTATTTTGAATTTTCCCTCCCCACCTTCCTCTCTTACTCTACTACCTCCACCATCCCTATAACAATCGTCCCCTATACCTAGTGCATTCCCTCTAGCTTTCATGACCTCTATACATTCCTTACCTCTATTATAGTGAAAATCTCTCACACCAGAATCAAAATGCTAGAAATCTGGATCCTATTGCTGTTTCAACCCGATGGAACAAAGTCCCATCCTTTCTCACAAGTTGAATTCAAGACAACATGGATCATGGCCTGCACCTGGCTTCGTAGAAATGTGCAGCTTTCAGAAAAAAAACTGAAATCATCTATTTATGGATGGTACAACTTAGGAAAGCCAAGAGGAATTGTTCTATAAAGTTCCTGATAGTCGGCTCATTAGGCTCTTCCAAGGATTCCCTTTCTCCTTCTAATGATATCCTTATGGAACCTTTAGTGGTTGCTCCAATCGCACCATTGCAGCTTCATGTGGTAATACCATAGCTCGAGATTCGCACTCTAGATGCTCATTTTTTCGCTGATGTAGGATCTGTTGATTCTGCCTCTGATAGCTTATCTGCATCTCCTTTGGCCTCGTGTTAGATTAATCTCAATTTGTTAAGAAGCAAGATTTTGATCGTCTGGTTGCTAACACTGAGGAGTTCATGGAAAAGACTGCTAAGAATCAGGAGGATATTTATAATGCCCTTAGCTTAATTCTAGCAAGGCTCACTAATCCCACCCCTTAATGTTTTACTCCGTTTTCCCCCTTTTTTCCCTCTCTTTTTGTCTAATGACAAAAAGGGAAGAATATGTAATATTTTTTTATTTTTTAGATTCATAAACAATAAATTTCCTTTTGTGAACTTTTATCTTTACTGCATATTGACATTCTGTTAGAATATATCTCATCTTATATATATATATATATATATATATATATATATATATATATATATGTTGGAACCAAATTAATTTGAAGAAACATGCCCCTCACTTGTTTTGATGATAACAAAATCATTTGTGGGAACAATTGAATGCTATAACATTGTGATTAAAGTGCACAGGTTTGAAATCAAATGTTTGATTAATAGACTCTCAACTTATCCTCTAATAATTGGACGAAGACAAAGATACTGAAGGTGCAAACACGAGAAGGGGGGTTGAATTGTGTTTGACTAACTTGTATACTTTTTAGTTTTAAAATAAAACATGTTATGTATGAATTAAACTACAGTTAGCAGCGGATATAAAGTAAATAAAAACTCAGAATTTTATACTGGTTCACCGTTAACTAGGCTACGTCCAGTCCCTTCACTTTGAAGGATTTCACTAATTCAAAAACCTTGAATTACAAAATACCACTGACCCTCCAAGTCAGTCTTCTCAAAAAGTCTAACAACCCTAGACTTTTGAGGAAAAGAACCTTGAATCTAATTGCTAAGTAATCTGCTACTCCTTCTGACTCCCTCAGATTGTAGACTCTACTTCAACAACTTAGACCTAACACAAGGGAAAGAAAAACTTAGAGTACTTGCTTCTGGAAAGCGGATACTCACAATTGACCTCACTGAAAACTCAAGTATTTTGCTTTTGGAAGTGTATGTCTCTCAAGTATTTTCGATGCTAAGTCTTCTGTCTTGAGCCTCCTTTTATAGATGAGTAATTAGGGTTTCTTCCATGCTTAAAATTTGAGATGAATCTTCCTAGATTCTCTTCCAAAAATAACTTGGCCAATCGAGTTTCATTTAAATAAAAAACATATCTTTTTAGCTCCAGATTGCATTTGAAAATTCTGTTGACCAATCTTGTTTCTTTTAATTTCAAACCATATCTTTTTAAGCTTCAGATTGCATTCGAATTTCTTCAAGTCTTCAGTAATTTTTGAATCAAATCCCCTTAATACTTTGATCAAATTTCTATCAAAATTTAATCAAGTCTTCTTCGAATTTTAATCAAGTTATCACTGATTTTCATCATGATTAAAATCTGGACCGTATGATCTTCTGATCTCGATCACATCTGGACCATAAATCTAATCTACCCCCAATTATGTGATCCTCTGATCTCGGCCAACATTGGACCACATGATCTGATCTTCTGATCTTGGCCAACACTAGGCCATATGGTCTGATCTTCTGATCTCGGCCAACACTGTGCCATGATGCTTAAATCTGGACCATTGATCTGAACATTTTCTCTCTGATCTGGACCAAGTCTGGATTGAATTTGAATTAAATCTGGACTTATGATATTTTAATCTGGACATTTATCCTCTGATCTGGATCAAGTCTGGATTAATTCTGGACAACATTTCTTTTGATCTGAACTGAGTTTTATGCTATGGACCATGGCATCTTCTGGTCTGGACCAAGTCACTTGTTCTGGACTAGTTATCTTCTGCTCTGGACCAAGTCTGGACTTATGATATTTCACGACCAGGCTATCTTCTGGTCAGGATTAATTCTGGACCAAGTCTGACTTATGATTCCTTCTGGTCTGGACCAAGTCTCCCTCTAACAAGCTTCCTTCTGGTCTGGACCAGGTCTCCTTCTGAACACTGCTTCCTTCTGATCTAGGCCAGGAAAGATATCCTATGATGATGTTATTTTACCTTTGATGACATCTTCTGATATTCTCTGGAAGTGTATCCTCTAGTGTTCTCTGGATGCATCCTCTGGTACCCTCTGGATGCATTCTCTGGCTGAACCTTCTGGTGACCATTCTATCTTCTGGTTGCTTCCTCTGGATGTATTTTCTGGTGGTGCCATCCTCTGATTTTGCCCAACTTCTGATTTGGTCTTCTAAGTCAAAATAATATTTACATAAAATACTTTTGTTAATCATCAAAACTAAGTATAGAACCAACTTGGTTCCAAAAGATACAACACAACTTATCCTTGATTTGCTTCTCTAAGTCTGATTCACGAATCATTTTTGCGTCCCAGTGCCTCTGAAAATGCAAATCAAAGCCATAGTTTATTTGCCTCTAATGAACTCAACATGGATTCTATTCATCAACCTTTTATAAGCGTGACAAGAAACAATCTACCTTTGCCTCTAACTAATGTGGCAAGCAAGTTACTACATCTGATAATCACATCAAGCGTCTAACTCTAATCTTTTATGTAACCTCTGAAAAATGTCAACATTCTTAAAAAGTCAATGCTCTTAAAAAGTCAATACTCCAAAGAAGACAAAGCAATTGCAAATTCTTTGACACAGTAGCTGAATCAGCTACTTGTTTCAAGATCTTAAGACATGCTCTGATCATCGTAGCCTCTGATTCCAAAATATTTTAAACAGATACACCGAATCACTACAAGATCGGTTTTGGAAAGTCTCTTTGGGAAATCAATTCAACAAAGATATGATACGAAACTTCATGAATTCTATTGATTTCTTGCAATCAGGACAACGACCAAAAACCTTAATCGTACTCTATAAAAGATGTGCCTCCCTAAAGGAAGAAAGAAACACAAGATACACAACGTACAAGCCACAATCAATAAGCACATTTGCACTCTTGCTTTATATCATTCTATTTCACATCAGTGTTAAGAGAATTTGTGAAGTAATATATTTTTAAACACTCTCTGCGAGAGATAATTTAGAAAAACCCAAAAACTTTGTGTTGTAACCTAGCCCAGTAGCGGTTGCTTTCCTCAACAGCTTGATTGTACTAAGCTAGAAGGTTGAGAAGATTTAACAAAGTTAGTGTGACTAGTAGATGTTCGAGTGTAAGTCAAATTCAATAATAAACTAGTGGACCAAATCCTTCAGGTTGGAAGAACTGGACGTAGCTACTACGTTGATGGTGCACCAGGATAAATCGTTGTATCTTTTTCTTTGTTTTCATTCACTTGCACTACATTCTTTACTTTAGTATAACCACAAAAAAAGTTTTTAAAAACACAATTCAAACCCCCTTTCTTATTTGTTTTTTTGGTTCTACAACATATATAATATTTAATATTGTTACCATTTCAATGAAAACTTTTAAGGGTCACACGCATAGATTACCAATAGCAGAACAAATAGTTGGATGTTAATTGTATTAAATATGATTTAATTAAATAAATGGGGCTTGATAATTAATTGAATTAAATATGATTAAATTTTATTAATAGTTTGTATTTAATTAAAAGAGATTAATTAAATATAGTCATTTAGGAATTTTTATGGGTTGAGCTCAAAATTAGAATCTTAGGGTTGTAGTGGCTCATTCTCTATACATACAATAATAGCATATATTCTCCAAGTAATCTCGATTGCCACTACTCTCATAGAATGACTAGCACCACGTTACATTTTGTGCTCTTGAGGACGATGGAAAGACTCCAGTAATTTTCATGTTGGTTATCAAAGTTAAAGCAAACTTCAAGAGAGATGCTTTGTGTTGGTGATGGGATCCTCCTCGATGCTTCAAGAGGTAAACACATGAACTCGTCAATGAAATTTTTGCGCTTACGTAGTCTTTGGCTATGTGATTTTTTCGCTCATGAGAATGATATTGAAAGAGTTTTAAAAGTCTATCTCATTATTCCCCAACAGTTGTAGCCTAAAGATGTTGTTAGAATAACACATCACATGAAGAGGTATTGTACAAACTCAACTCAAGAGACGATGAAGTCAAAATTATTGTGGAATCCAGAGACAATACTTCTAGTTACCTTATAATACTTTTTTATCGAGGCACTATAATATGGGGTGCCTAGAGAGACTTAATAATACTCAATGTTTGGAGAGGCAAGAAAACAATACTTAGCTTAGAGAATACTCAAAGTTTGGAGAGGCCAAATGAATAATAATTTAGTGGATTAAGTCTCTGACTGTACTAGGAAAAATCTGTGTGTAGAGCGAGAACTAGATGTAGCAACGGTTGTTGGGAATTACTATAAAAGTACTTATGTGTTTTTCTTCTAATCTATGTTAAGTGTTTGTGTTTAATTAAAGGTAAGCTTTGGATATATAATTTATTTTAATAAATAATTAAATTTTAAAAATGGTGAACACAATTCAAACTCATTTTCTTATGTTGTTCAATACTTTTAATTTGTATTAGAGATTGATCTCTCGTGATTGGACACTTTATTGTGCGAGAGTAAAGATACTTAACCACCGAAAAATATTGAGAGATGGTTTGATTTATATTATATTGTCCATTCATTCATATTTTAAACTTTTTCAAATTCTTTTGTTTTAAAAATATTCTACAATTAGAGAATAAAATCTTCAATTTCAATGCTAAGCGACGTTTTTGTTTTGCCTTACTATTAGCCATGTTTTTCTTGAGCTTGGACCAAGCTTTTATAACTTTTCTATCCCAAAGAGAAAAGGCAACCGGCCAAAATAAAATGTTAACCGACCATATACAATCTTGCGATCCACAAATTGGAAATAAGTGATAGAAATTAACTAAATCAGGGTTTTCTAAATTAAAAAAGAAAAAACAAGAGAACTATTTAAGAAATTAAAAGATTTCAAATGTCTCAATAAGATTACATATATTTATAGTGTTAATAATGAATAGTAAAATAAAAAGTAGAAATCAATTATGGATTTGAATCTAATTGCACGCTCTATCGTTAAATCACATGGGCAATAGTTTAGTTCTCGTTGCCATGCATGACTATAAGATACATATATTTTAAGGTTAAATAAGATTTTAGTCACCGTAAAATTTTATTATTTTATTTTTAGTCTTTATAAAATTTTTTATCAATTTTTAGTCCTTTAAAAATTTTTGTTTTTATATTTTATTCCTGATTTTAAATCAAATCTTATGTATCCTTCGAATTTTTAAATAATTATTTAATATATTATAAGATTTTATTCTATAAAAAGTAGAATTTTTTAACTAGCGATAAGTTAAATATGAATATTTAAGCGCCAAAAACTTAAAAGTTCATACTAATTCATCTTTTTATTCAATTATTCTAAATTTTTGTAAGGAAGGTGTTAATCATGTCCAAAACAATACTACAAAAATTTATATAAAAATTTAAAGGATACACATGAGTTGATGAGACCAAAAATTAAAATGAAAAATTTGAAGGGACTAAAAATAAAATAGTGATAATTTATAGGACTAAACTTATTTAACCCTATATTTTATTTATTTTCTGTTTGAAAGTTAAACTTCTCTTACCTAGTTGGAAAAAAATCATATCTAAATTCATGTATTAAGTAAACAATATTAACACTCTTAAAATAATAAAGTATTATTTTGAAAAATATTCATACTTAAAGATTATTATCTTTGCCTAAATAAAATAAATATTTATAGCATGAATAATTAATTACTCAAGTAGACAAATAGATGTAAAAAATCATTAGCTAAACTGAAGAATAAATTGTATTGGTTCGAGTAGAAATGAAATACAAATGAAAAAGGTAGTACAAATGAGTAACACTGTCTTATATATTAACTAAACTCATATATGGACCAACAAGTAATGTTAACTACGTATATTCTAAACAGCCCCTCCCAAGCTGGAAATGCATATTACCATTTTCAGTTTGGAATGAGTAGTATAATCAAAGTAAAAATGAAGAACACATTTTTAATGAAAAGTATAGAAGTGTATGACAATCTAATTTGGTAATAGTTGAGGTGCATAGCTTTTAGAAGTTTTCGACTAACTTTCCAACCCCTTCAAACTCCTTCCAGGGTCTCAACAACTTTCACTCCAAAAGAATCAATGAATTCCACTCTTGGGAGTCAACATCCAAATGCTAAAGAATGCAACAAGAGCTTTACCATCAAGCAACCACAACTCAAGTTTAACCACTTGAAGGAATTTTGCTTGAAATATTATCTCAAAAAATTTGTGGATGAAATTACATGGAGCTAGTGAGCTTAAATTGGAGGATGAAATTGACCAAACTTGGTGTTGATGTTGTTGGAAAGAGGGAACCCATAGGTGAACATAAACTAGAGGCTGCAATTGATCATGCTTATTCTAGGTTGTGAAACTTTACATTACTATAGTGGCATCACATGTTATTGACTTATATTATATGTATTGTAACAACCTGTTTTATTAAAATCTATTAAAATAAAGATTTTAAAAATGTTACCATATTAATTGAGGAATAACGAATTTTAATTAAAATAGAAGTGGACAAAAGAGGTAATAAGAAAAATATCCAAAGGGCAATAAAGAGAATTTCCCTCCGTTTTTCCTCTTAATATTACATCCCGGGAAAATCTGGAGAACGTTTCCCTCATTTTCCTTCCTTGTTTTAGAAACAGGGATAAACACCCTAACCTTGACTGTTCATCATGTCTCTAAATCCTCCATTTTTCCTTCTTTCTCAAAATCTCCAACAACATAAGTTTATTTAACCCCATCAGACCTGCTCAGCAATCTTGCATGCGGGATTCGACCACTTCAACTTCGAGAATCAAGCAAGATCAGTGAAGTAGCAAAGGAACAAACTAGCAAAAAGGAGATTTTAAGCTGAAGTAGAGGACAGAACTTGAAGAGGAAACCAAAACTGTTGGGACAACTCCTTCTTCAATTAATGAAAATTCTGAAAGCTGTGAGTTATTTTACATTAAGTTTTTAGCATGAGGTTCTTGGGGATATTCAATTAAGATTTTCATTTATTTATTAAATCATTTCTGGGGGTCAAATTGGGTTATTGAAAAATTAGAGAAGATAAGGAAATGAAATTTTGAGCATATAGGTGCTTTTGAAACCTGCACTCGTACTTGTGATTTCAATACAATGCATGTTGTTATTCTAATTGTGTGGTGATTATGTGATGAATGATTTATAGTTTAGATGCGTAAATCCGACTACTAAGACTTAATGTGCATGTTTCGAATGTTTCTTCTTCTTAGCTATACTGTTTGGCTTTGAATGTTTTTCCTACATTTTGAGTATTTTTGCCTCTGAATTCCACATCTTGAATCTGGACATTTTTTTCTCTGGTGGTTATTATTAAATTCTGAGTATTTTGCCTCCGGTAAAATACTTCTGTTTTTGTTTTTGCCTGATGTGTTGCTTCTTTTATGCCTATGGTACATTCCTTCATCTTGCCTCTTATTCTTATTTTTCTAAATCTGAGTATTTTTCCTCTGATTCTAGTTTCAAATCAGGTACTTAGGATTAAATTAGCACGGATTTAGTGTATTGTTAAGTTATTTATGATTTTTAAGGATGAATGATGCATTGCATACTAGACATAGTAATGACATTGCATACTAGACATAGTAATGACATTGCATACAAAACATATCAAGTATATTGCATTCTAATTAATTAGATCATGCATGCCCTTATTTACGGGGGACATTCAGGTTTGTTCCAGGCATGAAACAACAAGTAAAGGAGAACAATCAAGACGCCAATTGGGGTTTTCCTAGACCACCTTTACTAATCAAGTCTCATTTATTGGTGACCCACATTAAGATAATTAGGTGAATTTTCCATATTCCAAGGAAAAGATTTGAGGTCATCCATATATTTTTAGAATTATTAAGAAAAAAAGAATGTTTTAAGTTAAGCTTTTATGAAAATTGAAGCCGAGAGCTTTAGCATGAGATGCATAATGTTTTCATCTTTTATGCATATTTATGAAGAAAAAAAAATTGAAATTACCTCTCCCTTATTTTTAGAACTCACTAAGATTTTAACTCACCCCTTTTATTTTTATATATTACCAGTTGAAGGTGAATGATGCTCAGTCCCAGTACCAAAGGATGATCTGCAAGACCTGCTTTGGAATTAGTGCTTTATTTTAATTTGAAGTAATCTGATGTTTTAGAGACTAATTTTATAATTCCAATACTACTGCTGTAATTTAATTAAACAGTTCATTAAATTGAATTGTAAACTATGTTGTTTAAATGTAGTTAGAAGTTACTTTAATGATGCTTATTATTGCTTTATAATAATTGTCTCTATTTTATTAAGATAAGTGGATTCAATTGCCAAATTTTAGAAAATTGTTAATGAATCTCACATGTATCATAATAGATATTCACATATTCTATAAGTAACATTAACATATTTTTGGTTTCTTGTTAGATGATGTTGGTGTTTGATAAAGTTTACGTGATTTGAGTTTTACATTTCAATTACTATAAATTTAATCAAGTGACGAAACCTTTTTTTTTTTTTTTAAT